>CM037853.1:13496048-13858119 GCA_021234595.1 Delia radicum | reverse complement strand
ATTTTTAAAAATTTGTATAATATTTTTATATATTTAAAAACGTTGGAATTTAAATAACGTTATCGTTTATATCACATATTACAATATGTAATTTGGTGAATTTGGTGAATTTGAAAATTGGTGTTTGGGTCGAATATTTAACTAAATATTTTGTACAGTTATGAAAATTGTTTATTAAAACTTTAAAAAAATATGAAAGTTTTTTTTTTTGGTGAAATTAAATTAAAATACTATTAAATATCAGATAAATTTAAGTTAAAATTTTAATACAAAACTAAAACATTAAAAAAAAAAAAAAACGTTTGAAAAAGAAAATTATAAAAAAAAATTGAATATGGTGTGGTGATTTATATGTATTTTCCTTCATCATCATCTTCATCATCTTACTTTTAAGTTCCCATTTCTGATGAACTACACATTTTTATTGAAAATATTGCAATTTTTCAGCATAAAGGAGAAGAAGAAGAATGGGATGAATTCTATGAATCGGAAAATCAACGTGAATTACGTCAAATTTGGCAAGGACAAAGTCAAATTGCGGAACACATACGTGAATTATCACGTAAAATGGATGAAGTTATTGGTAGACAAGAAAACACCCTATCGTTAGTGTCACGTGGTTTATCTGGCGCAGCTGTTCCACCACCAGTAGGTGGTGCTCAACAAGCTCCCATAGCTGTGGGTGGTACTATAACTCGTCCCGAAGTTGATATACTGATATCAAATCAAAATATCCTATTGACTACTGCCAGAGAATTACGTTCCCTAATTGGTGATATACACGCCAAGGCTGATACTATTTTACAAAATCAACAGCGGGCTCCTGTTGGCCAAGTACAGCCAGTTGGTGGTTATGATATACAATCGGTTATAGCTGAAATGCGTGATGGCATGAACCAAGTGAAACAGGGTATATCACATGTCGGTCAAAAGTAAGTAGAATATTTATGTTTTTTTATTTGAACGGGCATCTTAATTTTGTTTCATATTTAATTTTCTAGATTGGGAGCTTCTCCACAGGCTCAAACAGTTTGCCCCACTGGAAATTGTGTTGGTGTCACTTTGTTTCTTAGTGTTACGGCTGTGCAGCTATTATTAGTTTTTCTATACACTGTTTTCAAGTAAGTTATTTGTATTGATGATATCTAGAGTTGTGAAATATTCGACCAATTTGAAAATCCGGTTTTCGTATACTTAAAAAACCGCATTTTCCAAAACCCGGGTTTCGGGTGTTTTTAAAGTTTTTTTTTAATATCGCTTTGAATTGCTAATATAAATTTTTTGTACAAATTTTAAGAAATTACCACAAATTTAAATGTTGACATTTAAAACTAAACATATTTTCATATATAAAGAGCCGTTTTTAGTTATTTTCAAAATTAAATGAATATTGCTAATATTAAAAAGTTTGGTCATCGTTAAATTTCAACGGATAAACATTAAGGGCCATAAATAGAACTTATTTATCCCGGTAAAAGAACGTATAAATATAATTTTACTACCTTAAACTTTTTCAACATTAGTTTAGTCGAAAAGGTCTTGAATTATCACTATATTGATAATTCAAGACCTCTTCCACTAAACTAATGTTGCACAAATTTAAGGTAGTCAAATTATATTTATAAGGTCTTTTACCAGGACATCCACCGATGTGGATATTAAATAAAACAAAAATTTTGGATAAAAATCACAAAAAATTGAACGATTTAATTTATGGATGGTAACCGATTCAAAGCGGGTATCGCTAAAGGTAGCGCTGTTTCCGTTTATTTCGGTAGAGATATATTTCAGTTATTTCGGTAGCGGTTTTTTTAGCGTTAACGGTATTTTACTTATTTCGGTATCGGTATTTTAGCGGTAACGCTATTTTAGTTTATTTCGGTAACGTTATGTTAAGGATAACGTTATTTAATTTATTCAGGTAATGCCAATGCACATCGATAATTTTAGCACCATTATTCCCGAATTCTAGTGACTAGCTAGTTTATGATCAAGCTTTGGGAAATTTTTTATCTATTTACAGCGATTATTTTTTCTGATTTTGTCAGATTATTTCGGTAACGGTATGTTAAGGATAACGCTATTTCAATTATTTAAGTTAATATAGGGCCTTTTTAGCCGTGTTTTTTTTAGCAAAATGTACAAATCTCGGGATAGAGATATTTCAGAAAGTAGGAGTAGTCTTTTCAAGATTAGGGTCTCTATTTCTTCTCCGGAAGAAATAGAGTATAAATATATTCGATTGGGGCACTCTAAATGGGTCAAAGTGGGATTTTTCAAAATTTCACCCTACGGGTCAAAAGTCGGGACATCAGAATTCGTTTTAGAGGTATGGTTCCTTCGGCAAAATTTCTTATTTTGATCCCTAGAATACGATTTTCCTTGAACGTTGAGCGATTTTTAAATCGAAACGCCCTAGTACACACATACCGAATTTGAAAAATTCCGCTCTATACAGATTTTTACTCCTGATTAAGCAAACAGTTGAGACTCCATTTTTTGCCCCTCCTTTAGGAAATTTCCAAAAATCCCGTCAATATAGATGTCCGCTCTATACAGATGTCTACTCCTTCGGCGGTTTGGCAAGGAGACCTAGACCTACTTCTCGTGCTAAGGAGACCTAGACCTACTTCCTCCCCGTAGGAATTTCCAAAAATCCGCTCTATATAGATGTCTACTGCTGATTAGTAACCCACATACCAAATTTCAAGTTCCTCCACAGGCAGAAAAATACGATCGGCACAGTGTTGTCAAAGCGTCGGCAACGGTCGGTTATGTGTTGGCAGATCGTGGGATTAACCACCTTGACAGCATTGTCCAGTTACCCGATTGATAACAGTGGCACCACGTTCGGTTTTAGTCTTATAGATCATATTTAAATGTGTGAAATATAATAAAATAAAAATGCTTTTTAATTGGTTGTAATATTTTTAAAAACAATATTGGCAAATAATTCTGTGGGTGGTACTGACAAAACACATGCTTTGCAAACAAAAAGGTGTTTTCATAGTACAATATTAGTTGTACCTTTGGTAATTTTTAACACGGTCGGTTTTACGAAAATAGCAGTGGGTTTTCAGTACTCTTTGTTTGGTGCGGTTGGCAATTTCTACCTGGGTCGCTTTAGTGGTGTGACCAGGCCACCAAGAGAGCGACTTTTCCCCTTACTTCCCCTCCTCGCAGAAAATTTCAAATATCCACTCGAAAATGACGAATTATTCGAGACAAAAAAATTAGTTTCTTGAATAAATCGAAAACTGCCCTTTTCAAAAACCGTTTGATAAAAAACTTGAAAAATAGAATGCAACCGGTTTATCGTATATACGGAAATCGGGGTTGACAACTCTAATGTTATTATTTACTCAATTGTTTTATTATTTAAATTTTAATATAATTTCCAACTTCTTTTATTTTTCAGGAGCAGAAGTGAGGCTCAAGCTAAAAAATTCTATTAGATCAATAAAATAAAAAAGTTTTGCTAAGAGAAAAAATATATACAATAAAAAAAAAATAAGTATGTGAACACTAATGCAACCGTTAATCCATAAGCAAACACAGTTTTTAAAAGTTTGTTTTATACAAATAAAAATTAAATATATTTGCAACAGTTTTATATTTGCAAACACATGCAAAATGCCCCAAAAACCAAATCATATCTGTATGTGTATACCGCCCATCCAAAACAAAAAAACAAAAAAAAAAAAAAAAAAAAACTGAAAAACAGACTGAATAGTGTTGGTTTAGATCTTCAAAACTATTGGTGACAAAATTAAAAAAATTAAATTGAAAATATTTTAAGCTATAGATGTTTAAAAAAAATATTATAAATGAAGAGTAAAAGTTAAACAATTTGTTAAAATCTATAATTTAGTTCCATATAATTTTTCAGCAATTATTAATTTCTTCTTTTCCAATTCTATGCTGTGATCCTCACATGTTTAATGTTTTTAATATAATTTCTATTTCTCTCTAAACATATTTTTTTTATATAATTAAAAAAAAAATTTATTTGTTTTGTTCTTATTTTTTTAAATTTAGTTTTTTTTTTTTTTAGTTTTAAACAAAATCATAGAATTTGACTGGTTTCTTTACAATTAAAATAAATTTGAATTGATTTACTATAAAAATTCAACCAACATAATTTGACCACATTCCACTCTCTAAAGTGTCTATTTACTTAATAACTTTTAATTTGAATCAAGTTCTTCGTTTTCTAAGAGTTTTAATTTGTCTTTTTTTACAATGATAATAAAAAAAATATTATTAAAATAAATTTCGTATTTTGTTTTATTTATCAAGGGCGGGTGCTAATTGGCTGAACTTAATCTAAACTAAATTAAAGTTTAAAAATTTCTATGAAATTTTAGAAAATTTATCAAATATTTTTAAAAGAAATTTCATACTTTTGTCATTTAGTATTCAGTTAAGAATAAATTAACCCAGTCAGAAAAAGACAAAAGGACCACCGATAGCAAGGCACTTTAGCAGGTGATATAAGTGCTGGCAACAAGTGCTTTCCCAATCCCAAAATGATAACATCATTAGACAAAAGGTCCTTGAAGGCTTATTGTATTCCCGGTTAAAAATTTATATATTAGTATATCCACATACATATACAATTTGATATGATTATGGATGTGCCATATACAGTTTTATATTGTAGCATATACATATTATTTAAAATTGCTTATACGGCTTATATGGATCAGTATATAAACATATGTGACCATATCAAATTATGTCAATTTGAATAATATTGGATTAATGAGATAAAATTAAATGAGACCAAACCTCAGATACAATCGAATCAAATGATATATTTTTATATCTAATTGTATATTATTTTATCTGATTCAATTAGATAGAACCAATTTCAGCATCTAACTATATCTGATTCAAAAAATTATTTTTAACCGGGTTGCAACAATATATTTATTTATAAAAAAAAAATATATTATTCGATGTGTTGTAAACTGCAAGTACAATTTTTTTAATATAATATGAAATGTTTTATAATATTTATGAAGCATTTCATAAAAATGTATAAACTATTTCATAAAAAATGTGTAATACTTTCATAAAAGCTTAACTGCTTCATCCTATTTATGAAATGTTTAAAAAGATTTATGAAGCATCACATAAAAGTTATGAAACTTCTTCATCATTTCATAAATACGAAGAAGCCTTTCAGCAATTTGGCCTTATATGAAACAGCTTCATCATATTTATGAAGTGTTACATTAGGCGAAAGTAAATGAAGGTTTTCATCACATTTGTGAACTTTTTCATAAATATAATGAAGCTGTGTCCTTGAGTGTAGAGACAAATTCTAATTCTTAAAAGTTAACTTTTTCTGCGAGTTCTAAAACAACGAATTTTGCTGGCACATGGAGTTTTTAGTCATTAAGGAATAAGGGCAACCCTGTGGAGATCGCAAAATCGAACTTCCATTTTTTTTTTTTTTTACTTTAATACAAAAATTTTCTGTTGGGTTTTCTCTCTGTTAGCACACTTGAACATTGTACACTAAACTTAGGTACAAATGTTGTATCGTACTATTATCTACTGTTGTATATTTTTAAATAAAATTTTACCATCTCTATTTTCTATACGACAATACAACATTTAGCACGCCCTTTGTGAACAACCCAATTATTATTTTTATTATTGAATGTTGTTCAACCAGCGTTTCGTAAAAGTTTTTTGCCAGTATTTGTTTTACAATAATTTCAGTCGTCTACACCCAAGGAAAAAGCTTCATCATATTTATGAAATATTTCATTGATATTCGTCCAATGTAAAACTTCATAAATATGATGAAGCTGTTTCATAAGAGAGCAAATTGATGACAGGCTTCTTCCTATTTATAAAATGTTTCATAAACATTAAACATGATGAAGAAGTTTCATAATTTTTTATGAAATGCTTCACAGAAGTTATTTAACATTTCATAAATTGGATGAAGAAGCAGTTTTATAATTTTTTATGAAAGTATTATAAATTGCATTTAATTTTGAATAATACATACAAAATTCTCAGGGTTATACATTTTTATGAAATGCTTCATAAATATTATGAAACGTTTCATAAAAATTATGAAAAATTTGCATAAATTTTTATACAATGTTTATAATTTTCTATTTAAAAAACTTCAATTACAATTTCGATATTTCAAAAAATTATATATTAAGTTAAGAACACATCATATAATATTTAATTGATGTTCTAAAATTTTAAAGAAATTTCTGACAGTTTGAAAGTTTTAAAAAATCTAGACTTCAAATGCTACTTTCTAAATTTCAATAAAAAACCAAAATTTATTTTCATAAAGTTTATGAAACTTTTTTATAAAATGATGAAGTTCAATTAAACTTTTACGAAACTCTTCATCATATTTTTGAAAACTTCATAAATATGATGAATAATTGATGTGCAAACGATTTATGAAACAATATCATCCATATGATGAAACTTTTTTACCTGGCAAAGAATTGGCTGGGACCACTATGCGAACGTTGGGAAAGTGTTTTCCCAGTGCTATCCAGACAGAAATTACCAAAATCTCAAAAGTTCAACCCCTGTTAAAGCATTTATTTTATTATTTAAAGAAGTTTGTAGTCGGATGGTTCCGAGTTCGAACCCGGTTTCAGGCAAACATTTGTTTTTTTAGTTTTTATACTTTTTAATATTTTAAAATTTATTTTTAGACCACCTATTTTATAGTTTTACCAACATTTTACCAACGTTGGAAATTTTGTTTCCCTAGTGCTTGTCCGACACTTTTTGAATAGACGGACCTTTTGTCATTTAGTATTCAATTAAGAATAAATTAACACAGTCACAAAAAGACAAACGGACCACCGATAGCAAGGCACTTTAGCAGATGATACAAGTGCTGGCAACAAGTGCTTTCCCAATCCCAAAATTATAACATTAGACAAAAGGTCCATCTGTTCAAAAAGTGTCGTACAAGCACTGGGGAAACAAAATTTCCAACGTTGGTAAAATGTTGGTAAAACTATAAAATAGGTGGTCTAAAAATAAATTTTGTTAAATTAAATTTAAAAAATGGTCATTTATAATTTTTTTGGACCCTCCGGGATTTGACCTGGCCACAAGAGTGGCAGTCGACAGCTCTATCCACTGTGCTAACGAGACTTATAACACTTAACAGCTTAATATGTAAGTGAATGATAACTGCTGGATAAAAGTTGGGTGCTCAAATATGTCAGCACTCGCATAAGGTTTGTTGGAATCAACTTGCCAACTTTAAGAACACAAAAGAAAAGTTGGTCTTCAAAGAGCTTTTGCAGAAAAAAAAAACAATTTTATATTAAAAAAAGTCTAAAAAAAATCACAAAAAAATGTATGCCGGGAACCGGGATCGAACTCGAATCTTACGATTAAAAAACTTTTTTAAACAAAGTATCATTTTTATAAAATAATTTTTATAAATAATGTAATTTTTATTATTACATGAACTTTTTTTTTAATTTTATTTTGGAAAACAAATTTTTAGACCACTTGTTTCATGGTTTCACCAACATTTTTCCAACTTTGTAAATTTTGTTTCCCCAGTGCTTGTCCGACACTTTTTGAGCAGACGGACGTTTTGTCAAATGATGTTGCCATTTTAGGGTTGGGAAAGCACTTGTTGCCAACACTTGTACCATCTGTTAAAGTGCGTTGCCAGCGGTGGTCCGTTTGTCTTTTTCTGACTGGGAAGTCTAAAACTTTTTTTCCCAAAATACAATTTAAAAAGTTCATGTATAATTTTTTTGGTCCTGCCGGGATCGAACCCTGGTCACCAGGGTTGGAAGCCGGCAGCTTTAACCACTGAGCTAACGAGACATATAATACTTGTTAGCTTAAAACGTAAGTAAATGATGACTGCTGGGTAACGGTTGGCTTTTCAAATATGTCAGCACTGGCATAAGGTTTGATGGAAACAACTTGCCAACGTTGGGGAAACAAAGAAGAAGTCGGTCTTAAAAGAGCTTTTCTAGAAACACACAAAAATATGTTTTATATGAAAAAATATTAAAAAGTATAAAAACTAAAAAAAAAATGTTTGCCTAAAACCGGGCTCGAACTCGGAACCATACGACTACAAACTTTTTTAAATAATAAAATAAATGCTTTAACAGGGGTTGAACTTTTGAGCCTTTGGTAATTTCTGTCTGGATAGCACTGGGAAAACACTTTCCCAACGTTCGCATAGTGATCCCAGCCAATTCTTTGCCAATGTACACTCAGGGAAAAAAAGTTTCATCATATGGATGATATTGTTTCATAAATCGTTTGTCATCAATTATTCATCATATTTATGAAGTTTTCAAAAATATGATTAAGAGTTTCATAAAAGTTTAATTGAACTTCATCATTTTATAAAATAAGTTTCATAAACTTTATGAAAATAAATTTTAGTTTTTTATTGAAATTTAGAAAGTAGCATTTGAAGTCTAGATTTTTTAAAACTTTCAGAAAATTCTTTAAAATTCTAGAACATCAATTAAATATTATATGATGTGTTCTTAACTTAATATATCGAGGGCTTATATTCAATACCGTCTATCTACATTTTCACGAAATTTTTTTTTTATGCCAAACTCATCTCTGACCCCATCTGCATGTACTGTAAAAATTTCAGTGGAAAAAAAAATATTTTTAGTACTATATATCCTGTATTTTATCATTTGTCTATCTACAAAGATACTTATTTATGAATTTTATGACGGCAATACCGTCTATCTACATCATAGAATTTTGTCGTTTTATTTAATTTCAGGCTATTTCTCTGTTTGATATCTATTTATTCACTGTTCGTTTTTCGGATACATACTTCTCTTGTCGAACGATCAATACCTACCATAATACGCTGTGTATGCGGTGGTGTGCCCTTTATGTTATTCAAACGCAAAAACTCAAAAACACAAGCAAGAATGTACTAATTTGATACTGATTTGAAATTGACCACTTCACCTCGATTTAAAATCTAATGCCCAATTCACACGGTGATTTTTGCAACGTCTGTTTTTCTTAATTTGCTTTAGCAGTTGCTTCCAAAAATCATTTGCATTTACCACTTTTAAAACCAAAGCAGATGTTTTTAAAGAGAAGGCAGTAAAGCCCGTTTCAATTTTTACATATTCTACAGTTTTTGCCGATACTTGTGTGGGGTTTAAGGCCAAGCAAATAACAATTGAAGAATACGATGCACATATTATGGATAAACAACGGGCTCAACTTGAAAAACAACAAGACAAACTTGCAGCTGAAGAAGGACGATGTCACGTGTTCACCATGGATGCACAAGCGGTAAAGCTTTGCCCTGACATTAACGCCTCAGCCATTTATTATAAAACACGCCTAATAGGATGAAGCAGTTAAGATTTTATGAAAGTATAACACATTTTTTATGAAATGTTTTATAAATTTTTATGAAATGCTTCATAAATATTATAAAACTTTTCATATTATATTAAAAAAATTGTACTTGCAGTTTACAACACATCGAATAATATATATTTTTTTTTATAAATAAATATATTGTTGCAACCCGGTTAAAAATAATTTTTTGAATCAGATATAATTAGATGCTGAAATTGGTTTTATCTAATTGAATCAAATAAAATAATATACAATTAGATATAAAAATATATCATTTGATTCGATTGTATCTGAGGTTCGGTCTCATTTAATTTTATCTCATTAATCCAATATTATTCAAATTGACATAATTTGATATGGTCACATATGTTTATATACTGATCCATATAAGCAATTTTAAATAATATATGCTACAATATAAAGCTGTATATGGCACATCCATAATCATATCAAATTGTATATGTGGATATACTAATATATAAATTTTTAACCGGGAATACAATAAGCCTTCAAGGCCAAGGACGCATTGCCAGTATACTTCATAATATTACAAATAGAATAACAAAGTTTTTAAAAAAAACGTTCTAATACTAAATTGATGTGTCAGAATTTCAAATAATTTCTGGTAGTTTTTGAGATTTAAAGTCTAAATTGCAAATAATATTTTCTAAATTTCAAAAAAAAATTTGAATAAAAAGCTAAATTTTATTTTCACAAAGTTTATCAAACTTTTTTATGAAATGATGAAACATTCTATGAAACATTTGTCATAAATTTTTATGAAACTTTTCATCATATTTATAAAATTTCTTAAATATGATGAATAACTGATGGCAAACGATTTATGAAACAATAGCATCAATATGAAGAAACTTTTTTCCCTGAGTGGAGAAGAAAATTTCACAAACTTAGGGTTGACTTTAAATTTAATACTTTCTTAAAAAATTATACGTAAATTGCAATACAATACAAGTTTTGTTAAAATTGTCAAATTTTCTGAAAAGATGTAAGTAAAACATCAATTCGTTTACGTCTTATATGAACAAATTTCTCAAATCTGAGCTTAATTTTAATGAAGATTCGGAATCTGCCATCGAAATAATATTTTCCGAAAACTATGCAAACTTTGATAAGAACATTAAAATTTTGATAAATTTTTGATAAAATAAACAATTTTCAAGAAAGGAGTCGTTCTTTTTCTTTAATAACAACTAAAACAACTAAAATTATAAAAATAGCAATCGACATCTTCAAATTAGGCATTTTTAAAAATCTTTAAAATAAATTTTAGAAAAACACTTTTTGCGATTTTAAAAAATTTGTAGGTCATTTTGGATTCCAAGCTAAAGTGGATTAATGATATCCGATGAAGGCAGAATTCCAAATCGGAATAATTAATAAATAAAATAAAAAATAAATTTTTTTGAGAATTTTTAACATTTTCTTCACAGGTTTTCCAAAAAAAAAAATCGTTTATTTCCAATTGGAACCATTTGTAATAAAAGTGGAGTGTAATGATTGCAAATCGACAAATCGTTATCTTAAGGGTCATCCTAATGTATATCAACTACCGTAAATTTAGACATTTCCAAACAAAGTTCATTCAAAAGTGATTCCTTTAGTAAAATAACTTGCACATAATCATACAGCGTGATGCACGGAGTTTTGAGTGAAATGTCAAGTATTAATAATCTCAGAGGACTTAGGTATGTTTGCTTTTTTCCAAAGAGCATTACATTTTAAAAAAGCATGAAAAGTAGTTGGACATATGATACGAATGAGAATTTTATCGATATCGTCACGAAAATTTGATTTTGGGTATCATCACTTTTTTATGGTTTTTGCATCAGTACAAAAATATATTTGCAGGCAATTATGTATATATATATGTCCGCCGGTGTATTTTTTTCGCTTGATCCAAACATATATATGTTACAGGCAAACATAATTATATTTGGAAGCAAACACGTTATATTAGAGAAATTGGAAAAGGAAATGTTTTCCAAACAAAAGTATATTACCATTCCGATGAAAAAACTTCCGATATAGGTCATATATAGTCACATATAGTCATATGTATAATTGCATATCACATCATATATCAAGTGATCCGAAGTTATATATAATTTGATACAATTTGATATAACTTCATAAAATTCTTTGGAAATCGGTGCTACAATTTTGTTTCACATTCCAAATAATAAAAAAACTATAAAATATAAATCAATGGATTGGAAAATTAGACGTAATTTAATTTTGATTTATGCACTGAGTTTCATAGTTATAACGTCATTTTGTTTTCCAATTATTTTTTCTTATTTCTATTTCATCTCGGTGTTAGCTTCTGATTGATGCAACATAGAAAGTTGTTTTGGTTTAAAGTTTCCTTTATTAAGCTATTTAAGTCTATTGTTGTTGATGTAAATAAAACAAATTAATTACATATTTTTCCCGACGTTTCGTCGATGTTTTGTCGACTTTTTCAAGGGAATTCGTAATAATCTGGGATTATATCACATTTTTATAAATTTAAATAATTTTAAGCGAACAAAAACATAAAACATAATTTGAACATTTAATACAACACGGCTTAGTTTAACATCACAGTTGTACGTTATAATTTTTGGTTTGATTATTTAGTCATCAAGTGTTTATAATTATAACGTCATTTTAAGAAAATTTTAAAAATTTATAGAAAATTTTTCATAAATTCAACCAAATTTAAGTCGAGACTTAGATTGAAGACAAATAATTTTGATACAAAAAAAGTTAATTTCACGAGATAAATATCGAATTTGATGGGGTTTTCAGCCAAATCCGATTCTGTGCTTTTGTGTTATAAAGCTTTTTACCTATGAGCTTTTAATTGCTTATTTTAAGATTTTCTGACTTTAATTGTTTGTTTTACTTATAACATATTATTTATTCTACTAACTTTAAACTTTTTTTAAAAAAGTGTAGCTTTTCTAAGTTTTTAATTTTCTTTTTTAACAATTTTCTTAAGCTTTAAATACACTGAATTTAGTTTTTTTGTCTTCTCTGATAATTATATTTAAAAGTGATAGATTTTTATGGGAATTTCTACCTAATACAAGGTGGCGCAAAAGTAATCCTCCTATCAGAAAATGCTATAAATTTTGCGATTGGCCCCTAATTTCAGTTCTGTTTTGACATTTGTGTAGTAAACACATGCGAAATACACGTTAATAAACAATGTTACGCTACACTGCTCCAGAACGCGGAATATTGGTGACTATTTATTTGACCAATAATCGGTCGGTGACTTTGGCACAACGTGAATTTCGTCGCAGATTTCCTGGCCGTCCAACTCCTACTGGTGAAACACTGCGACGTTTAGCCGCTCGCCTCGAAGAGACTGGCATAACACGAGATGCTGCCAGGCGTGGCAGACCCCGGAGTAGCCGTTCTGCAGAGAATATTGCTGCTGTAGCCGAGGATGTCATGGAAGCGCCGTCGACATCGACCAGACGACGTGCCATGCAAATGGGTATCAGTCGACGGTCTTTACAGCGAATTTTGGTACAAGATTTGAAGATGTTTCCGTACAAAGTCCAGACGGTGCATCAGCTGTTAGCTGCTGACCGCCAATCGCGTGTAACATACGCTCAAGCCATCCTTAATCACCACCAAGAGGAAGATGATTTTTCATCAAAAATAATCATGAGGGATGAGGCCCATTTCCATCTTAGCGGGTACGTAAATAAGCAAAATTTACGCTCCTGGGGCACTGAAAATCCGCGTGTAACCCACGAAGAGCCATTACACCCGCTCAAAGTCACTGTATTGTGTGCTGTTTTCGCTGGAGGAGTCGTCGGACCTTTTTTCTTCGAAGACGTCGCGGGCCAAACGGTTACTGTGAATGGTGAGCGCTACAGAGCAATGATCAACGAGTTCTTTTTGCCGCAACTTGATGAATTGGGATTGGAAAACATGTGGTTCCAACAGGACGGTGCAACGGCACACACTGCACGTGCCACAACCGATATGCTGAAGGATGCATTTCCGGGCGCCTAATCTCCCGTTTTGGCGATTTGCACTGGCCGGCAAGATCGCCTGATTTGACCGCTCCAGACTTCTTTTTGTGGGGCTTTTTGAAGTCGGGGGTTTATGTCAACAAGCCTCAGACTCTTGCAGCTCTTAAAGACAATATCCGTCAAGAATGTGAGGACCTATCGCCGGAAGTTTTGGCCAAAGTGATGGAAAATGCCATAAAAAGGGCTCAAATGACAATCAACTGTGGCGGCGGCCATTTACATGACATCATATTCTCGACTTGATGTAAAAAAAATTAAAAAAACAAATAAAAATAATCCACAAGAAGAATCAAAGTTTTTCATTTTTTTTTAATTACAGCTAAAAAACATCGGAAGGTTATTTTTGCGCCACCTTGTACAAAAGTGATAGAATTTTTTTTTTGAAAACTTATTGTAAAAACTTGATAAGTCACATTTTATTGCAAGTTTGTTTTCGCTCTTTAAAAGTTGAAAAAAATGCAAAAAAATATGACTAGTGTTTCCAATTTGGTTAATCGACTAAACAATTCCTCGATTAATCGCCTCTATTTCGGTTAATGTCGAAAAAAATAATTTGAAACTCAAATAATTATTCGACCCGAATAATCGTTTAAAATAGATCGATTAACCGGTTCAATTTTTTATATGCATTTTTACCCAAAAAATGGAAAGAAAGACTTAGAAATAAGAAACGCTATATCAAATATAGGTCAAATCATTAAATTCTTTTAAAATTATATGAAAGCGATCCTTAAGCCTATAGATAACATATTTTTTTTTATCAGCTTTAGGAAATTAGATAGAAAATTTTTTAAAGCTTAAAAATGACAGTGAAGCTTATCAATGACAGTAGTGTATTCAACTCTATTGATTCATTGGAGCATCGTCGGAGTGTGGGTTGTGTGACACTTTTCTATCGATATTGCCATGCTCATCAGAGATAAGTGAACATATTCCACGAGCCCAAGTTTTTATTCGTAATACTCGCTTATCTAGTAGAACACATCCGTTTGTAGTTGATTGTCCTGTGTTTTGCACAACGCATTACAGAGAAAATTCGTTTTTTAGTCGAACGATTCGTATGTGGAACAAACTTACCCAGAAGTCTTCCCTGTTACTTACAATTTAGAAAAATTTAAATCAAATATCCACAAACACTACTCCCTCTTTCCTCCTTCCCATACCCTATTTTCCTGATCAATACAATGCACTGCATGAGTAGGGGGCATCCCCTGAGTATTGGTTAAATTAAAAAAAAAAAAAAAAAAAACTTAAAAGTTTAAAATTTTTGTTGCTTTAAAAGAAAATTTTCCGAAATTTAGTTTTTACAAATATCTAAAAAAATATACATTTAAATTTTTTTGGAAGATGACAAAGCCATTTTAAATTTTGAATCTCGCTCCTAGACGAGGACAAGAAATTCTCATTGAGTTTGTGATTTAACATAACAAATATCTCTAGAAATTCTAATAACAAAGTCCCCTGAAGATTTCCTTAGGCAGGAATGAAATCCGGATAGGGACACGCCTACATCAGATTGCTTTTCACAATTTGTTAAATAAGTTTTGGGATTTTAGCACATTTAATTACTATAAATAAATTTTTTTTATTTACAAAATTTTTGTTTCACCTACATATATTTTACAGAATGTTTGGCGAAAAGTCTTAAAAATTTAAAAAATGGCTTTTTGTGGACCAAAAAAATTTAGTTTTTTTAAATAATTGGAAAATTGGCATTTAATGGCAAATGCCAACAACATTTTGTTTTTCGAGAGTCCTTAGAGTCCAAAATAAAACCCTAAAATTCTAAGACATGTTTCATTAAAACATCGCAGGATGCTTTAAATCATCCTCAACAAACACTTTATAAAGCAGTGCAGTCAAATTTACCTGATATTTAGAAAAAAAAACAGAAAAAACATTTTAAACGATTAATCGATTAATTGCCAATTTTGTTGATTAATCGACCCGTTTGTTTAACCGTTTAATCCATTTTAGCTATTTTTCGAATAATGCCCTAACCGGGATACCGCCCAGGTCAAATAATTGGAAACACTAGTTTATACTCTAGGTACTTGTAATAAGTGTTTAAGAAAGACCTCTATCAAATATTATTCAATGGATGTCTAGAAAATAGCGAAAATCCGTAAAACAATACGTGTGTTTTTACAATAAGCTCTTCAATTATATATAATACCATATATAATTATTATATTAAAATTATAGAGTTTGTTTGGTTTTACTGTTTTATATATATTATTATACATGAAATTATATATGATCTGATATATACACTCAAAAAAATAAGTTTGTAGAAAAGTTAGTAAAACATCTTGTAAATAAGGTATACTATTTTTCAGCCAATTTTTTGCTAAAATTATGGTTTAAACTAAAATTTTAGTAATACTTATTCAGCACTTAACTGTTTTGAACTAACTTACTAATATTTTACTAATGTTTTACTAATTTATTTTGCTAAAAAATTTGTGTTGATTAGCACATCAATATTGTGAACGACAACCAGACTGAAAGATATACGCAGAGTAAATTAGATGTCGCGGCATGTCTAGATGTAGTAGTGACAAGGAAAACGATACTAAAAAGTACAGCTCTAGTAAGACATAATATAAAAAAATCAACCATGGAAGATTTTTGTATCTGTTTTTTATACATAAAACAAAATTGTGGATTAAAACAACTTAATCTATTAATTAAATAAAAGACAAAAAAAAATATTTAAATTTAATAAATATTAAATGTGTATTTGTAAACTAAATGTTTATATATATATTAATAATCTTGTGTGGTCAAATTGCAAACAAATATGCAATAAGTAGACAGAATAAAGCGAAAGACAAAGACACACATCTTAGGTAGATTTTTCTGTTTCTGTTTCCTTTTTCTTATTGCAAAAAAAGGGTTTTATATGTTATATTTTGTTAGTTTTTCGTTTCGTTTCTATAATTCTCTGCGGCATTTGCGTTCCTTTAAAAGATGGCATCATTTAGACAATAATTGATGTAAGTAGTTCAAAGATAATTTCGTTTATGTTATATATAATTATTACAATAATTCATATCGTCAATTTGGGAGTAAGAACATTTTTATATTTTGTAACGTATTGTAAATTATTTTAAACAGAATCACAAAAATATGTTTTATGATTTCAGCAAATAAATTAACTAAAGTATAATTTTTCTTCAAATTTGTTGAGTTTTTTTCAGTCTACTAATATTCAGCAAAATTTTATTAATTTTTGGCAAGGGTTTTTTAATTTCCAATCTACTAAGTGTTAGCAAAACTTTAGCTGAATCTACAAATTTTGCTGACATCAGCAATTTTTTTGCAAGCATCCTCCTGACTAAAATTTTGCTGACTCAGCAAAATTTTTTGCTGACTTTACTAACTTTTTTATTTGAGTGTAGCTATATTAATTATATATGATGATATAAACAAAAATCAACCTTTATATAACATAATATACAATGATATGTTTATATATAGCGCCATATTAGAAATGTTCGTAGTAACATGTATGAGATGTAAGTATACAATATCGTTACACTCAAAAAAAAGTTTGTAAAGTCAGTAAAAAATTTTGCTGAGTCAGCAAAATTTTGGTCAGGAGGGTGCTTGCAAAAAAATTGCTAATGTCAGCAAAATATTTTGCTGAAAATCAGCGATTATTAATCTATAAATATTTAGTTTAGAAATACATATTCAATTTAAATATTTTATTTTGTCTTTTATTTAATTAATAGACAATTATTTTCACAAGCCGGTGACAACGCAAAATTTAAGTTGTTTTAATCCTCAATTTTGTTTTATGTATGAAAAACAGATTCAAAAATCTTCCATGGTTGATTTTTTTATATTACTTTTTAGTATCATTTTCCTCTTCTCTACTACATCTTGACATGCCGCGACAGCTGCATCATTCTGCGTATATCTTTCATTCTGGTTGTCGTCCACACTATTAATGTGCATACCAGCACAATTTTTTTTAGCAAAATTAATTAGTAAAACATTATTATAATATTAGTAAAGCATTAGTATAAAACAGTTAAGTGCTGAATAAGTATAACAAAAATTTTAGCTTAAAACACGATTTTAGTAAAAAAATTGCTAGAAAATAGTATACCTGATTTACAAGACGTTTTCCTAACTTTTATACTAACTTATTTTTTTGAGTGTATGTATATGTGTATGGCCACATATATAATACGATACCACTATATCAATCTATATACGGCTATATATAAACTTTTTTCGTCGAGATCTCTTATATTTCCAGCAGTGCGTTTTTTTCACCGTGTATGCGAATTTTTAACTATAAGCGCTTTTTTGTAAGTGTAGCCTATTTAGTTTAATCGAGGGGATGTCAAAGCTTTTTCCGATATTCGTAATTCTTCGGGTTTTATGCACATTTTCCTATATTTTAAATAATTCTAATCAATCAATCTGGGTATCAAAACTTGTTTGAATACTTTATCCTTGTGTACAAAAGAAAAACTTTTAGTAAATTTCAGACATGTTTTCATTCAAAAACAAATACATTTTACATCCCACTTTATGACCCTTAAACGTGAGTTTGGCCAGCTAAACAAATAGTTGTCTCTCTTTTTATTTTTAACTTCTACAACATATCTAAAGGGCATTAAAATCTGAGGGTTCGGGTAAAATTTTTTTTAGTCTGCAAAGTCTTAAAAATTTGTTCTAACAATAACTTTTGATTTTGAGCTTGTATTAAAATTTCTGAAAATTTTAATGTAATGTGATCTACTCAATCAGTCCTAGAGCTGCTTTTCAAGTATATTAGTTCATTATGCAGCACCGTGTAATTTGTGGGTCAATATTCGAGAAAATTTTGTTAGACGAAAAATAATGAAAATTTACCGTAAATCAATTAAACTTTTTTCAAAATAAAGCAAAATGTTTTTAAAATTATCGAAAAGCTGCTTACTTTTTATGAAACCAGTTTTTTAATGAAATTTCTTCATTGAGTACAGTTTTATTAGTTTTTTGTTTTACATATACATCGAGATTATTTTTATTCTATTTTCAATTTATAACGAGCTTTCAAACTCCGTATATTTAAAAAAAAAATATAGAAAATGAAACATTTTAGCTAGGTTGATACTAGTTAGTACTTCGATCTGGGGAAAGATCTCATCAGAAGAGCCTCCATAATCTTTATTATTGAAAAACACAAACTTAAGGAATTTAGAATTTATTAAAAAAAAGTTAAAATTCAAAAAACATTTTAAGTCGCAAATATAAGCGGACTAAACTAAAGCACCCTCAAATATTGTGTTTGGAAATTTTACTACGCTACTGCGACATTACTCTAGTAGTTAACGGTACACTCCAAAAATGCAGTGTTAAGAAGAAGAAGTACTTGTTAGAATTTATGCGAAAATTGTCATTGTTTTAAAGTTTTCGTTGAGATAAGAGCAATGGCACGCAATAAGTACTCAAGTGAATTTAAAATTAGAATTCTTGATGATTAGAGAGCCGGCTTATGAAGACATCAATTGAGTGCAAAATATTCGATTAACAGATCAATTATTTCTAGGCTAATTAAAAAGTTTTTGCAGACAGGTCGCACATCTCCTACTCATTCTGGAGGAAGGCCAAGTGAAACTTCGCGACATGAAGACTCCTTAATTAAAAGTACAATCCAAAATGATCCTACAGCATCTTCTAGTCACATACGAAACCGCTTCGATTTAAAAATTAGCGAAAGAACGATTCGCAGAAGGGCGGTAGAGGCCGGATTATTCAGTCGTCGACCAGCAAAAAAACCTTTCATATCGTCAAAAAATAAAAAAGACAGACTTGAATACGCCAAGGCCCATCTCAACTGGAGTATCCAAAAATGGAGGACTGTGCTGTTTTCTGACGAATCTACGTTTAATTTAAAGGATTCAGATGGCATAAGGCGTGTACGCAAAGGCACTGTAAAGCATACACAATGGTCTGGGGCTGTTTCTCGGGGCAAGGGGTTGGGCCAATTCATAAGATTGATGGAATTATGAATCGTTTCATGTATCGTGACATATTAAAAGACGTGATGTTGCCTTATGCTGAAGAAGAAATGCCACTTAAATGGACATTCCAGCATAGGGTAGCCAGATATTGAATTGGCAAAAAAAGTACATCAAAGAAAAAAAAAAGTACATTTGTATTTTTATTGAAAACGCCCTTAAAAAAAAAATAAAAAATATGTTTAATACTAAATATCACTTGTTTATTAAACATTTCTTTTTTAAATAATTCAAAATTAAAGATTTTGTAATTTTTTTTTTTTTTTAATCCTAAGAGGTCCTAAAAACACCCTTGAACATTTCCCAACACGATCATACTAACGCGAAGCGTAATTTTCCTCGTATGTGGAATTCAAACCTTGATCCAAACCAAGAAAACCACATCACATATTAAAACAACGTGTCAACTTTAAATTTCTAACAAAATAAAAAAACAATATTTTCACAATATTTACCCGTAAAGTATTTTTGTCCGAAAGGCTTACAACTCGGAAAGGCGATTAGATGGAACATTTTGACTCTAATTTCGGGTTAAGAAAACCAAAATACCTAAAAAAGATTCAGTTTAAAAAATAGTACAATATAAAAACAACTTAAAATACCGTTACTCTTAATATGTATATTGCCTATAAAATAACCGGTACACTTACCGACAATCGCACCTTTTGTTCTTACCAACCTTGGCTTTAATAACAAAGCTTAAAAACCAACTCTTCCAACAATGTTTCATTGCCAAAAATATGAATAAACGGATAGAGGCGACATGATGTCGAGAAAGTTTTTTTTCTGTTTGTTGTTTCTTTTCGTTTTAATAAATGATTCAAATCAGCTAAAGCTTAAATGTATGTTTTTATGTATTTATGCTCACATCCATATATGTACAATACATTAGAGTGGAACGAAACTCAAAAATTTCCATTTAATCGTTGGGGAAAAGTTGTACGAAAAGTCGTGTATAGAACTGTTTCTACCAACTATTGTCAAACATTTTTAATTGTGTAACAATAGTGTTTGGGAATTCCCGGTATTTCCGGAAAATTGAGTTTTTTATTTAAAGCCAGTAATTTGATCCTAAGGAATGGTTTGTTTCTTAATGAAAGGAAGTTTTTATGTATTCAATTTGTGCATTGAAAACTATGTTCTGTTTTTATTAACAAAAGCTGAGAAATAAAATATTTCTGCATTAATTATTTATTAAAGTTTTTCCCGTTTTTTCCGGGAATTTTGAAAAATTTTCCCGGAAATACTCGACGCAATTCGTTGGAAGTTCCCGGGCATTTTCTCTAGGGAATTTCCGTACCCCAAACCCTAGTAACAATATTTCTCGTCTTTTCTCAAGTGTTCTTAACACATTATTGACACAGTGTTCCTTTTTGACCCAGTACTTTTAAACTGACATATTTGAGCAGCCAACTGTTACCCAGCAGCTATCACTTAGTCCCGGTTCACACGCGGCAATTTTACTTGAGCAAGTTTCTTCAATTCTCCTTTGAACTTGCTTTTGTGTTCGCACAGGAAAAGTTTGTTTCAGCAAATTTTCGTATATTAACCTGCAGACAACTTCGTGTTGAAAATTGCGGATGACAAAACGGAATTGGAGTACGGACAAGTCTGTACCCCCTTCCATTCTCTTTTCCTCCCTCTTCTATAAACTCAAGACTTGCGCAAGTAAAATCGCCGTGTGAGAATCGGGACTTACTTACGGTTTAAGCTATCAAGTATTATATGTCTCGATAGCTCTCATCAGTGGTTATAGCTGTCGGCTGCCAATCTGGCGGCCAGGGCTCGAATCCCGGCGGAACCAAAAAAAATTATACATGCATTTTTTTTAACTTTTACTTTGAAAAACTAATTTTTAGAATAACTATTTAATGGTTTTACCAATATTTTCCTAACGTTGAAAATTTTGTATCCCTAGTGCTTGTCCTACACTTTTTGAACAGACGGACCTTCTATCTAATGATGATATCATTTTGGGATTGGGAAAGCACTTGTACCACTTGCTAAAGTGCCTTGGCAGCGGTGCACAGTGGGATATATCACAAAATTTTTGTAAACAATTCGGCAATTTCTTACTTAGTAGTCCGATTGCAATGAAATTAGGAACAGGCATAAGTGACATAATATCGAGCTTAAGTTTTGATTTTGAATATGAACACCCAATATAGGAACATTTTTGCATATACAATTTTGAGTGCTAGCCAATTTTTCTTTCAAATAGGATTTTCAAAAAATTAACATATTTGTAATCTGCTAGTAGAGCCTAACAAAAAACATGCTTACATGTGTGGGTTATTTCTAACAGTTCCCGAGATATTACCATTTGAAAATTTGAAATCCCAAATTTGGTACGATTCAGGTCGTTTTTTGCCAATTTATTTTTTTAAATATTTGTTATTTAACTAAATAAATTGTTGATTAAAGAAAAAAAAATAATGCAATATCTTGTTTTACACAAAAATTATATTCGTTTAAAGTATACATTAAAAAAAATTTTTTTTTTGCGATTTTCCCCCCTAAATGCACCAAACGGATAATTATTTTCTTTCTGAACATATAAAGTGTGCATACTATTCTGAAAGGTCTTTTTATATAAAAGCGAGTTATGTTAAAAAAAAAATTTGATTTGTTTATACACTACACTGATAAAAATCCACTACACTGAAGCGTAAAAATACAAAAAAATGTCAAAATAACCAAAAATTTTGTAAAATAAACGAAAATTTGTTCATTTTACAAAAGATTTCGTTGTTTTGACATTGTTTTCGTATTTTTAGTATGGCTTATTATGAGTGTAAGGATATTATGTAGGTAAAGACGACAGCAAATGTGGTCAAAAACAAATGAAATTTCACTTTAAGAAAGGTCGACTAACATTTCATTAAATTCAACTGTTAAATTTACTGTTCAAAAAATTACTAACAATTTTAGTAAAAATAAATCACAAATGTTAGTAAAAAATAAACAAACATTTATTTTTTTTTATTTTTTTAAATAACAAAAAATTACTGTAAATAATTAATGTAAAATCATAAATCATGCGTTTGATGTGGTTTGACAAGGTTAGCAAACAAATTTAATTTGTTCTACGAATGACTGACATTTACACTAAAAATAAAGAAACTCTATCGCAACCCAAACAACTACATATTTTTAAAGCAGAAGTTTCCTGAGTGTACTTTTCCCCTCAGCCGCTTCTAAAGTTGACACATTTTTAAGGCAAATATCAACATTAAGGGGGGACATGACATTGGCCGTTTTTTGAAATCGACTTTTTGTATTTTAGTAAATATTCTTAAGATTCTAAGAAAAATAATTTCATGGAAAAATTCCTACGGGTTCAAAAGTTACAGCCGGATTAGTGAGAGCGCATTTTTAATTTTCGCGCTACCTACGTACGGCAGCTGGTATATACTTGTTTTAGGAAATGATGCAAATCGTTTGAAATGCGCCAGAGTGAAGGCATTTGAAGCTTCAAAAGAAGCCCGAATTGCTAAACGATTGTGCACAACACAAGATAACGTTGGCATACAGTACGAAGCAGGCATGGCAGATTTGTTCACAAACTTTTATCGCGTTTATCTCGAAACCATGTTTTTCGTACTGGTTGCGGCACTAGCGGGTTCATTTTTTGACAAACTTTTTTATTTTTTTTGTATTTTTTTAAACTTGATTCGCTATCGTATGACACGAGCTTTTTTTTAATTTTTTTTTCGATTTTTTATGAATTTTTAAAGTCAATATTTTTTTTTTGAAAAAACACAGTTTTAAATTTGGAACATCACCGAAAATTGAAAAAAATTTAAAAAAAGCTCGTGTCATACGATAACCAATTTTGTTAAGATTTAAAAAAGTAATTTTTTTCCGGATCGGACAATTTTTGCGACTTTCAGCGCTGCAACCACGATAGGGTTGCCATTTTTAAAAAGTGAAAAAAAAGTACATTGATGAAAAAAAAACAGTACTTTTCAAAAAAAAAACAGTACATTTTTGTATTTATTGTTAACATAACTTTTACTTCAATACATCACATATTTACTTAAAATAAGTTAATACACCGAACCAAATAGCGTAGGTAAAATCAACAAAAAAATTTTTGTAGATCTTTAACGAAATTTTGTCAATTTTTTTTTAAGATTTAACAAATTTTATTCAAATCAACAACATTTCGTCAAGTTTACATCCTCTTAAGAAGTAAAATTGACTAAATTTCATCAAATTGACTAAATTTCGTCAAATTGGCTAAAATTATTAGTTTGGACGCCATTACTTTTTGCATTGGGCAGTGTCATGAAAAAAAATTGTGTTTACAAACATCCATTGCTTGAAAAGTAAACAAACCAAACTTATATATGTACAAAGAAACGAAGTGGAATTAATACAGGGAGATTCAAAAAATTTATATAAAAAACTATTGTACGCACGAAAAAAAACATGGTTAAAAAAAATATATATTCTTTGTACACGCAAAAAAACTTGTTTATATAAAAATATGTAAAATATACAAAAAAAACAGTACAAAAACAGTACAAATCCAAAAAAACAGTACTTTTGCGTACTGTTTTAGGTGTTGTGAATAAAACAGTACATTTTTCAAAAAACAGTACATGTACTGTTTAAAACAGTACGAATGGCAACCCTAAACCACGAGGCCCCGTTTTTTCTCTGCCGCCAGTTTGGAGCTCTATAAAACCATGTTGGAGTGAAAAATATATTTTTTTTTCTTGTAATTTGTTCAATTCTCTACAATAATAAAAAAATTTTGGAAACATGTTTGTTTTCGACTGAGTTATGAATTTTTAAAAAAAGGTCTGTTTTCTCTGCCGCGAATGTAATGTCCCCCCTTAACACACTGTTAAAAGTTGTGCACGCCTCCAATTAGCTAGCGGAAACGGTTGTAGATACTCCAACATCTGCTTAATTTATTGGCTAAGTCTCTTATGCGAGATGATTTTTCTATAATTTCCCATTTTTTCTGCACTACAAAAATTAATTTCGGACCATTCTAATGAACAAGTAAATGTCTCATCATTGTCTGTGGGGTAACTGATAAAACAGTAGTTCCAAAAATAAATGATTTTACATAAATATACAGAGTTTAACTAACACAAATAGTCGTTACCCCGCAATAAATAACAACGGTAGCAATTTTTTTTTATACATTTTATTGCCAGAAATTGTCCGACAAAATGGAGCCATTTCTTTGATTTTTTTTTTTTTTAACTTTTTTAGGTTTATATAAAAATTGGAAATACCAATGAATTACTCGTAACGTTATATACTACTTATTTGGCTTTAATGCGCGCAGGTTTCTTTTTTCTATATGAAATTCTTCTTAGCCGTTGTGATTGAGTTAAACAATGGGGTGGATGACAAAAAAAACAGTTTTTTTGGTTTAACCAATCAGATTGATAATAAATATGTATAAAATGGCGTTATGTGACACCATTAAATAATTTTGAGTGATTTCTTTAGAAATAACTCGATTTTCTGTGTAAAATTGTGGTTGGCATTATTTCATATACGAGTTTTGAAGTATATGTTTGAGATTATTTTCAATCCATGTACTATGTAGTTTAAAGTAATGTAATGTAATTAAAGTTAAATTTAAATTTAAAAATTAAAATTTATCATTTACATAAATCTATGATTAACTAGTTTATAATTTAAAATCAGTGATCAGTTGAGTGGTTATTTAAATTGTACATATTACACTTTAAATCCTATTTAAAACTAGATTACTTTGTTGTTGTTGAATTTTGAATTTCAAAGAACATACACCCAGAGAAAAGTTGACACCATTCGTGTACAAAATGACCACATTTGTTGTCAATAGTCTGCCAACCACGTTTGTGGTCAAATTGTACACGCCTTTGTCAATTCAACAACGAATAATTGACAACGATTTCGTTGATAAACCGACCACAAATGTGTACAAATTGACACCGCCATGGTGTCGAAGTGACAACATGTCGGTGTTAAATTGACACCCTACCGGTGTCGAAGTGACACGGTGCCGTTGCTGAATTGACCTTAGAACGGTGTCGGTTTGACACCGTTCGTGATTGATTTAAAAAGTTCTGGTCCTTTCCCATTCTGTTCCCAACATACCCGTTCCCATCTCCTTTAGTAATAAACAACGATTAAAATTGATTTTAATTATGTTTTATAAACATATTTTATTCAAAGAATTTATTTATTTAAATTTAGCACAATAACTTAATTTTTTTTTTTTTTTTTTTTTTTAAAAAAGAGAGGCAACACTCAGGAAATACTTCCTATATTTAGTGTGTTGCTTTCTTTGGAAAGGGATAGTATAGAGATGAAAGGTGGGGAAAGATGAAGGGCTTCAGACATGGCAACACTGTAATTGCGCGAGATGATAAGTCTTAGAACAGTTGTTGCTCGCCACCTGATGGAGAGTTGGCGAACTTATTGAAGCTTTTTGGTTCATAGCCCTGATTCAATATTTTACTTCGGTGGGGTTAATTGCTATGGGAACACCGAAATTAACTTAATTCTAAAATAAATTGTATCATATACAGTAACAATTTCGTAAAAAAGTTTTGAATAAAAATCCATGGTTGTTTTTGCACGCATCCGGATATTTTAAAGAAAAAGTTGGAAACATTTTGAAACATGTTTCCAAACAATCAATAAATGAATTAAATTTGAGGAAATAGTTGTTAAAAAATATGTAAAAACCTTTTATATCCGTATCGTACAAGCCTTCTACAATTAGAAAGGGCTCGATAGTTAAACCAGCATAGTAATATTTTTCTATGACTGCATTAATTTGGTATTTGTAATCATTTATAGTTGCCAAACGCAAGACGAAGCTTTCCTGTGAATCTGCTATTGTTACCTATTTTCTAATTTTAGCACCTCCGCTTTTAAATCTTGCTGGTGATGGTAAAACCGCATTAAGCAATATGGTGTATATATAGTCTTGTGCATCTGTGAAATATGTAAAATAAATTACATTTACAGAATGACCAATATAATTGCATAATTACCTATACTGGTCGCCGACTGAACATTTGTAAACAGATTTTTACAATATTCATTATGGATATTTTTTGCATAGTAGTTTCGAATCGTTTCTTTAGATTTTTCCCATTTAGAAAGTAACAGATGCCCTTTTAATGGAAACATTATATCAAAATCAATATAGATCTAAAAGAAATAGAATTTTGCAAAAATAAATGTAAAAAATTGTAATACCAACCAACTCCGATGCTCTTGCATCCAACAATTTTGGCCATTCTTGTAAAAACTCAACACTCTTCAATTTTTGTAAGTCTTTTTGGCGTATATTGAAAGATCTTTTCCATTTTTCACAAACTGCTCCCCAATCGTCGCATTCTCTGATCAAGGAAGTTTTCAGTGCAACAGCAACTGATTCATCGATTTCAACAAGGTCTTTGTCAGGAGATTGCACAGACATGTTGCTTTCAAGCTTTTTTTTTTTTAAATTCTTGTTTCTATACTTTGCATACAGCTTTCCACTTGCATTGTTTTTTCCTTTTCGTGAAATGTAATAGTAATCCTGTAAACATTGAATTATTTGTTTTATATTTAAAGTTTTGAATTCATGTTATTTAAACAATACCTTCATTTCGGTTTCAAGTGGGATAACTGAACAAATTTCATCCAACAAATGGTGTGTGCAAAGCACAATATCTCTACTTAAAATGTCTTCAATAATGACATTAATAATGTCATCTCTATGGTCAGATGTCAATTTAATGTTTTCACTTGCATATTCAAGTACTGCCTATATTACCTCCTTTTTTCAGGCAAATAGTTTTTCCCTGAACTCCACACGTAGCCCTAGTGGCAGCAGTGTCTCCTTTAAATCTTCTATTTTTAAATAGGGCAAGCTTCTAAAAGTTTTTTTTTTTTTTTTTTTTTATCAATTAATAATCATATAATTACAAATTATATACTATTACCCTAACCGAGCACTAGCTACTATGGCCTTCGGCGCGTTGTAGCGAAAACAGACCAGTGCCTCTGGTGGGAATCGAACCCACGACCCCCGAACAGATAAGCCAGCACGCTACCAACTAGCCTACCGGAGCGCACACCTAAATGTTATTTGTGATGCTATAATATATAAAAAAAATATATGTTTCTAACAGTATATTCTACATTGCTTTTTCAAGCATTGATTTACTTACATTTTAAATATCGAAAAACTGAATCCATGTTTATGGTTTTTAAAAACTGTTTTAGTTGCCCATCGTCACTGTCTTCAACGATATAATTTGTTCAATTACAATTTCACCATTTATTTCTAATAAATCACCAACTAAATTAAGGTCCTCAGATAATGAATTTCGTGGCTTTGTTCCATTTTATTAATAATATTTTAAATAATGCTACTAAACACACTGACTAAAACCAAAAGAATGAAAAATTCTTAAAACTTCTTCGTTGACTGAGAGTTTGACAACGTTACGTTGTCAATTTGAACACGTTCGTTGTCAAGTTGTAAACAAGCGTTGTCAAAAACTAAAAATTTTGGCGTTAGCAGAGATTTTGACAACATAACGTTGTCGATTCGAACACGTTCGTTAAAAATTTGACACCGTGCGTTGTCAAATAAATTGAAAACGTTGGGGTGTAATATTGACCACAACCGTTGTCGATTTTGCAACGTCATTTTTCCCTGAGTGTAGAAAAAACTAAAATTGAGTTTCAATTAAATAATTTGTTGGTTCAATTAAAAGTTTGATTAAATTCATTTCTATTAAGGAAATTGTACACTTAGAATACTATGTTGGTAAAGACCACTGCAAATGTAGTTAAAAACAAAAGAAATTTCACTTAATTTCACAAGGTTAGTAAAAAATTTAATTTGTTCTACAAATGACTGACATTTACATTAAAAATAAAGAAACTGTATTACAACCCAAACAACTACATATTTTTAAAGCAGTAGTTCCCTGAGTGTAGTATCAATTAAACAAATTTTTAACCTTTTAATTGATTTTATTTTGCAATTAAGGTTTTAATCATATCTATTAAAAATTAAATTAAAATATATAAATAGAACATTTTTGGTCTTCAAAGTTTAGTAACGTCATGATGCTTTTTAGGAAAAGACCCTAACCACGAGTTTGATTACTAAAAAGACAATGATGGAGCAATATTGATAATTAATAGGACTTTTGTTAAAGCTCTGCCTATTCTGAAGGTTCTAGCTTTTCTAAAACTTCTGATTCTGATGAGATCTTCAGCCAGATCGAAATACTAGTATCAACCTAGCTAATATGTTTGATTTGCTTTGTTTTTGTAAATATATACGGAGGTTGGAAGATCGTTATAAATTAAAAATAAATTGAATATGGTTTTTAATTTTAAACAAATTTTTAGTAGATACTATTGAAAATTTTGCATAAAATCGAGAAAAATTTTGGAAAAAATTACCAAAATTTAAAAATAACAAAATTTCCCAAAATTGTAAAAAAAAAATCTACGAAAGTGAAAAAAAATCCAAAGTTGTGTGCGCCTCGGTAGGCTAGTTGGTAGCGTGCTGGCTTATCAGTGCGGGGGTCGTGGGTTCGATTCCCACCAGAGGCACTGGTCTGTTTTCGCTACAACTCGCCGAAGGCCATAGTAGCTAGTGCTCGGTTAGGGTAATAGTATATAATTTGTAATTATATGATTATTAATTAATAAAAAAAAAAGAAAAATCCAAAGTTTTAAAAAAAAAATTCGCTACATTTAAAAAAAATCGCTAAAATTAAAAAAAAAACCTGCAAATTTGAAAAAAAAAATTGTCAAAAAAATTTTTCAAAGTCCTCAGAATTTTCTAAATTAAAAAATTTGTCAAAAATAAAAAAGAGTCAAAATTGGAAAACAATTGTCAAAATAAAACGCTAACATTTAAAAAAACTCTCAAATTTAAAAAAAAATAGCCAACATTAAAAAATCGCCAACATTTAAAATAATATTAATATAGAAAAAATCACTTGAATAAAATTTAAACCGTCTATATATCGAAAACCTTTTTAAAGGCTCCACTTCGATAACATGACTATGTCAAAAGTCCTGTTGCTTTTTTCGTAATTATGTCGAAATTATTATTTAACTGATCTAAAGAGTCCGCCTTAAACTTTACGTACGACATTAAAGTGATCGCTTTAGGTTTCACTCACACTCACGCGTAGTTCTCGCAAAATTCTGCTCACTTGCAAATTCTATTGAATATCCAGTTTGTTTTGATGATAAGTAGCTAGCTTGCACTTGCAGTTCTTCGAACTCAAGTGTCCGCAGTAGTGAAGATAGAACTCCTCAGTAGGGTGTTCCTCAGTTCGTAACGTTCTCTACATTAAAGTTTCCTTATTTTGCAGATATTATTCTGCCACTCAAGACGCCAGTCATTCAATTCATAACTTGAGAAACAGCATTCGTTCCTGTCTCACTCTCTAAAATTGCGTACAGTACACATTTTTGAAAGCTTTAACAACGCCGAAGAAGACTCCTCAAGCAAAACCAAGGTAATGAAAAGCTTTCTCGATCTGTGAGATAAGCCTTCGTATACCCGTATTGATTGCCACAAAGCCGGCCTTATGTTATCTTTCTCACGGAAGTCCAAAATTATCTTTAAAGTCTTCAAAAGAAAAATACTGTCTATCCGTTATCCGTTGGTCTTTCCAAAAGGCGCTGATGCTTGCAGGTGGCGAATGAACAACTAAACTAGCCCAATCTTCAATATGAGTGTATCGACTGAATCTGGGTTGAGCGATCTTGTGAGACAAGTACCCTTGTATCGGAGTCAGATCAATTTAATCGCAAAACGCGGCTTTTACATAGAGCCTATCAGTTTGCTGAAGTTTGAAGCCCTTCATATTTCACCCCCTATCCCCTTTCCAAAGAAAGCAATTAGAATTATTGTCGATTTGCTGGGAGAAACCTAAAAACCCTTTATAACAATTTGGATATGTGACGCAGATAAACAATTTGTCAAAAAATTTCAATTAAACTTCTGTTTGATTTTAAACTTACTTTTAATTAAAAGTTTAATAATTTGTATTAAATGTTTTAAATTCCAAAATTGAAATAAATCGCTAAAATTGAAAATAAAAATCACAATATATTAAAAAATCTCAAAAACTAAAAAAAGCGGATTAAAAAAATATTGTACAAAAAAAAAAAATGTTTCGAGATATAGAAGTTTTAAATTTGAATTAGGTGGTTTTATTATTTTCGACAATTGTTTTACATTTTTTTAAATTTTTTTTTAATTTTGACAATTTTTAAAAATATCGTCGCATTAAAAAAAAATACAAAACTTAAAAAATGTTTTCGAGATATAGACCTTTTAAACTTTAATTAGGTGATTTTTTTTTTCACCATTGCTTTCCAATTTTTGTTTTTAATTTTGCCTTTTTTTAATTTTGGCAATTTAGAGGATTTGTTTTTAATTTTGGCGTTTTTTCATATTGGCGATTTTTTTAAATTTTTGGATTTTTTTCCATTTTGGTAATTTTTTTAAAGTCTGTAATTTTTTAATTTGGCGTTTTTAATTTGATAATTCTTTTTCACCAATTGTTGGCTATTTTTTTTTCAAATTTTAATTCATTGTTTGCTATTTTTTTGCAAATTTTATTTAATTTTTTGCAAATTTTACTAAAAATTTGATACAAATTAAAAACCACATTTAATTAAATTTTAAATAGATATGATTAAAATATAAATTGAAAATAAAATCAATCAAATATTTACAAATAATTTTAATTGATACTAAAATTTCCTTAATAAGGCCGTATTTAATTAAAATTTTAATTGAATCAACAAATACGTTAATTGAAACTTTGATTTTAGCTTTCTCTGTGGATGAAGAATAAAAATCTAAGGTTGGCCGTTTTTTTATGTGACATATAAGATATTTGTAGGGTAGAAAAAAGGTAAAAAGTTGGCACTTTTTGTTGGGCAGCATGTCGAAAATTTTGTCGATATAAATTCGATATAAGAAGTTATACCTTATCCCCTTTAAGGAACTTGTTAAACTTAAAATTATAATACTGTTATTTGATACATCACATAGAAATTCACCGAGGGTCTTCCAATTTTCAAAAATTCACGGTTCACGGTTTCAGTTTTCAAAAAATACCAAAAAATCCCAAAAGTATATAATTTTGAAGATATCTATATTTGAAAGTTGTTATCGGATTTCTCTGATTAAAAAAACATCAGATTCATGTGGTTTCGCATTTATGCAATAAAAAATACATATTAAAATGCATTTTTAAAGTAAATGCAATTTAGATGCGTTTTTGGAATTATTTTCCATCTTCTAAATTTTTTAAACATACAGCAATATAAAAATTTTGAATTTTTTATATGAACTTAAATTTTGTTTTTTTTTTTGGTCACAAACAAACCGAAATTTAATATTATCAAATGCTTTTTGAATTAAATTTATTCGATAACAACTTTTTCAATCGAGCTCCAACCATATATGTTTTTAAAGAAAATCGGAAGACATGAGGTCAAAAAAGGCAAATTTGTTAGTTTTCTTTCAAAGACAAACAAATAATAAGTTCTTCAACAAAATTGTTTATCGTTGCCTAACTTAGGCGTTATGAGCCAAAATATTTTAGGGCGCATTTTTGGAAACTAAAGCATATAAAAGAGAAGTTTTGGACAAAAAATATTTCTCTTGCCAAGATATAACCACGCTCGAAAACTATTTTTTTCTGCTTCTATTTAAGAAAATATCGCGATTTTCGCTTTTTGGAAAAAGCGAAATTAGGCGAAAAAGTATCTAAACTTCAATTTATATTGTTCAACCTCAATGCTTTGCTATTAATACTCAATGTCTTCTTTCTGCAAAATTTCATAAAAATCCGTTTATTAGTTTATAAGTTAAGCCGATGTCCTTTAGAGGAATCCTGATGAGTCCTTGGACTAAAGTAAGGACTTATTATTAAAGATAAAGCTTCAATCTTACTTATATTTTATTACACAGAAAAAACTAAAAACGGGTTTCAATTAAAAATTTTATTGAATCAATTAATATTTTAATTGATTTTGCACCTACCACTGAAATGATAGTATTAACTAAAAAAATTGCAGACAGTTTATTAAAACTCTTTCAAATAAAATAATAATAATATCAATTAAAAGAGTTATTGTTTTTCTTTACAACCTCAATTAAAAAGTTTAGTTAAATTGATTAAAACTTTAATTGAAACTTGAGAAGAAAACAATGGTAGTTTTAATTGAAAACTCGTATTTTTTTATTTTTGTTTGTAAATTAAATTGACATTTTATTTATTATAAAATTAAAGCTTTTTAATATAAAAATGTATTATAAGAAAACAAATAAAAGTAATGACAAAATATTTGTTCTGCTTGTCTTGTCTTGAACTTTTTCTTGTAGTTGAATTGCTTTCTTAAAAAAATCACACGCAACTTTAAAATGATAGTTTAATGACACTTATACTTATTGAAAATGTAATTATTTACAAAAATAATAGTTTAATTGTCCTTTTTCGATAAGGTTTATTTAAATCCACATGTGCACTTTTATTACCACAGATAAAACACGAAACTAAATTAAGTTTTCGTGCGTACACGAATATCTCAACAAAAAGAGTGTTGCAAACTCTAGTGAAATAACTACGATTTTGCGTGTATTTGAAATCGGTAAACTATTCAACTTATTAAAAGTTAATCATTTGATATTTTTTTTCTTTTTATTTACAAATTAAATAATATATTGATATAATTAATTGTTTAATTATTTAATCTAAATAAAATAAAAAAAAAAACAGTTTGCCAAATTTTTAAAAATTTTGTTTACATGTTGGCAACACTGTATGGATATATTAGAAAATTCAATAAATTTTTTAATTGAATCAATTAAAAAAATTGTTTAAATTGCCATTGATATTCAAACAATCGATTAATTAGATATTTTTGGCCCATAATTTTTTCTGTGTATAAAGAGTTGTTTGTCAACTTAAATTGGTTTTTTAGATTTTTGAAAACTATATTTTTTTAAAACTAATTAATTTTTGAAATTTAACGAAATTTTAATTTGAAGCTTTCTCGCTGCCAAACCGTGGACGGCACACGAAAAATTTCTTTGCAAAATATTTAGCAAATTTAGTTTTCTATCGGAATATATTAATTTCTATGTATAAAACGCTCATTTGTGGTAAATTTTATGAAGACTGCCCTGAGGCAGCATTATCCGTTAGAGGGTTAAAGCCTTAATGGTGAGAATATATTTTTAATTAAATTAAGTTTATAATTAAAACAAATTGAATTAAACGAAAATACATTAGCAGATTAACTATTTATACAGATTCGCAATTTATATACCACACCAGCACTCTAGGCCTTTCAATGTAAATCTGTGTACTCTATGACAAATGGAATAAATGCAAAAAGTAATAAATTCATGTTTGCCAAAAAATTTTGACATTTTAATAATTTTAAGTGAATTTTGCCAAAACCATAAATATTTATGTATGACTGGGAATATTCACATGAAATCTGTTAAGTTTTTTTTTTGTTGTCTACTCTATTTACATCAATGATATTGTCAATCCTAAAACGAATTTCATTCGTTCGACATGTTAAAATCAAATATTGTCTATAGAATACAAAATAAAATTATATTAGTCATGTGTTTAGCACATACGATTTGGTTACAAAAAATTATGATTATGAGACGATATGACTTTGTAATTCTCATACCATAAAGCTTGAGAATTCATATACACGCTGAAAAAAACGCCCTGCTGGAAATATAAATGGTGGTAATATACTTTTGTTTGGAAAACATACTCGTTTCCTACATTTCTAATATAACATGTTTGTTTGCAAATATAATTATGTTTGCCTGTGAATATATATATGTTTGGAACAGATTGAAAACGTCTGCCGGCAAACATATATATATTTTGGCTGTCCCAAACATAATAACTAAACATTTTAAAACTGCAAATACATCTTTGTTGAGGTTTGAAAATTCGAATTATTGTACACATATATATAATTACCTGCAAACATATTCAAAAGTATATTTTTTCTGAGTGTAGAATACGTAGTTAGAAATATTTTCAACATTAACCATAAGGCGTAATATTGATGGAAGCGCTAATAGTTGGGATAAACACATATTATGTGTACCCAAGTTGTAGTGTAATCCAAACTACCCTTAAAAGTGGTTATGTTGTGCAAAAAAAAAAATTTAAAATACGAATTTGGCTACTACATACTTTACAGTGCTTTAAAGAATGAGTTCTTTAACACTTTGACTAACATATGCAAGTATGATTACACAGATGGTTGTGGGTTCGATCCCCAACGTCGGCATCAGTTTCTAAAATTTAAATGTATGAGTTTTCGTTGTTCCCATAGCGCTTAACCCTACCAAAGAAAAATAATGAATCAGGGCTATGAACTAAAAAACGCACGCAACAGCTCTTCTAAGCAGGGCTGCCAGATGACTTTGCCACAAAATAGTCAATGTTACTATATTTTTTAAAAAATCGTCAAATCAATGAGAACAAATCGTCAGAAAAATCTGGAGCTCTATTTTACCAATTTTAATACTTTTTCCTAGTCTAAAAAAACGAATTGCTTATAAGTCTCTCTGAGTATTGAAAAAAGAATATATGTATTTTGTTAAAATTTACATAAATTCATATTAAAGTAATAAAAAAATGGTTTTAAAAACCAAATAATTTAAAGAAAAAACTCAAATTAACTAAAAAAGCCCTCAATTTCAGAGAGCTCATAAATACGACTTTTAAATGACTTCAAAAAGTTAAAATTAAATCATAAAAGACTAAAAAATTATTAAAATTTATAAAGAAATTTTATATTATACGCTTTTTTATTTTGAATACACAGGGTGATCTTTTGAAGAGAACACTTTTATATGAAAAACTGAAAGATACCAATGTTTTCGGACCCTGTTTATGAGTAATTAGTTCATTGCTGGCAAAATAATTCCATAAAAATTCGAAACGTTCTCTGGCAATTCTTCCCTAACTACGTAAGCTCCATCTTTTTTTTTTTTTTTTTTTTTATAATTTAACCAATACTCAGGGGATGCCCCCTACTCATGCAGTGCATTGTATTGATCAGGAAAATAAGGTATGGGAAGGAGAAAGAGGGAGTAGTGTTTGTGGATATTTGATTTCAATTTTTCTAAATTGTAAGTAACAGGGAAGACTTCTGCGGGAAGTTTGTTCCACATACGAATCGTTCGACTAAAAAACGAATTTTCTCTGTAATGCGTTGTGCGAAACACAGGACAATCAACTACAAACGGATGTGCTCTACTAGATAAGCGAGTCCTTACATGTATCATTTCGTGTTACCGAAAATCTTCAGAAAATCAAAAACGAATGCATAAAACGGAACAGAGAAAATTTGTCTTCGGATGATTTTATACAAATTATTTAAAAAATGCAAATTATTTAAAAAAATATTCGAAAATGTTAAATAACTCGAGGGGAAAAACCGGTTTCTCGAATAACTCGAACACCGCACTTTTTGAAAAATCGGAACAATAGAAAAAAACCGGTTATCGAATAATTGGAAAACCGGGTTTGACAACTTTACTCGCAATGAATAATTCTCAGATTCAAAAAGAATCCCCTTTCATAGATTACATAGATATCCAACTTTTCTTCCTCTTTTGACAAGAACCACATTTTTTTATACACATTTCTCATGAGTTATGTGCTCAATTAAAGATTTTGACTTTTTGCTTTTTTTTTTTTTTTAAAGAGAAGCAACACTCAGGAAATTCTTCCTATTAATTAATGTGTTGATTTCTTTGGAAAGTGGATAGTGGAGAGATGAAAGGTGGTGAAAGATGAAGGGCTTCAAACATGGAAACACTGTAATTGCGCGAGATGATAAGTCTTAAAACAGATGTTGCCCGCCACCTGGTGTAGAGTTGGCGAATTTATTGAAGCTTTTTGTTTCATAGCCCAGATTCATTATTTTACTTCGGTGGGGTTAAGTGCTATGGGAACACCGAAAGTGGGCGCAGCGATACATATAAGTGATAGAAAACTCATACATATTATTTTTCTAAAATATTTTTCTTACATTTCTGTAAATTTTGATATATAAAGTTAAGAATATTTATAGTTATAAAAAACTAATTGATTTTGTTATTCCTTTTTAAATAGTAAAATAGAAAATAAATGAATTGTTTTTGTTAAATATTATTTTTCATTGGTTTTACATTTATGTCGGTTAAACTATTCTACTTTTTTTTACTTACAAAATTTAATAAAATTAATGTGTAATTATAGTTTTGCAACGCAGTGTATATTTAAATTTTTATTAAACATTTTGTGAAAATGTGGCAACATTCGTAAAATAATCTGAGAACAAATAACAGTAGCGGTAATCACTCTTGATAGAAAACTTTTTCTTGGAGGAAACATTATCGATTTCTTTTTCATTAAAGAGTGAGCGTCTTTTTGCTAAGTTTGTTTTCAACACTGTCAGCTGATCTTTGTTTACATTTGTTCTAGGCTGAACACGATTTTCACCAAATGTAATTAAAAGTTAAATAAGCAAAATGCCAAAAACATCAGAAAAAATTAAAATAATTAAATTTATAGTGGAAAATGCAATAACACAAATAGATTTTATGCAGCATTTTCAACTTGGAGGTAAATTTTATTAATATATAAACATGGAAACGAAATTCAGTTAGAGCTTTTTATTTCAGATGCTGATGAAAATATTTTTATTGATAACTCTTCTGAGGACGAATCGATTGATTGCATTTTAGACACAGCATTAGATGACATTATGATAGTGTTGTCCTGTCGTAGAGGAGTGTTCAATTTTATATTAAAGTCTATGCATTGGTCCATAGATATTTTAACAAAATTGGACGACAACCGTTTTCTACAAATGTTTAGGGTGAGCCGCAGAGATTTTGATAAGCTTGTTACCGCCGTTGGGCCGTTGGTTTCTAAAAAGAAAAGTAAAAATATGTACATTGCATTTGTTAATAGCAATAAACAAAAAAAAGTACAATAATCACTTACCTCCAATTCTTGATGTTCTATTAAAAACTGAAAAAGATTTTTTGTCTCCTCATCTGTCCATTTTTTGTTTGATTTTTCTCTTATTTTCTTTTTATTTGAATCCATTCTTGCAGATAATCTTGTGACGCTTAAAATCAGTTGTTCTTCTGTCAAAAAAAGTTTTTCTTGTTTTCTACTACAACTTACTCAAGGTTTGAGTCAAAGAAATTTCCTATCAAGAAAAGGAGAATCGAAGAAAACGAGAAAAAACAAATCCCATACATTTTGTTGTTGTATCTGTCAAAAGTTTTCTTCTTTTCTCGTTTTCTTCGATTCTTCTTTACTTTTCTATCAAGAGTGATTACCGCTAGTGAATAAGAAATTTTGTTGAGAAAATAAATTAAGTTTTATCTCTCACGGATATCGTTGCCAGAATCAAATGTCAAATTGTATAGAAAAAAATTTGGGACCTTTATGAATTACGATTTTTGGGAAAAACAATAGATCCAGGGTATAATTTTAAAAAATGAAAATAAAAATTATTCAAGTTCGAGGCCACACTCTAACGAGTATTTCTTTATAAGGATATTGACCTAACAAATAATCTATAGAATTTTTGTTTTCAAATTTATTAATTGACCTCTTTCAGGAATGTGTGTTAATGTGTAGTTCTCATTTAGTGGGATAACTAGGTTATATGAATGTTTGATGTTGGCATGGAATTGTCACTTCTTTCAAAACGTTCTTATGATGGAGACCTAGATAATTCCCGAAATAGATCTATCAACACATTCCTGAAAGTGGTCAATTAATAAATTTGAAAACAAAAACTCTATAGATTATTTGTTACGACAATATCCTAATAAAGAAATATAGAGTATGGCCTCGAACTTGAATAATTTTCATTTTCATTGCACAATTAAAGGTCGAAAAAACATAATTTCTATTTTTAATAAAAATTATATCAAACTTGTAAAAAAGACAAAGACCGTACGTCTTGTTTACTCCCCCTTTACATCTTGTTTTTAAATAAAAAAAAACAAGTGTAAAAATAAAAATTAGAATAAAAACAAAAAGCGTGTATTATATATCTACCAAAGATAGAGCTTGCACATAACGAACAAATTTTCAATTTATTTTTGATCAATGATGATAATCGTTAACTTCGAGCTCATATATTAGTTCTCATTTAGTGGGATAACTAGGTTATATGAATGATTGATGTTTGCATGGGATTGTCACTTCTTTCAAAACGTGTTCTGATGATGGGAACCTAGAAAATATCCGAAATAGATCTATCAACACATTCCTGAAACTGGTCAATTAATAAATTTGAAAACAAAAGCTCTATAGATTATTTGTTAGGACAATATCCTAATAAAGAAATATAGAGTATGGCCTCAAACTTAAATAATTTTCATTTTCATTGCACAATTAAAGGTCGAAAAAACATAATTTTATTTTTAATAATAATTATATCAAACTTGTTTTAAAAAATATATACAAAAAATAATTTTTTTGTTTATTTAAATATAATATAATCAAATATCTCATAAACCTAAAAATAACGATCGTGGTGATTTTTCAGCATTATCACGACCACCATTATACGATATATTATCACCAGAATCTCCAGCTGTCATCAGTTCGGATGATTTTGACATCGGTGTTAATGGCATTGGCTTTGCTCGACGTATAAAAACTTTTAAAGGTTCACATTCCATATCACTGTTGCGCAAAGTATCTGAATCACTAGAATATATATCACTACGTGTCGTTGATATATTTAAATCATCCAGTTCGAATTTTGCTAAATTTTCAATATTATTTTTACGATTTCTGTTTCTAGATGAATTACTTTTGCTATTTTTGGTGAGGGAATTCGAATTTTTTTCTTTAACTGAATTTGTGATTGTAACCGAAGAATTGACACTGCGACTGGAAATACCTTGATTTATCATTGTATCACCGATATTTGTCTCAAAATGTACTGCAGTCAATTGAAACTGTAATTAGAATAAAAATAAGATTTTAATTTTAGCTATGTTGGTTTAATCAGTGCCTATTAGTATTATTTCTAACGATTTTGAAAGTTTTTTAACGTATTCCAGCTTTCTACTGTCAAAATTGTTCAAAATACTACACAAACATAGACCTTGCTATTCTCCAAAATTTTGTTAATAAAATAGTCTATTTACGCTGCATTTATAATCTACCAGGTTATGATTGAAATCTTTTTAATAATCAGGGTCAGGAACTTCATGCACTAAAAAAATGTGTTTTAGGTGCCTATAATATGCATGAAAAATCTTATGTTGCGCATTTAATGATATTTGTTTTGGAATTTGACTGACTGAAGTAGCTTGATCTTAAATCGAGATATAGTCAAAATAGTCAAAAAAAATAAAATATTTCGGTTTTAAGAGGCCTACATACATAATAAAAAAATAGTCCCATTTTAACTGTAAACTACCCAGCAAAACTCTGGTAATGGGTGCGATAAAGTAATGCATTACCTTGTAATGTGTACTCCTTACCTGTATCATTATTTTCCAACAAGAAGTAATGAGTTACCGATAATTGAACACTCATGGATTACCTTGTAACATAAAATAATGACTTACCGATCATCAATTACATAATGCATGAATTATTAACGTAAAGTAATTATTAATATATATTTTTGAAAATCTATTTATAGACACATTACTTTGTGATTTTGTGTAAGCATGAGGATAAGGTGTATATTTTTGATATCACGAACGAAAACACGAAGCACAACAACTCATCTACATTTTAAGCAATACAATATTGTATGTTTCGATAACTTAGTTGGTAGAGTTCTCGCCTAACTAATTGTTAAATACCAGAGACCCCAGGTTCGAATCCCAGCATGACCAAGTTATTTATTTAATAAAAAAAAATATTTATTTAATTTAAAAAAATATCTGTAAACAAAATTTTAATGCATTTTTTTATGAAAATCTATTTATAGACACATTACTTTTTCCCACCATGTAACCATATAAGTAACCAGTTACTTTACCCCCTACAAGGTAATGAATTACTTTGAGGCTCAACGCCTGTAAAATTCATCAGTGAAGTAACGTGTAAAGTAATGCATGAAGCCCTATGACAATACACTACTTTACCCATGAGTTGGTAATATGTGGTTTTGCTGGGTAGTTTAACTACACTATTAGACCGCAAATTATATGAAAATACTAAAAATTGTAAATGGACTTACATCATCATTTTCATTTAAAAATTCATGATCAGATTTCGATTCCTTTTTAGAGTCTTTAGTAGGAGGATCAACGTATTTCATTTCACTCTTCACTCTACGAACTTTTAAAGCTTTACGAATTTCAGCTTGAGCAGCTACGTTATTCGATGTAGTTGGGGAATTAAGCGGTACTATTGGGTCAGTATCGGTTTCTGGTAAATTTTGATTCAATTGTTTTGAAAGAGCTCTTATATTTCGTGGTGTGGTTAGAGGACTATTTACAATACCGGCTGCTATTTTTTGAAAATCATTACGTCTGAAAGAAATTTGTTAAATTTAAGTAAATCAATACTTAAAGTTAGGCTTAAGGGAACTCACTCTCTTATTATAGATTGTAAAGATTCACTCTTAACGACTACATAACCATCTGGTATATTGGAATTGACTTTGTTTTCAAATTGATTTTCATAGGCTACAATCTGTTTATTTAATTTTTCATTTAGTAGTTCGGCTTTTTTACGTAGCACTCTCTCGAACGCCAGCTGTTCTTCTAGGGTTTTTAATTGCTCTTTGAGAGCGGCTGTAGTAACTTTTTTTCGTTTGATTACAACACCGTTTGGGCCCTGTACAAGTTCCTCCTGTGCCTCTAGTAGCTTTTGATCTTCATCCTCTTTACCCAAGTGATCACGTATCGAGCGTTGTAAAAACTTACTGATTCCCACATTGTTACGTACATTTAAATCGTTTATATAGTTATTAATCTCCAGACAATCTAATATCATATTTGCCGCACGATCCGTTAGACCACAATTTTCCATATCGATTACTAATATAATTGAAAATTGTCGACTTATTTAAACTATTACAATTTCCAGTGTAGCTTACCTTTAATCCAAATATCTTCTTTTAATACTTCTACTATAAACTTTAGACCATCATCACCAATTTGTGGATTACGCGACAAAGCTATATAACGTAAGCCGGGTATAGTTTCAGAATCAACATTACGATAACGTAAGGATTTTTGCCAACCCTCTGTATAACGACTTATTTTTTGTATCTTGTATTTAAAGTAAAAAATAAAAATTGTTACGATCTTTAAGTTTTAGCTTGCTTTTGAATACATACCTTTATCATGTCCGCTATATATTCTGCCCCCTTAACGGTTAATTCACATTCAGATAAATTCAATTTTTCAACATTTTGTAAATATTTTATAGTATTGCAAATGGCTTCACAACCTCTATCTTGGATATTTGAGCGTTGAAAACTAATCTCATTTATACTTTCATTACTTGAAAGGGCCTGTAAAATTATATGTTAAATAAGTTATTAGAATCGAGGATTTGCGCCCTCGATTCTAATAATTTGAATATCTTAAAATCATTTTAAAAACTTTACTGAATTTAAAGAGAAAGGGGCGACATTTGCAACCACATATAAATTTTACAAAAAATGGATTTAAAAATAACTGAAAACAGTTTTAACTCTTTAAACAGCCATACCGCGCTCAGAGAAATTGTAGACTTCACACTCAGAAAATCCTTCTCGTAACTACATGCCAGTCATTTATGTAGTAAACGGTATTAGTAATTTTTTTTTTTACGTTAAACCAACACTCAGGGGATGCTCCTACTAATGCATTGTGTTGATATCAGGAAAATAGGTTATGGGGAGGAGGAAAGAGAGAGTAGTGTTTATGGACATTTGACTTGAATTTTTCTAAATTGTAATTTGCAGGGAAGACTTCCGCGGGGAGACAATTCCACATACGGCAGTCATTAATAAAAACAACTAATCAAAAATGCCGTATTTTAGTATCAGTTGTTTTGCGTAGTTATTTTGACAATTTCGCAAAAAGTTGCAAAAATAATGAAATGCATGTATAATTAGGTTTTAAATATTTTTATTATGTTTATTTTTTTTTATCATTTTGTGAATAATGTTTAAGGGACAATGCAGATAGTCGAATTTCCAATATATAAAACATACAGCCCTTTCCATATGCAGTGAAACTTCGATATTACGAACTTCGTTATAACGAAAAACTCAACATAACGAATTTTTAGCTGAGTCCATTGATTGCAAAGTTTTTCATACAAAAATGCTCTATAGCTATAACGAAGAAATTCTGAGCTATAAAGCCTCTATATAGCGAAGTATTTTTTCAAAAGCCTCTATACAACGAAAATATAATTGAGAAATACATACATAACATTTTAATGTACATCCATATAACATTTTAAGTGTGTAAGTCATTAAAATCCCGTTATCAAAAGCCTCTACATAACGAAGTCTTGACCTATAGCCTCCATACAACGAAGTCAGAATAAAGCAAAATTAAATTTTAAGCAAAACGGGGAAGTCCCTTTTAAAAACAACGAAAGGTAAATGTCTTTGTAGGTGCATATGTAAAGCGCCACAAATGTAGTCGGTTCTGTTTTGGTTCTTAGCCAAAATGAGTATATTAAAGAGTAAATCAATTTCTATACGAGAAAAAATTTCTATAATTGATGCTGTTGATCGTGGTGACAAATCTAAGCAAGAAATTGCTAAACAATTTAATATACCGCCGAGTACTCTTTCTACAATTTTAAAAAATCGGGAGATTATTTGCAACACCAAAACTTTAAAGTGCAAATGCGCCTTGCAGAATATGAAGACGTTGAGCAATGTTTATCTAAATGGTTTACACAATGTCGAAATCAAAACATTCCTTTAGGAGAACCGATGGCAAAAACCAAAGCTGAACAGTTTGCAGCACGTCTGGGACACAACGATTGTAAAGCTAGTAACGGTTGGCTTGATAATTTTAAAAAGCGCCATGATATCGGATTTCGAAAAGTGAATGGAGAAAGTGCCAGTGTAAGTGATGAAGTTTGTTCTGAATGGAAATCATTGTTATTAAGTTTGTTGGCAGAAAATGAGCCGCACAATATTTTTAATGCAGACGAAACTGGAATATTTTTTAAATGCGCACCAGACTGAACAATGGCGTTAAAATCCGAAAAATGCCACGGTGGAAAACATAGTAACGAAAGATTATCTATTTTATTTACTGTTAACAGTACAGGCTCTGAGAAGAGAAAATTGCTCATAATCGGAAAATCAACTAACTCAAGATGTTTTAAAAACATAAAAAGCTTACCAGTGGACTACACTGCGAACAAAAAAGCTTGGATGACCAGCGATATATGGCTTGAATACTTACAAAAATTTGACAACGATATGACTAAAGCCAATCGCAAAGTTTTACTGTTTGTCGATAACTGGACAGCACATAAAAATTCCCCATCACTTAAATCCTTCAAATTACAATTTTTACCGCCAAACGCAACATCGAGACTACAACCTCTAGATCTGGGAATAATCAAAAATTTCAAACATTTTTATCGCAAAGAGGTAGTCAAAATTTTAATCAACGATCTTGAAGAGGGGCGCAAAAGCTCTTTAAACGTTTTACAAGAAATAAGAATGGCACACAAGGCATGGGAAAGTGTCGAAAAATTAACAATTGCTAACTGTTTTACAACTTGTGGCTTTGCCGAGCGCCCAAATATTTTGATTACAGAAAATGTTTGAATCCAAGACAGTGAAAAATGGCTTATTCTAAAAACCATTTTAATTTAACAGAACAGTTTGATGATTTTGTGAATTTCGATGACAACATTACTTTTACCGGGTCCCTTACCGATGATGACATTATTACTAGTGTAACGAAACCATAAGATAATGGTGAGCAAGAGGATGAAGAAACTGAAGAAATCGAAAATGTTGTAACCGCTAGAGGCTAAAATAATTATCGGAAAACTGCAAAATACATTCGACAGCTTAGCATCTTTCGAAAAAAATATTGATGGTTGCATTCTAAACTGGACAACTTGGACAAGTAGTATTTTTCTAGATTCGTTATATCGAAGTTTCACTGAACTATATTAAATACTTTTTAGCTTCTCGGACACGACTTAAGTCCGTCTAATACAACAATAATTTATATAAAATTTCTTAGACGAGTTTAAATAAAATGTTTTCGCTAAACTGATGAAGTTTTCTTTATAATGTAAATGAAAAACTTCTTAAACTCTATGAAAAATCTTCATAGTTATAATGAAACTATTATTAATGAAACTTTTTCATTAGTCGTGTGATATTTTTAATAAATAAAAGGAAAATTTTCATAAAATTTTATGAAAAACTGCATTAAATTAATGAAATGTTTCAATAGACAAGTTCCAGTGACACTTCGTAGATATAATGCAAAAATTCATGGATATCATGCAGAGAATGCCCTCAGTGTACCTTCTTAATTCCCTGATACGAAGAGTTGGATATTTAATTATCTGTATCATAGTCCCATAGAATTAAACAATGAGTGCATACAGTCCTTACATGTTTCGAAGCTCCATGCACTACAGGAAGAGGTGGCACTGATACACTCAGAATATTGTTACAGTAACTATATGTTGGTCATGTAGTAAACAGTAGTAGTGGTTTTAACTGCTATTGTAGTAATTTTTCTATGAGAAAATAAAAAACGAGTCATTTCACAACATAACGAACCAAAAATACTGTTCTTCAAAAACAGTAATTTTACAGTTAACAATTAATTAGTTTATTAGTTATTTAAAAATAGAAGATTGTAAAAAATTCTCATTTAGTATATCTTTGATTTTATTGATATGTTCATAGTTTGCAAATAATAATTAGAAAATTTAATTGTGGAGCTACAATGCATAAAAATGTCATAAGTAGAATACCGTTTGGAATATTGACGTTGCATTTTGAATATGATGTTGCATTTATTTAATTATCTAAAAATGTTTTATTTTTGATTTGAATTTCCTCAATTCTTTCAATTTTAATTGTGAAAGGCGTAGTAGAGAGGAATGAGTGTATTTTCTAAAAATCATAACTACATTGCAAATTTTAAATTTGTCTGAATCAGACTGCGCAGTTTCTGATATTGAACCTTCGTCAGTGACCCTGTTTTTTGAATAATGTAATATTTGTTATGTTTTTATTTGTCCGATTGCGTCTATATGAAATTTTCTGTGCAATCACTGACCGTGGTATAGATAAACTGATTTCTAATGCCACATGCACTCGCACTACACGTTAGACAGAGCGCTTTAGCCCACTGATCTATCGTCAGGTCGAGTTTTGTTGTGATTAAAACTAGTTTTATTCAATACACTGTGTTTTTGTTCTTGCATACATAATCTCAGAAGTACAACTCCAACTCCAACAACACAACAGTTTTATTTTTACTTCTCATCGGGTAAATAAAACAATACGTTCAAAATTTTGGCAAATCTTCTACCCCTTCTACATTGGTCTTCTGAAGATTTTCAGTAGATAAAGTTTGCTTTAAATTAGCGGATTAAGAAACAAAAATTTTAAATTAATAAATAAACATTGCACGGTTTTTCGTTTAACAAAAAACAAGTGATCTTGAACTTGAATAATCTTGTTCACATCATAATTTATGATAAAAGATCGAAAAATAAACTTTTGGTTTTAATGTTTTAAAATTTAAAAGTAAAACATATGAAAAAAAATAACTTTTAAAAACAGTTGCTTTTACAACTTTTGTAGTCGTTTTATGTCCATTGTTTTTATTGCTCGTTTTTATGGTTCATGCATTCATTTAAGATTTGTTGTTTTTGAACGCTCGGATAGTCGTTTTCACTACCATTGTAGTTGTGTTATCAATAATTAAAAATGCCTACATGGTTAGTCATTTTTATAACAAATGCAGTCATTGCCTATTTGACTACATTTGTAGTAGTTTTAACGGTAATTTGTAGTAATTTCTACCTTCTTAATTTCCTGAGTGTTTCATATCAAGACTGAACTATACACGCGACGTCACGAAATTGATAGATTATGCGGTAGTATAACCGGTTATCTCCAAGATCTTACGAATTTCTTCACTGGAAGAAATGTACAGCTGACCTCTACAAAGTCCTCGGCGAATCTCTTCCCCAACTGAACAAATCAAGTAATGTTGGGACTGAATGTAATAAATGTTCACTTGACTATATCCCAACTCACTGATATGATACATTTCTTTTAATTTCTACCAAGAACGTAGTATAAATATGGTCTACAATTTAGAGAACTCTTCTGGTCAAACTGCTGAAACAAGGAACTTCAAAATTGGTATCGTGTATACATTCGCTTAGAGGGGAATTTAGTTAGAATTCTTAAATTTTAAATATTTACTGATGTGTATTTTGAAACTTTCACCAGGAACTGCCTTAAATGGGGTTTAAAATGTGAAAGACTCGCCCTAAATACTGCAAATACAGCTCAAGTTAAACCTTATAATTTAGTTTGTGGATATATCATATAGGGTAAACATAAATATATATAGGATTTTTAGATATTCCTATAGTGAGAGTCAAAAGTTTCCACCTTTGGATAGTACTTGTAATTTAGATGTATTTTCCCTGGTGCATTGAAGAGGTGATTTTTGAAAACTCCGGCAAAGGAAAATTGTTTTCCTTAAATAAACTGCCCAGCTCGATGGAGCTGGGAACTTTAAATTTAAAATGCAGGCATCGGGTAAGATTGGGTTTTGAAAATTTTGAGAGAGACAAGAAGGGAAGTCTTCCCCTTAACGTCATACCCAAACCTCTTGGGCTAAAAGTCTGAAACTTAAAACATGTATTTCTTGAGGTGTTGACTAATTCATGGAGGACATACTTTTTTGTTTTTTTTTTTTTATAAAATCTTTGCATAAAAATGTATTCAGATAGAAAAAGTTCCCCCTTTAATGACAAAGCATTTAAGTCAGTAGTCTGAAAATTGAAATTGGAACATTCACTAAACATTTATTAAAAGAGGAAATTCATTAGGAAACAATGTAATCTTCTTCCAAATATTCCCGGTTTTTAAAATTACTGATAACTTCTTAAAAATTCTTATTTATCCAACAAACATACCAACAATTGATTCAATAATTTGACTTTAGAAAGACCTGAGATTATGTTAGTTTCTTCTCGAATTTCTTTGTTTTCCAGCTTACCTTTGCTATAGATTCCACATATTTATCACTTAATGGTAACCCCTCAAGATTTAATACACGCAAATTCTTATTGAATTTGATACAATTTGAAATTGACTCCACAACTCCGGAAAATATAAACTTTGTATAGACTACCGATTTTTGGCGAAATAATTTTGCCTTTTTCTCCGTATCCAAACTATCCAATACTAAATTAAGAAATAAAAAAAACTTTAATACTAGTAGACAATAGTATTTAAAAAACTTCTTCAACAATTTTACTTATTCCAAAGTTTTTTCGCATTCGTATAGCCAATGTTTGTAATACTTGATCATCATACAGTGCCTCCATAATTAAAAGCCAATCGTTGACGGTTAATTTATCACCGAAAAATTCCAACACCGAAGTGGCATTATTCTTTGAACGTATATCGTGCAATGGGGTAAGATTTTTAGCGCGACATAATTCTAAGTAACGAAAATGAAATGAACGACGATTTAATTTTTTCGTCGAGACACTTGATGACACATTACGTAATTCCATATTTGAAGTCTTTTGCATTTGCTAATATCGGCGTAAAATTTCAGATATGTTTTAACTTCGTTTATTTATTAGTTTCTTTAAAGTTGGTGTTTTTCTATTTTTTTTATGTTCACAGATCTCGCGATAAATCTTTAATTAGCGGGTAAACATTTAATTTTATTTTTGGTTATTTTTTTAAGGCGATAAATGGAAAATTGATTGAACATCCAAATATTTCTGTTTTTTGTTTTTGACATATAAAAAAAAAATTGATATAAAAAGATTATCTACTTTTCTTCATATAAATTCAGTACTCACTTTACTATTTTCTAAACAAATATGTTCTAAAAACACTATCCAACAAATTTTGGGTTGTAGTTTTATTAAATTTTTGTTTACATCGAGATTATTTTTATATTATTTTTAATTTATAACGAGCTTCCAACCTCCGTGTATTTACAAAGTCAAAGCAAAACAAACATATTAGCTAGGTTGATACTAGTTTTTCGTTCTGGCTAAAGATCTAATCAGAAAACGAAGTTTTAGAAAAGCTAGATCCACCAGAATAGGCATAGCTTTAACAAAAAACCTATTAATCATCAATTTTGCTCCATTCTTTTCTTCTTAGGAATCAAACACTTGGCTTTTCCTAACAAGCATAATGACGTTACTAAACTTTAAAGACCAAAAATTTTCTATTTAAAAAACAAATTTTTAATATTTACTCTGACTCAACTAATCTTTTTTTTATAGTTTTATTAGTTTTTTGTTTTTATATACATCGAGATTATTATTATGTTATTTTTTATTTATAACGAGCTTTCAACATCCGTATTATTTTTTTAGGAGGAATTCTGAATACGTATTCGGATTCAGAACACCAAAAACAATTTAAAACGTATACCCTGGACTAAGGATTGTAAGTTTTTCGAAATTTAAAATTCGTGTGTATTGAGCAAAATTGAACATTTAACTTTTTAAGAGAATTTCGTACTAAAATCTTGTTTTCGAGCCCATTCAGCACCCACTCTGAATTTTGGATATGTTGTACAAGACAATATGATCTATCAGTACAAATTGTTTAAAAAAAATGTGAAAGATGTAGTTTTTGAAATATGCGCAAAGAATTCGGTTTTTGCAATTTTGCAACCTTTCGCCAAAGAGACTGTGACTATCTAACAAATATCTAATAGTAGAAGGTCCAATATTTCACTTGAGGTAAGATTTGTAAAAATCGGATAAAATCTAAAGAAGTTAGAGCAGTTTAAACATGACGTATTTCTATTAGTTTTGATAAAAATGCCGAACTTTGAAAAGCTATTGCGAACTGCACCGAATTTTTAAAAACTAAATACATCATATACAGGCGTGGTTTCAAAAAGGGGGGGGGGAATGGGGAAATTGGATATTCCCCACCAAAATGATATTTTTCAATACGGAAATGTAAAAAATATTAAAGAAATTAATTAAAAATACTCTAAGATTGACAAAATCCATAAAAACAATAGATTGTTTTCGTTTATTTCAATACTCAATATAATATAACAACTTTTTGTTTTGAATAGAAAATTTTAACTGAATATTTTAACTATTACGGAAAGTCCGTTTTTTTGTTTATTTTTCGTTGTTGAATAACAGACAGAAAGTTAAAAAATATATTTCTTTGGTAATTTAACTGTATATTCCATTGAAACAACTTTACCGATTAAACTTTTAAATAACTGTTGATTTTTTATGCAAAAGTTCTTGTGAGTGTAGACACCTATCCGAAGACCGTATAGAAAATTTCTGCAATGACTCATAAGTTACCTTAATTAGGTTAGACAATGGAACAAATCACTTTCATATATATTAATATTTTTAAAAAATTTAAAGACTCTACCATATCTTTCCAAAAGTTTGATTCCGTAAGTTCGTTAAAATTCGAGAAAATATGTAAGGGAATGTTCGATAATATGGTTTTAGGCCTATGTAAAAAATAAATTGTAAGTGAAATATTCCAAATCCAAATACTTCAGTTTTCGAAACAACTCAAAAGGTCCAATTAATAGAACATGTTCAATACTTATAATACACTCTAATGCTATAAACACATAGACGACTGCAGCTACACGACTACAGCCTGTCAAAAATAAAATACACACGTTTATATGAAAACGATTATTTTGGCACCAACACAACTACACGGCTACCCGACTACTTTTGCCGCTGTAGTCAACTTAGGATAATTTCTATTTTTGTTGGCTGCAAAACAAAAATAGTGTTGACAATAAAACAAAATATGTAACAAATTAGTGCTTAAAAATATTTTATTTTGTTAAACACAAAAAACGTCGCAACATTAAATGGTATAATTGCATTAATATTCAAGAGGGGTTAGATAAATTTATTTACACGTTATAATAATGTATTATAAATAAGTAATTGTATTTTAAGTGAACTTTATATACGTGTCTACAGCCATGCATGCTGTTCTATTTTAATAAAGCAAAAAAAAATGTAATTGGCACTATTGAAATAAAAATTCATTTGTATAAAAACAGCTTTTTATTATGTTGCTGTCGTTTCCAAAATAATAAGTAGCTGACCACACGGCGACGATTGCAGTGAACGGCATTTGTAGTCGTGTAGCTCTGCAGTCTGCTGTGGTCTATGTGTTTATAGCATAAAAGCATATAAAATTGTTGAAAAATGAAGACAAAAATTTATATTTATATTAAAATTTATATTAATTGTTTTTATAAAAGCATTTTATGTGCTCTCAAAATGACAGTTAAAAAAAACAGTTAATTCATTTGAAAATGCGACAAAGATAATTACTAGGGCAACCAAAAAAAAACAGCTCGAAAAACAATAAAAACAAGCTGTTAAATTTTAAAAATAAACCGTTAATATCATAAATTTTTATTAAAACCGTTACTACAAATAAAATTTGTTCCTTGGAACTTCGTCAGTCAAACAAAGATGCGATAGAAAAGATCAATTGGTTCACACAGAGAAATAAAGTGCTAACCGAATTGAAAAGTGTGTATTAATGGTAACAACTTATAAATTCAGTTAGTAAAATGATATTTACATTCGATTTCTAAAAATGTTGGGTGTTGCAACTAAAATTCTGTTGAATTAACCGAACTTTAATGTGAAAACTAATACAAAGTTGTGCCAACTGTCTGAAATTTATATTAACCGGATTTAAGTCTCAATAACCGAATTTCAGTTGTCAAATAGCTAAATTTTTTTTGTGTGTTTATATTTTGATAAACCAACAACATGCAATACTTAATTTTCAATAAAAAAAAAATCTTAAAAATACCGATTGCTAAAAAATAGCAGAAAAGCTCTCTTTTAAAGAAAAAAGTGCTTAAATAAGATTATTTTTTAAATTAAAAAGTCAAAAAGTAGCTAAAATAAGCAAATATCAAAAAATAAGCTAAAAAAAGCTCTAACAAATAAAGCTTACAATTTTCATTAATTCATGATCAGAACTTGTATTAAGTCTAAATTTTTCTATCCTTTCAAATAAAAAACAGCTCTAGCCTTTTTTTTTTTATTGCCCTAGTGATTACCGTTAAAATAACTAAAAATATAGTTATTTTTTACTGTTAAAAACAACTAACAAATGCTGTACAAATAACTAAGAATGTCGTAAAAATATTTTTTTTGAAACAACTTTAAAAATTGGCGGAAACTACAGTTATTTTTTCGGTCTTTTAAAAATATTTTTTTTCTTTCAATTACAATAACAATTTGTATTTCCTACATCCTACTTAAAATTAAAAGTCCAAATTACAAACGATACTCCAGTTATGACGTTTTAATGCATTGAAGATACAATGAAATTTTCTAATTACACAGTTCAACAAAATCAGAGACATTTTATGCATCGGCGTTGCGCCTTATCATTTCTAAATGACTTTAGAAGTCAGATCACACAATTATAGCCTTAGAATTTCAAAGTTAGATATAGGCATAGAACAATTACCAAGGAATGTTATTTGTGACGTTACCCAGAACAATAACATTTAAAAATACAGAAACATAGACATGGTCGACCTTTATATTCAGTACACCATTTTATTCACTTAATCTTACTAAATGTCCTTAGAATTTCATTAACGATTATATATTAGCTTTTACATTGAAATACAATTTAAGTTCTTGCAATAACAACGCAAAATTTTAAAAACTCTTACACATTTTTCAAAAAAAAATATTTTAGTGTAAAAATATGTAATTTATGCCGAATTTTATTTTCTTATTACATTTTGTAAATTCGTAAATATTATTGCTCCGTATTTTGTCAAAATGAAGTTTTGAATAAAAAAAAAATAAATCAAGTTGGGTATGAAATCTTATCAAAGCACAGTGGGATATATCACAAAATTTTTGGAAGTAATTCTGTCATTTCTTACTTAATGGTCCGATTGCAATCAAATTTGTAACAGGCATAAGTGACGTAATATCGAGCTTAAGTTTTGATTTTGAACCTTCCAAACACCCCGGGTCGGCAATATAACCACCCAAACTAGGGAACTTTTCGCATATAAAGTTTTGATTGCTCGCCATTTTTTTGTTTTTAATTCGATTTTTTGGAAAGGAAATTACCTGTGCGACATTTTTAAAAACAGTCAAAGTTAGCACTCTTGGTATAACAACAACTTGGGTTATCCTAATAGGAAGGTAAAAATTTCAGTTTTTGTTAATATGTAAACTTTCACTTGCAATAAAATATTTATTAATAGACATAATCCAATGATTTTTTGGACCTAAATAGATTTTTAAGTCAAAAATGTGAAATTTATGTCCGAATTTGTGATTTGCTGTAAGCAATCAATCCCAAAATTCCAAAAAATATTTTTTTTTTTTTTCCAAAAATACGATTTTTTACATTTTACGCAATACGCAATTGTAGTTATACAGCCGCTTTCGCCACCTAATTAGAGGCGTGCAAAATTTTTAACAATGGGTTAAAGTTGATATTTACCTTAAAACAGTGGCAACTTTTGAAGCGGCTGGGGGGAAACGTATGTTTAAATATACCTTTCAGAATAGTATGCACACTTTATATGTTCGGTAGAAAATATTTATCTGGAGGTAAAAAAATGGTTGGTGCTTTTTGAGGGAAAAATCGCAAAAATTTGATTTCATTTTAATTGCTATTTTAAACGAATGTAGTTTTTAAGTGGGGCAATTTATTGCATTTTTTTATTTAATCAAAAATTTATTTAGTTAAGTAACCAATATTTTAAAAAAGAAATTTGCCTGTTTTCGTCTCGCTGTTCACAAAAAACTGGTCCTGAGTCGGACGAAATTTGGAATTTCTCATTTTCAAATGGAATTACCTCGGCAACTATTAGACATAAACTCAAATATGTTAATTTTCATATTAGAAACAAAAAAAAATGGAGAACACTCAAAATTGTATATGCTAAAAGTTTCCTATTTTGGGTGGTCATATTGTCGCCCCCCCCCGCGGGTCTGGAAGGCTAAAAATCAAAATTACGCCACAAGAAATTGCCAAATTATTTGCAAAAAATTTTGTGATATATCCCACTGTGCAAAGGTTTTAGCAATGTCTTTTCATTGTTGTTCCTGTTAAAATTTGAATAGAAAAGAAATTAAAATTTAACCAACAAATTGTTCTCAGTGACTGACATTTCTTGACAATGCATTTAATACAAAATGTATTAGCTTTTAGTTTTAACTTCAATTTCGTTTAAACTTTTGAATAAACCTTTAAAGATAGATTCAAAATACAAGAGTACTCTAGTGGATCCTTTCTCTTCCTTTCCTTTCTCTTTTACACTTAAATATTTTTCGTATAATTCTATTGCTTTTTTTCTCGAATCCAATCTGTAGCGTAGAGTACTCCAGTGAAACTACCTTAATTGAAATTTAAATTTCAAGAATTAATTCCTTTCAAGCTGTGCTACTGCTCTATTAGGCACTAGTATGACGAATTTACATTGCTCTTTTTTTGCTATTGTGCGTGTGTTTTTGTATTGTTTACAGGATCTAAGGATGTTGTAATTTTTTTTATTTTTCTGCACTCTGATAGTTTTGTATGACTATTGCATATGCTTTAAATATTTTTTCGATACGTAAAAGTTGTTTTTGTTATGCATCTATTACATTAATAAGTGTGCAATCGACCAAATAGATTCAATTCAATAATACTCGTAAAACTTTATCAACACCCATGTCAAGTATTAGTTGTGTTTACAAAACTTTTACAAGACGATTTGGCAGGATGATAGATAAGGGTGGTGATGCTGTATACACTGCGTTGCATAACTATAATTACACATACATTTCACTTTATGAAAAAAAAGTAGAAGACTTTAACCGGTATAAATGTAAAACCAATGGAAAATTAATAATACCCAGGAAAACTTGCTATTACCATAGAATGGGAAATGGAAGAAGAAAACAAGAATCAGAAGTACTTATAGTTGAGGCCAAGAACACCTGATTTTAACATGGGGGTGTCATAGGAGGCAAGGCCTTGCCTTGTGCTTACATATAGGGACAAAAATAAGACGTTACAAAATATGTAGTGAAATCACCAGTTACACATAAGTACTTATTTCATTTCTTATGTGTAGCATCAAAAGTAATGCTTAAAGCCATTATATGACGTATTACTTGTAAGGATGTTAATAAGTAGTTATTTATAGGTGCAAAAATAAGTACGTATTAACATGTACCTAAAGGACAATTATAACTAGTTATTAGATAGATAGATAAATGTTCTTTATTTCAAAAATATACATTTAAGTTTGTTTACAACATTTTCTTAAAATTAATGAAATTGAACTTACGACAATGACAAAAGTCGTCTGTCGGAGGTTTGAATTGATTGAAATTTTACAATTTTTATAAAAATCATTTGTTAAAGTATTTAAATTTAATAACAAAAGGAAGAAATTAGGCAAATTCATTTATTATAGCCTTGCGATATAATAGGGCGTTTTTAATATAATTAACTAATTTATCCCAAGTTTCATCATTTACACCATTTAATATATTAATTATTTCGTTTTCTGATAAAATTACTTTTCCAAAAAATCTTATTCGATATTCTTTTAGAATAGGGCATTTTCCTAGGAAGTGTTGGATATCTTCAGGCTCGTTCATATTACATAATGTACATATACTTTGGATATTGTTGAAGCTGGTATTTAGAGCTATAAGACCACATCTTGCCTTGAAAATCCACATTATTTTACTACGATCGTATGTGTTATTAAAGTAAGAATGTCCCATATTATGATCTAAATATTTGTACAATCTGGCATCGCTTTGCAAGCACCTCATCCACATTTTCTGACGGTTTCCGTCTGTTATTTGAATCAAAAGGTTTGCAAAATTGTTTGACCAACTTACTGCGTTTAAGTTTGAAATATTCCATTCCAAACCATAGTTTGTTCCTAGGTTATTTAGGCTTTCTGCCCAGAAAACATTACTTTCAAGCACTTTTAATGATAATTGGTTGGGTAGTCTATTTGCTGGGTAATCAAACAGCGTTCTGTATACATATCGAAGATGGAGCTCAAGGGTGTACAAATGTCCATTTAATATCCCTGTTTCGAGCATTACTGCGTATGTGGGGGAAAAGTCTGGTAATTTAAATATTTTCTTAACAAAGAACAGTTGTAGTTTATCAACTTCGTCAAAAAGAGAGTAGCCCCATATTTGAGAAGCATAACTTTGAACTGCTCTGCAAATGGCTTGAAACATTTTCCATTTCATAGACAAAGCTATATGATTTTTGCAGAAGAATACATTCCACGTTGACATTATACTATTCTTTGCCGATTTATTTCTTATTTCTAAGTGCTTTTTAAAACTTAATCTTGGCGTGAGTAGGACTCCTAAATAGCAATATTCAGATACAATTTCTATTGGATTTCCCTTATAAAACCATTTCTCCTTTCTCGATAATACACCGCCATTTCTGAACACCATTATTGCAGATTTCTCCAAGTTAACTTCCATACTCCACATTTCACAATATTGTTCAAGTCTGTTTATCATTCCTTGTAGGGTGCTGATATCGTCTGCTAACAAAACAATGTCATCAGCGTAAACAGCCTTATGTTCATGCTATCTATTAGCAAACCATCCATTAGTACATCGTGGAGGTCGTTTAAATAAAGAGCGAACAATAGGGGTGACATTAAGCAGCCTTGTTTGACGCCTGTATACGTGGTAAATTCTTCTGATAAAGATTCGCCTGACCAAACCGTTGACTTCGTATTTGCGTACATATTTTCTATGAAGTTTACCATTTTCGTAGAAATGCCCATGCGACGCAAGTTGTAAAATAAAAGTTTTCTAGGCACTTTATCAAATGCCGCCCTAAAATCAATAAAAAACGCATAAACTTTCTTTTTATTTTTTAACTTAAGATGCACAATAGAGGCTAAATTATAAACATTATCTACAGTTGAGTAGTTTTTCCTAAAGCCCGCTTGATATTCGGTTAGTATTTTTTGTTCCTCAATCCATTTATACAATCTTTCATTTAGAATCCCCATCATTATCTTTGCTATGCAATTCATAAATGAAATGCCTCTATAATTTTGTGGCATGTTTTTGTCACCCTTTTTAAAAATAGGGAAAATTATTCTTGTTTCAAAACAATTTTCTACTTCTCCATTATCATACATTCTGTTATAGCTTCTAGCTAGTTCTTCCAAAAAATTTTGTGATGCGTTTTTAAAAAACTCATAGGAAATTCCATCTATACCAGGGGCTTTGTTTGATTTTGTTTTTGCTAGCATTTCTAAAATTTCATAAGATGTGATCGGTTTATCAAGTTCATCAACTTTTACCAGCGCAGGAGCGTAACTAATATCATTCGATGATTGCTCTGGATTTAATAATGTTTGGAAATATTGTTTAAAGATATCAGATGATATTTCATTGTTATTTGTGTATTCCTGGTTTTTAATTTCTTTAACGAGATTCCACCACTCCTTGCTGTCTTTCACATTGTTGATCTTAACCTCCAGCTGTTTGTTATAGTTATCTTTAGCCTCTTTACATGTTTTCTTATAATTTTGGTTAGCATTTAAGTATTTTGTCTTATCTTCCATATCCTGAGTCCTATGAAATTCGTGAAGCCAATAAAATGATTCTTTCCTTGCTTTATGACATTGATTATTGAACCACTTAGATTTTGAGCCAATCGTACTTGTGTTTGTCTTTTGTTTGATTCCCAATGATGATATTAGTTTAGAAAGATCATTCAAATCTAATTCTGATTTTACGTTTTTAATTGCCACTAGTTATTAATAGGTCCTAAAATAACTACTGATTTTAGTCATTACAAGGAAGGACTATAATAACTGCTTACCAGGAAGAAGTGTAATAAGTGGTGAACAGCGATTAATATTTTCTCAAGAAAAAAATTAAAAGACTTTGTTTATTATTTTCTAATAACATTTATTAAACATAAAAAGAACAAAAAAAAATCACTATAAATAACTAAAAATCTTATATACTAGTAAAGTTTACGGACTGCGGTATAGAAAAGGAGTTCCAAAGTCAATTTTGTTACCAAAAGGCTATTTTAGTACAAATATTCCAGACAACATTTGTCTTATGAAGGATACAACTTTTTTACAAATCACTAAAATCCTAAGTGAGGAAGAATTTCTAGCAAAAAGATTTTCAAACTTACGAAGTTTTTTCAACGATCCCATGGATTCATTGGATTTAAATATTGCTTTGGTTGACGAATGGCTCAGAAGAACAATTATTTAAAATAGAAAACATTCTGGCTAAAGTGCTTAAAATGTCGTACAATAATGAATGTATATTGATTCCGGAAATTCATTCCATTCATGAAAAATTAAACGTACGTAATATATAATACATATTTTCAAAAGCCAATTTCTTTTTTAATAAAATTTTTTTTCATATTTTAGACAACAAATTTTTAAATCTTCAAAGGAAAATACTCGGTTATTCTTAGAAAATAAGAAAATTATTACCAAAAACTCTTAATGTATTAATAAATAAAATTTAATAATTTCTACTTAATATCAATTATCTTAATTTTGTTATTTACTAAATAAGCTTTTGTTTTTTGAGAGTCGTTTATGTATAACTATATATTTGTTTGCTTAAATAAATTGCATTTAAATTATTAATTATGATATATTATGAATCTTTATAAATATACCTTACAAAAAAGTAGTTACTTATTACCTTACAAGTACCTTATTTCTTTGGCCCTTCCTAATAAGCAGGTATATAACACAATATTAGTAAGACATAATTGTTTAGCTTCCAAAATAAGTAGTGATGTATGTTCATATCAGTAAGGTATTATTTCAGACCTTCAAAATAACAACAAATGTAATGGATAGTCATTACTACGAAAGGTCTGAAATAAGTGATAATAAGTAACTTATTATTTTTACTATTCCAAATAAGCAGATATTTAACACAATATTAGTAAGGCGTTGTTTTTTATCTTACAAATAAGCAGTTACATATATTCATATTAGTAAGGTATTATTTCGGACCTTCAAAATAACAAAAACTGGAATGGATAGTCATTACTTTGGAAGGTCTGAAATAAGTCCTACCCATTACCAAAGTTTTGCTGGGTATTTAACAAAAAAACAATACATTTCTTTTTATTTTACAATTCTAAAAGTAATAACAAAATCAAAATTTACAAAAGTTTAAGAAAAAAATTTTAAAGCAGCAGTTTTAATAATGCAAGAATCCTCCTGTTTTTTATTCAACTCAAAAATTCTATCAGATATACTGTATACCCGATTTATTCGAAGATCTTCCGTTGTAAATCTTGTTTCTTTTAGATAAAAAACTTTTGATGTTGACAGGTTTCTGCGTAAACTCGACGGGTTAATACTCCCCAAATATTCTTAATAGGGGTTGGATCCGGATAACATGCAGGCCATTCCAATACTCTTATATTTTTTGATGCTATCCATTCCATTGTCTGACGACTTACTTGTACTGAGGCATTGTCTTGTGAAAAATTAATTCTTCTTCGTTCCTATTTTCAATAATTGGCAACAATTTCTCTTCTAATACTGTAATATACTCAGAAGAATTCATTCTGGTGCTTGGAAATGCCAAATCAATTAAACCGCCGAAACAAAAAGTGCCCCAACCATTAAGGACCCACCTCCGAAATTTCTTTTTGACAAATATCGTGGCTAATTAGTAGTAAAGTCAGCAAAAAATTTTGCTGAGTCAGCTAAATTTTAGTCAGGAGGTGCTGGCAAACAAATTGCTATTGTCAGCAAAATCTTTTGCTGAAAATCAGCGAGGTGATTTTTAGCAACAAAATTAGTAGGTTCAGCAAAAGTTTTGCTAAAACTTAGTAGATTAGAAATTAAAAAACCCTTGCTAAAAATTAATAAAATTTTTGCTGAATATTAGTAGACTGAAAAATTATAATTTAGTTAATTTATTTGCTGAAAATTATAAAACGTATTTTTGTGATTCTGTTTAAAATAATTTACAATACGTTACAAAATATAAAAATGTTTATACTCCCAAATTGACAATATGAATTATTGTTATATCTAAAAAAAATAGAAATAATTGTGTATAACATAAACGAAATTATCTTTGAACTACTTACATCAATTATAGTCCAAATGATGCTATCTTTTAAAGGAACGCAAATGCCGCAGAGAATTATAGAAACGAAAAACTAACAAAATATAACATATAAAACCCTTTTTTGCAATTAGAAAAAGGAAACAGAAAAATCTACCTAAGATGTGTGTCTTTGTCTTTCGCTTTAGTCTGTCTACTTATTGCATATTTGTTTGCAATTTGACCACACAAGATTATTAATATATATAAACATTTAGTTTACAAATACACATTTAATCTTTATTAAATTTAAATATTTTATTTTGTCTTTTATATAATTAATATATTAATAGATTAAGTTGTTTTAATCCACAATTTTGTTTTATGTATGAAAAACAGATACAAAAATCTTCCATGGTTGTTTTTTTTTTATATTATGTCTTACTAGAGCTGTACTTTTTAGTATCAATTTCCTTGTCACTATTGATGTCACTATTGATGTGCTAATCTACACAATTTTTTTTAGCAAAATAAATTAGTAAAACATTAGTAAAATATTTGTAAGACGTTAGTTCTAAACAGTTAAGTGCTGAATAAGTATAACTAAAATTTTAGTTTAAAACATAATTTTTGCAAAAAATTTTTTGAAAAATAGTATACCTGATTTACCAGATGTTTAACTTACTTTTCTACAAACTTATTTTTTTTAATGTATATATTAGCTTTTGGCGAGTAGTTCTCTGGGAATCCTTTAAGAGCCAACTTATGATTGATTTGAACACATTTACCTTACACCACAGGAGTAGTTTTTGAAAACTTTTAGTTTTTGATTTAAAATTTATATGGAATTTGACAATTAAATACGTGTAATTTTCAAAAACTACACTCAAATAAAAAAGTCTGAAAAAAATTAGTAAAAGAAAGTACAGAAAAAAATTAGTAAAAGTTACTAAAATTTAGTAAAATTTTAGTTAACTTAATGGAAATCGATTTCCTAAAATCAACTAAATTGTGTACTAAATATTAGTAAACTTAATTTAATTTGCACTATATGCACCTGTCAGTTCATATTTCCGTTTAAAATTTAATTTAGTTTAAAAGTTATAACCAAGGCAGCGACTTTCCTGCAAATGACTGTTTGTAGTCAATAATCCAAAAACGATTTTGAACAAATACTTGTTGCAAATCAAAATGGAATCGATTGGTTGTAGCATATTTTTTTCATATTTGGCTTTTAAATTTATACCTCTTGCATATTTAATTACTTTTAATGCATATTTTGAAATTTATTACATATTTTTTTTCCAATACCAATTTTATAGAAATGCGTTAATATTTCAAAACTAGAAATTTTGACATAAGGTGTCTTCTTGTTTGGACGGCTAAATTGTAGCTGTTTCTTAAAAACTCTTGCAAGACATTCGAAAGACATTTTTTTATACAACAAAAACATTTTTTTTGCCCTAATATATTAAATCTTGAAAAATCTAAAAATATTGCCAAAATTAAAGTATCCCAGGGAAAACATAAAAACTTTTTTAAGTGAATTAGTCTGTTTTTTGCTATTTTAAGTATAAAAATTGTCAAAGCCTGCATCACAGCATACAAGAGAACATTTTTCAAAACATTCATGCTACCCTTTAGTACTTAGCTTTCCGGTCTCACGGTTATCTGAAAGCAAAACGGAAATGGGTGAATTTTTTTTTTGTATGAATGTCTTTATCGTCCCATGCTCAGTCATAAAAAAAAAATTATTTATCAAAATGGCGTCCGTTTAAAAATGAAAAATCGATAGTTGACCATTTTTTGCAGTCTATGTAAAAAGTAAGTAGTAGTAAGATGATTGAGCTAATTCTGCGTCGATTAAGCCCTATATCATAAAAATCGGTTCAGTAGAACTTGAGAAACCCTGCGTTCCAGTTTAAAAAATGTGGTTTCGAGAAAAACGCGTTTAAGTATTTTGTTAATGACTCAAAGACATTGCTTCACATAAATGGCTGCATCTCCCAAACTATTTTGAATTTCGAAAAATCGCTTTAGGATAATATTTTTAAATAGCTAAGCAAAAAAAATATGCAAAATAAAAAATCGAAAAAAGAATTCCAAACCTAAAGCCATTATCAAAAAATTACACAAATAAAGGGTGTTTTTTATACAGGTATAAAACTTTAAGTTGGCAACACTTTTTTAACTGGCGACCATTTTGTCAGCTGTCAAGTGATTTATGTTTAGATTGGTTTGGCATTTCAACATGAATAGACTGAAGCCTGAAAAACGATTCCAAATTGTGCAAATTTATTTGAAAATCATGGTTCTGTTCGAAATACGTATCGCGCACTACGTCCATACAGTGCGTACAGAGGAAGTCATTGCTGCTGTAAGCGTAGCGTAGAGGAAGACCCCAATCAGTCTATCCGCCATCGTGCACAGGAATTGGATATGTGTCCATCCACTTTATGCAAGATTTTGCGGAAAGATCTTGGTTTGCGTCAAACAACTGAAGGACCACTTGGAGGACAACATTTGCCGCGTTATTGTCAATATACGGCCACAAATGTTGGAAAAAGTCATTGAAAATTGGACCTCCAGATTAGACTACGTCCGAGCCAGCCGTGGAGTTCATATGCCAGAAGTCATATTTAAATTATAATGCCAGAAGATTATCTTTCGAATAAAGTAAATTTCATGTGAATTTAAAAAATTCATCTTTGTTTTATTCCATTTAAAAGTTATATACCTCTACAAAAAACACCCTTTAGAAGAGAAGGATACATTGAACACGAACAAAATATATTAGTCTTATGTTGTTCATGAACGAACTAGTGCAATTAAACTACTCACCCAATTGAACGAAATTACCTAGTTCAAAATGTTTCTATATTTTAGTTCATTTCGTTGTTTTACTCGTAGCACAATTTCATTTTATCTATTTGACACCCAAATGTAATGAATTGCATACAAAATATTTTATTTTTTATATTTTTTTATTATCGAAATTTAAATTTGTTCAGCTTTTTCGTAGTACGTTAATATAAACGAAATATCAAATGCAAATGGTTCGCTTAATTTTTATCAAACAAACGATCTGACGAAGATTGAAGGAATTTGTCTAAAATCGATTGAAGTAAAAGAGCGACCTAGTTTGTTGAGATCAATTGAACTAGAAATAGCGTTCACTAAAAAAACTAGATTGCAAAAAGTCTAGTGTTTTTGTCTTCTATTGAAAATATTGCCATTTCACATAACAACAAGCATGTATCAATCATGTATCAAGACCGGCGCGCCGGCCCGAAAGATTTTCGGATCAGAAAGCTTTTTTTTCGGGCCGCCTGTTTTATTTTTACCATAAACACTCGGATTAAACGAGTGTAAACGATTAATTTTTCTAGCAATTTCCTTAAGCTTTAATTTTCCCTTTTTTAGGCTTTATTTTAATGGTTTAAAATTGCATAAAAATCAAAAGCAATTATTTAATTTTTCTTTACTTGCTATTCTTTTTTGTTTAATGAAACAATTTTTTTTAATTATAGTTATGAAACACTAACAAAATATGATTAGACAATTTTTCTCTTAAATCAATAAAGTAATCTCTTAAATTTTACGCAATAAGAGATCAGTTATCACACTATTAAAAACAGTTATAAGTTTTTTAAAAATGTTTGTAATATTGTGAAAAATAGCAAAAAAATCATTTGTAATTATAGTTATGCAACGCAGTGTATCTATCTATGTGGTGGGTAAGACTTGTAGTCAATTTTAGTTTTTTCGTTTTATATTAATGTCCTTTTTATCCCTGCTGTAACAACAACAATAACGAACATTCAACTTGTTTTGTCGAAATAGAAGACAAAACAAAGATTTTTATTTATGAGCACTTAATTCATTTGACATAGTATTTTCGCAAGAATACACCACCCTTTTTTTCAATATTCTAACATACATCACATTTCCATTTTAAGCTTAATATAGACGAAAAATATAAAAGAATATATTTTATATCGTTAAATATTGTCAAACATAAACATTAGTGGCAAGTTATGGTTAACTTTGTAATAGACCATAGAAGTTATTTTCATTTTTTTTTGGATTTACCCTAATCCACTTTCAAATACTCTTACTACCACTACTATCGTATCGTCCTTATTTTATCCTGCCTTTTGAATTTTAATTGCTCTTCTGATGAAATCTCTACTTGTCTTTGGTTTGTTTTTCAACACACATGATTTTAATATTTATTTTTGGGTACTACATGTAATTTACTCGTGATAGTGGAATATAATAAATGAATGAATGAGAATATAGACAGACAGTTTAGATGAACATTATCGATAATGGGTGACATCAATTTAAAACTCAATTGAGCTTAAATTTAGCTTTTCACAAATGTTTAACAGATATTAACACAATATATCCCTAAAGAGTTTTTAAAACAGGGCGTTTTTTTTTTAGCTATGTATTAAACAATTTTTCTTTGTAATTTAGTCCTTTATAGGCCAAAGGATTTGCCCGATTCAAAAACGTTAGGCTTTTTTTAATAAGAAGAATTGAAGAGTTTAATGTAAAAACTTGATAAGCCACATTTTATTTTTATTTTGTTTTTGGCTTTTAAAGGTTAAAAAGATGCAAAAATGTGACTATTGCAGGACTTTTATACTCTAGGTACTTGCAATAAGTGTTTAAACAAGACTTCTAATAAATATTAACCAATGCATGTGTAGAAAACAGCGAAAATCTGTAAAACAATAAATGTAGCTTATGAAGTTTTTACAATAAGCCCTTCAACTGTTGAATAAAATTAATTAATGAATCGTCCAACAGTCTTTTACCTTCAGATATATAACTCCTTAACAGGAAATCAAATGTTATGTAAATATTTCTTATTATGGGTATTTTTTTTGATATCTTACATCATTAAAGAAGTTAATACAAAGACTCATAATAAGAAATAGAGACTAAAAAAGCTAAACAACTTTAAAACGGTCATGGAAAGGAGTTGAAATGTTTTAAGGAAAACTTGCACAATTCTTTTTCCTAAACAAAAATCTTAAAAGCCAAAACCATACATGGACATTTTTCATTACCATTGAAATTTCATTACCATTAGTTGATACTAATGAAAATGAAAAAAATTTCACTACCATATAATGATAATGCAATATTTTCCATTAGAAAAATCATTATTAATGATAATAAAATCACACGAATGTATAAAAAAACTAATTACAATTAATAAAAAAAAAAAATTTGTTTACAAACAAAATTCTGGGTTGGAAACAGGGTTGAAAAGTTAAAATACACCATTTCCATTAAGGTAACTTACACTTAGTTTTTTGGATGCAGCACACAGTTTGATATATCAAAATTTTTTTGGATATAATTCGGCCAGTAGTCACAATCCCCAAAGGCGTAGTAGTCACAATCCCCAAAAAGGGTGTAAGAACTGGCGTGGTATAACCGTGCTAAATGCCATAGGGAAAGTGATGACTACTTTAATACTGCAGCGAATTTCCCCAGTAGTGGAACAAATTTTGAGAAAGAAACAAGCTGGTTTTAGACCTGGCCGATCGTGTGTTGATCACATCAATACCCTATGCTTAATTATTGAGCAATCTGCAGAATACAACACCCACCTTTACTTACTGTTCGTAGATTTTGAACGAGCTTTTGACACAATATCTCGAAACTCTATGTGGTCTGCACTAGTTGGCAAAGTCATTCCAGAAATAATAATCGACCTAATACAGGAGTTGTACAATAACGCACAGTGTAAGGTCAGATTTAATGGAAAAGAAATCCGACCTTTTACCACTAATACAGGCGTTAGGCAATTTTGCATATTGTCTCCTACTTTATTTTTGCTTCTTATGGATTGTGTAATGGAAGAAACAAACAGTGAGGCTCCCACCGGCATTCGGTGGAATTTTGCGGAACACCTAAACGACATAGATTATGCAGATGACATATGTCTAATGGCCCATCGATTTGTGGATTTCGAAGAAAAGATAAAAAGACTCCGAAAACGCCAAGAAAGTAGGATTGAGAATAAATTTCAAGAACACAATGCTAATGCGTATTGGCACTCAAGTTACGACACCATTAATAATAGATGGAACGAAAATAGAAGATGTAGTATCTTTCACCTACCTCGGATGCAAAATTACAAAAGATGGAGGATCTGAGCAGACATAAACGATCGTATTAATAAGACACGCGTTGCGTTTTTGAAGTTCCATAAAGTCTGGCGCGCAAACAACATCTCGCAGAAGACAAAAATACGCATATTCAACTGCAGCGTAAAATCGGTGCTTCTATATGGCTCCACTAGATGGAGCCAGACAAAATTAACTGTGGATAAAATACAAACGTTTGTAAATCGGTGTCTGAGACAAATATTACATATATATTGGCCAAATTGGATATCCAATGAAGCTGTTTGGCAGAAGGCAGGTGGCTGTCCTATCGAGACCGAAATACGTAAACGAAAATGGAGTTGGATTGGTCATATTCTCAGGCGACCATCAACTGATATTGCCAGAGGTGCACCTAAAGGGAACCCCCAAGGCCAGCGCCGTCCAGGTAGACCACGAAATACATGAATTCGATGTATTAGAATGGAATATGAAAAAACTGAAACAACATGGAGCGAAATCAAACTACTTGCCAGAGACAGAATTAGATGGAGAGAATGTGTAAACGCCTTATGTTCTTCGTGAACTTTTTATTTAAATATTTTAAATCACAACATTGTAATTATATTATATTTAAATAAATAAAGGACATATATATATATATATATATGTACACCGCATACTCTAGAGACATTTATTCATTCCCCCGCATAGTTTAGGGACATTTGCTTACTTTGGGGACTGTCCCCAAAATTTTCGCGCCTTTTCATACATCTAGCGTTTAAGATGAGGACAATTTTTTCTATACACCGCATATTCCGGCGACAATTTTGGGCGTGTCCCTAAACTATGCGCTGTGCATACATATATATATATATATATAGAAAAAATTGTCCTCATCTTAAACGCTAGATGTATGAAAAGGCGCGAAAATTTTGGGGACAGTCCCCAAAGTAAGCAAATGTCCCTAAACTATGCGGGGGAATGAATAAATGTCTCTAGAGTATGCGGTGTACATACATATATATATATATATATATATATATATATATATATATATATATATATATATATATATATATACATATATATATTATTCGTTCCCCCGCATAGTTTAGGGACATTTGCTTACTTTGGGGACTGTCCCCAAAGTTTTCGCGCCTTTTCACACATCTAGCGTTTAAGATGAGGACAATTTTTTCTATACACCGCATATTTCGGCGACAATTTTGGCCATGTCCCTAAAGTATGCGCTACGCATACATATATATATATATATATTTCTTACTTAGTGGTCCGATTGCAATTAAATTTGGGACAGGCCTATGTGACGTAATATCGAGTTAAGTTTTGATTTTGAAAATTTTAAACACCGTGGGGGCAGCAACATGCTCGCCTTTTTTTTTGGTTCTAATCCGATTTTCAAAAACTTAACATATTTGTAATCTGCTTCTACTAGCTAACAAAAAAAAATCATGTGTGCTTATCTCTAATAGTTGCTGAGATATTCCCATTTGAAAATGTGAAATTCTTTGGAATTCTGTGAAAACTTTTTGCGAATAGTGGTAAAAAATCGGGTTCAATGTCTTTTTAAAAATATCAATTATTTAATTCAATAAAATCTTGATTAAATAAAAAAAAAAATGAATGTAATATCTTGTTACATTTATGTACAAAATAGGGAAGGAATTTTTTAAGTTTTTTTTTAGTTATTTTTGTAAAATTTACCATTAAAATAATTAATTTTACATGGAAAGTATGACTTTTTAGTTTTCGTTGACATTAACCAGCGACTACCGCGTGGAGGTAATAGTACAAAACTTATTGGCTTAGGGGTTCCTCCTTTAGTGGCTTCTCTGAGTAAAGATTTCCGTTTTGCAATTTAAAAAAAAATTTTTTTTTTAATTTATAACGAGCTTGCAATCTCCGTATATTTACAAAAATAAAGCAAATCCATCATATTATCTATGTTGATATTAGTATTTCCATCTGGCTAAAGATCTCATCAGAACCCTGAGTTTAAGAAAAGCTAGATCCGCCAGGCAGAGCTTTAACAAAAGACATAATATTCATAAATTTTGTTGTAATTCTTATAAATAAAAAAAAAGTTAGTAAAGTCAGCTAAAAAATTTGCTGAGTCAGCAAAATTTTACTTTGAAGGGTACTTGCAGAAAAATGGCTAATGTCAGCAAAATTGCTAATGTCAACAAAATCTTTTACTGAAAATCAGCGAGCCGATTTTTGGCAACAAAATTAGTAGATTCAGCTAAAGTTTTGCCAACATTTAGTTCGTTAAACTTTAAAAAATCCTTTTAGCAAGGATTTTAATAAAATTTTTGCTAAATATTAGTAGACTAAAAAAACTAAATAAAATTTGGTCGATGTTCGGCTACGGCTAGTAGTTTCCGAAAATTTTCAGTTTTTGGTTTAGAATTTGTATGAAATTTGACAGCTATACAAGAAGTTTCTGAAAATTACTCGTTTTTTAGCTCTAGTATAAATTATTTTTAAAAAAATCATAAAAAAAATTTAAGACTTTCAGCAAATATATATATTATATTATATACTTTTTCAGAAACTTCTTGTATAGTTGTCAAATTTCATACAAATTTTAAACCAAAAACTGAAAATTTTCGGAAACTACTAGCCGTAGCCGAACATCGACCAAATTTTATTTTACTAACTTTTCTACTAACTTATTTTTGACTATATGTATTTGTGTTTTCGAAAATAGCACCACAGGAAAATATATATTTTAAAAATTCTGTTGATTTAGCTAAATTCTTAGTTAGATGAACTACAGCCGTCAACCCAAATTTAGTTCTTTTAAAATTGAAGTCACATTTTCTGTTGTCGTAGCTGAATTGTGAACTATTTCTAAGTTATGGTTCACACACGGCAATTTTACTTGCGCAGTTTTTCTTCAATTCTCCTTTGAAATTGCTTTTGTGTTCATACAGGAAAAGTTTGTTTCAGCAATTTTCGTATATCAACGTGCAGTGTTGAAAATTGCGGATGACAAAACAAAACGGAATTGGAGTACGGACAAGTCTGTACCCCCTACCATTCTCTTTTCCTCCCTCTTCTATAAACACAAGAATTGCGCAAGTAAAATTGCCGTGTGTGAACCGGGACTAAGTGCTTTTTATATGAGAGTCCAGAATTTTATGGACACAACCTTATTAATTTTTTTGATGTCATGGCGTGTAGTTTTTATGTTTTAATGGATATATTTTTGCTGTTCTTATCTAACTAATATTTAGTAAGAAAATCTGCTAATTTTAGCAGTTTTTCTGCAATGCCATTAAAAGCAGTTTTTAGTAGCTTTTCTGCTAAATTTTAAATTTAGCAACATTTTGAACAGTCAACATTTTTGCCTACAGTTTTGATAAAATTTAATAGTTCATAAAATAAAATCTAATAAAATAAGTATAAAAACTTAAATCAATATTTAGTGTTAAAAATAATAAAATAGTTTGAAATAAATACTCTAAAAGTACATCAATTAAACTTTCTAATAGGACATGTGGTTTTGTTAGGATTTGTGTAATAGTCCTCTTAACAATCTAAAATTTAATGTTTATTAATATGCAATTGTAATCGTGTATGTTTGCATGAAGTTGTAGTGTTGAAAGTCATTAAACAATTTACACAGTCATAAATTTTCTTTCAATTCACTTAATGTAGTTGCCATTCATTCATTATTACTCAAACTACGGTCGATGTTCCTTTTTTGTAGTATTTTTGTTTTTGTTTTTTGGCACAGACACTGACAGAAGGCAAAGAAATAAAATTTAAACATACAAGACCATTAACGCATCTGTCCGCCTGAGCGATTAACTTTTTTCTTCCTTAAATCGGCCTGCCTGCCTTTCTACGACACAAATATTATATTTTACGCGTTTATGACTTTGGCCAAAAATAAACTGTATTAGAACTCATACTTCCGAAGGACTTTATAGTACATTTGCAAATAGTATATGTTTGTAATTATTATGTTTTGAAAATCCCCAAAAATTTAAAAATCCTCATACTTTCGGAAATAAATTTTCTTTTTTACGATCGAATCATGAGAATACACAAATGTTTATACTTTTGTTAAACTTTTATTTATTTATGTATATTTTTTTAAGAAACGCATATAAAAACTTAATGAAATTGTCATCAATTAAAATTTCTACACCATTCTCCCCATTTGTTTCGTATCGTTTTGATTCCATTCATTCACTCACTCACTCACTTTAAATTGCTAAGTGTGCCTGCCTGCACACCAAAGGGGGTTGCACAGTGTGGTGTGCGTGGCCAAAAATTGTAAATTGCAATATTAGAAATCAAATAAATTTTTAATAGTTTTTAATAAAATAGACTTTAAGTAAGAATAACCAGAAAGAATTTTACAAAAATATCAATTTTTGCCAAAGATATTGAGCCTCAAAGTTAAACTTTTTAATTAACAGACTTGGGCGACGTCAATTACATTTCAAAAACATTCACTTGCGAAATTTTTCTATATTATTAATAAGATTACACTCTAATTAATTTCTGTTGAAATTTACCCAACTTATAGTAGGAAACTATACTCCTACTATAAGTTGGGTAAATTTACTCTATGAAAAAAATACACACATTACGTGTAAGTTGGTCAACAAAAAGTGTGTAAATGTACTATGCAAGTGCGTAAAAATGTAATGAAATTTAGAAATAAACGAATAATTTTACTGAATTTTTCGGTAAAAAAACATGCTTTACTTGTAAATATACGAATAAAATGCGTAAAAATACATATTGATAAACGTAAAAACCCCCTAAAAATGCGTATCTTTACCTTCCGGTAAAAAAGAATAACAGCCCAAAAATTTTTTCAAATAAAACAAAAAATTAATTTTTAGAAAGAGTTTTATTAATGTGTTGTATAATAATAAATTTAATAATAAATATTTGTATATAAGTTGTTGTATATATACAGAGCTTCAAAGATTGAATTATATTTTAAAAAAATTAAATCGGATTTTTTTAAATCGAATGATTTTTTTTTCGTCAATCATTGCGAATTTAATAATTGGGAGTTCAATCTATTTTTAACTTAATCGATTTACAATTTGCCGAAATCGGCGAAACTGAAAAATACCGCCAGAATTGAAAAAAATCGCTAAAATCGAAAAAAATATCGTTAAAATGAAAAAATCTCAAAAATTTAAAACAATCTCCAAAATTGAAAAAAAACGCAACAAATGTAAAAATTACTTAAATTGAAAAAATCGACAAAATTTAAAAAAAAATCGCCAAAATTAAAAATAAATTACTAAAATTTGCCAAAATTTAAAAATCGCCAAAATTAAAAAAAAAAAATCGCCAAAAATAAAAATATCGACAAAAATTTCTAAAAGTGAAAACATTGCCAAAATGAAAAAACTTCAAAATTTAAAAACGGCAAAAGTAAAAAAATCGGGAAAATTTAAAAAAAATCACCATAATTGATAAAAAATTGCTCAAATTGGAAAAAGTTGTCCGTGTCTTTTATTTATCTCTGTTAGTTTTTGAAACATAGGCGATGTTTCAAATAAATACTCTTTTTTATCTGCGATGCTTACTTTTCGAGAAAAACGCGATTTACTAATCCAGCCAATCAAATCGAAATTTAGGATCGTTGTAGGGGTAATGGTGTTGAGTTTTGAACATTTTTCCTCCAGCTCCATTAGTTTTCGAAATATGTACCTTTTCAAAATTGACTAAGTAAAAACCGTCCATAACTCAAAAATAAAAGAGCTACTGGAAAAATGTTTGCACCGGTTTTCAAAACTCAACTCCAATACCAGTTCTAAATTTGGCTATTTTCTTTAAATTTCAGCGTTTTTTCAAATTTGGAGATTTTTTTTAATTTTAGCGATTTTTTTTTTATTATTTTAACGTTGTTTTTATATTTTAAAGATTTTTTCTATTTTAGCGATTTTTTAATTTTTTTGGCAATTTTTTTCAATACTGGCGATATTGAATGACGAATTTTATTCTTTAAAGCTCTGTACATATATTATAATTTGAAAATATTTTTCCACAATTAGGCTGCAAACACTTGGAAATAAACTATAAACTAAACTTTATCACAAATACTACAGTTATACATTTTTTTTCAATAAAATTCTCAATAAATTAAGTTTTTTAGATTTTTTTTGGCTTTATTTAATTTGTTTAATTTTTTTTTCAATTTAAAAATGTCAAAATATTTATTACTATTATAAGTTAGTATATTTACAAACTTTGTGCGTAAAAAGTTTATTGAACAAAATAATACTACTTTTAGGCATAATGTGTTTAATTGTAAACACATAATTGGTAAAAATACTGTAAGTGGGTATTATTGTACATAAAAGTGTGCGCAAAATAGTTTTACACATTTTTATGTATAAATTTACCGAATTTACATGAAAGTTTACTCGTTTTATAGTAGTAAATTTACAATCATTTTTTAGAGTGTAGTCCTACGGTCACACTTGTGGGCTTAAATGCTTAAATGCTTCCTTGCTAAATATAAAATTTTGTCAACACCAGACATGGGACATAATACCAATATTTGTGTATTTAATTACAGGCCAATTACTTTTGTTCGTCTAATTACATGTAATTGGGTGTAATTGAGTAATTTCTCTGTAATTAAATACCTAGATGTTGTTACTAATCCCCATGTTTGGTATTAAAAATTTTACAAATTTTCCAAAGAAGCGTTTAAGCTTAGAAGTGTGAGCGTAGGTCTGAAATTATTAATGATATAGAAAAATTTCACATGTGAATGATTGTGAAATGCAATTGACGTCACCCAAGTCTGTTAATTAACATCAGCTGTTTGTATGGAAATGCTCAAAAGTGGCATAAACTTCCAAATGGTAAGAGAATAAACTACTGATATTTAGGAGAAAAAAGTTGTTCCAGATTAGTTTGACTAATATGTTGTTAATAAATAGATGATATTAAAACTATTTACACAGAACAAATTATGGGCCAAAAATATCTAATTAATCGATTGTTTGAATATCAATGGCAATTTAAACAATTTTTTTAATTGATTCAATTAAAAAATTTATTGAATTTTCTAATATATCCATACAGTGTTGACAACATGTAAACAAAATTTTTAAAAATTCGGCAAACTATTTTTTTTTTATTTTATTTAGATTAAATAATCAAACAAAGGTTTAATTATATCAATATATTATTTAATTTGTAAATAAAAAGAAAAAAAATCGCAAATGATAAACTTTTAATAAGTTGAATAGTTTACCGATTTCAAATACACGCAAAATCGTAGTTATTTCACTAGAGTTTGCAACACTCTTTTTGTTGAGATATTCGTGTACGCACGAAAACTTAATTTAGTTTCGTGTTTTATCTGTAGTAATAAAAGTGCACATGTGGATTTAAATAAGCCTTATCGAAAAAATACAATTAAAATATTATTTTTGTAAATAATTAAATTTTCAATAAGTATACGTGTCATTAAACTACCATTTTAAAGTGGTGTGTGATTTTTTTAAGAAAGCAATTCAATTACAAGAAAAAGTTCAAGACAAGACAAGCAAAACAAAAATTTTGTCTTTATTTTTATTTGTTTTCTTATAATACATTTTTATATTAAAAAGCTTTAATATTATTATAAATAAAATGTCAATTTAATTTACAAACCTACATTTCTTTTTTTACTTAATGAGGGGCATATAACAAAAATAAAAAAATATGAGCTTTCAATTAAAACTTCTCTTTTCTTCTCAAGTTTCAATTAAAGTTTTAATCAATTTAACTAAACTTTTTAATTGAGGTTGTAAAGAAAAACAATGACTCTTTTAATTGATATTATTATTATTTTAATTGAAAGAGTTTTTATAAACTGTCTACAATTTTTTTAGTTAATTAATACTATTATTTCAGTGGTAGGTGCAAAATCAATTAAAATATTAATTGATTCAATAAAATTTTTAATTGAAACCCGTTTTTAGTTTTTTCTGTGTAATATCAAGCACATTGTGAATTCTGTAGTGAGAAAAATAATAACAAAATAACAATTAGTTTTTTGAAAAACCATAGTTTTTGACAGAAGCGGAAAAAACGTCTCCCTTCCATCACTCTTAACTGTTGAGTTTAGTTAAAACAAGTATTTAGAATTAAAAAAAAAGGAACACAAGGTGCTTTTAGCTGTTTTTCTTAAAATTATAGCATATTTTAAGGTCAACTTCTATGGAAATATATGATTTTTTTAAATTTTTTATTTGATGGAAAAATACTTTTCACTAAGTAATAATACTAAAATAAAAACAAATTATAAAATTTCGTTTATGAGTAAAGCTAGTAGATAGAGAAGACCAAAAATAGGACGTTTAAAAAGGAAACTAGTTAGCTATTGGGTTAAAAGTTGTCGTAAAAATAATAATTTGAGCAAAATCACTGTGAGTAGCTTGAAACCGCTCTAATTTTATGAGGAACAGAAATATTTTTACAATATTTTTTATACTTTTCAATTTATAACGAGCTTTCAACCTCCGTATATTTACAAAAATAAAGCAAATCAAACATATTAGCTAGGTTGATACTAGTATTTCGATCTGGCTAAAGATCTCATCATAACCCGAAGTTTTAGAAAAGTTAGAGCCTCCATAATAGGCAGAACTTTAACAAAAAACCTATTAATCAATTTTGCTCCATTCTTGTCTTCTTAGTAATCAAGCACGTGGTTAGGTCTTTTCCTAACAAGCATCATGACGTTACTAAACTTTGAAGACCAAAAATGTTCTATTTATATAAAAATTTTTAGTTTGTACTCTGGCTCAAGTAATATTTTTTACAGTTATATTAGTTTTTTGTTTTTATATACATCGAGATTATTTTTATGTTATTTTCAATTTATAACTAGCTTTCAACCTCCGTATATTTACAAAAATAAAGCAAATCAAACATATTAGCTAGGTTGATACTAGTATTTCGATCTGGCTAAAGATCTCATCAGAACCCGAAGTTTTAGAAAAGTTAGAGCCTCCATAATAGGCAGATATACGTTTTATTTTAGTGCTGCAAGTATATTTTTAATTCTTTTAAATACAAAACAATAGTAAAATAATTCAGAGAAAAATACTGTTTTTGTATATTTTTGTGCAAATTTGAAAAATTCCAAAAATAAATATTCTTAAACAAACTTTGTTTAAAAAGCCGAACATAAGTTCAAAATTCAATTATAAATAGCAAACTTGGGTGCGACCGCTAAACGGTCATGACTTGGTATTGTTACGTTTGTAATGTAAGATGAGCGCAGGTTTGATTCTTACAGCCGCAGGTTGTTGAAAAATTTATCATATAGAGACAATCTGACAATTATAAGACACAAATAATAATACAATTTAAATGGAAAATCACTGATAAGCCTGTCCAAAAAAAAGGCAGAAACTAGTCTAGTCTGATTTAAAAATTAATAGTGTTTATAATTTTTAGAGAAAAACGTTTATTCTTCTTCTTAACCTCAACATTTCTAAAATAAATAGCAATATTTAATTATAAATAGCAATATTTTCTGAAAGCTATTGCAATTTTTTAGAAAATTTTTTATTTTTTTTGTATTTAAGGATATATGGAAGGTAGACGTGTTAATTTTCAGGGCGGACATATAAAATATGTGTTATAAACCGAAAGGATATATGAAATGTTGACGTATCTTTGAATCGAATTGTATAAAATTCGGCACACACACATTGACTGCTACCTACTAAATACATTTACTTATTTTCGTTGGTTTTTAATCATTTTTGAATTTTTTATAAAAAAAACGCTTTAAATTAGGTTCTAGGATACGGTGGGGTAGGCGTGTCCTTGCTTCGAATTTAATAAAAGTCAGAACACTTATTTAAAGTCACATACGTAATATATGTGACAATTTTCGCAATATTGAAACTATTTTTTTTATATTTTATTTAATTGTTATGATCAAGGAAATTTTGGAGCTAGCCGTATCCTTGCTCGTGTAAGATACTACTGTAATTGTAAGGTACTATTGTACCATATTTGTACTTTCAATATTGTTTGGTTTGTCTTGAAATCCATCGATAATGATATCGATTAACTCTTTTTCGTCAATATTAGCTTCAGCTGCAATCTGTTGCATTACAATAACGTAACTTAAGCACGATTCATGATGTTTTAGAATACGCAAACGCAACTTTCTGTAAACATCTTCACGAGTCAATTTCCTCTTAAAAGTTTTTATTAAAGCACATTTTAAGTCATTATAGTTGACTATATCAACATTTTGAACATATTGACGGACAGTTCCATGAAGTAACCATTTCAATCCCAGTAATAGATCATGATCATTATATTCACATGTGTGAGTATAATCTTCAAAATGTCAAAACCATTTTAAAATGTCTTGATTATCATCGCCACTGAATTTCTGAACAACTAAAGGGTCCGCCAAATAACTTTTTTTTTGTGAAAATGCTATAAAAAAAACTACTCAATATTTTCTCAAATGCAGGCCATGCAGTAGCCTACACGAAAAAATATTCAGTAGTTTTTTTTATAGCATTTTAAAAAAAAAAAGTTATTTGGCGGACCCTTTATAACAAGTTCTTCATAATTTATTCGGGTGGTGTTGTGAGTTTGACTATCAAAAAATTCTAAAGATTGAAGTTGTTTTTGTAAATTTATCATTTCACATCGCATTTGTAAAATTTAAATTTGCTTTGCCAATTGTTGTTCTTCATCTATTTGGTTTCGGGCAACATTAAAATTATCTTGCATTGAGTTTGTGCAAAAAATTTTGCTTCTGTGTTAGTAACATCAGAGCCAGAAGCTAAAACGTTGCGGTGTACTCCATGGGAAATATTAGAAGTGGTGGCAGTTACATCGGAAACAATACCACTAGAATGTGGAAAATTAATCAAATTCTCAATACCAGAGGGAATAACAGCAGTATTATCAACATCGGCAGCAGCAGCGGTCAAAGCAACACATCTTTCAACCATATTTTTATCATTGGTAGTAGCACATCTACCAGAATCCATTGGTACATCCTCAGTACCACGACTTTCATTCTGAAATTGAGGCAAAGCATTATAAAGTGATCTCAATTGAGATATTGTTGCTTGTTCAGGAAAAGATATTTTGGCCGCATTAAGAGCTTCAATCATGGCTTGGCGTGTTGGTCTTAAATCCATTTTAAATTTTTTCCAAATTTTTATTTTTGTGACACCCCACACCTGAATTTTAATAGTTATTTTCTTTTCAATTGCTCAATTCAAAGTGAAGTTTATTTTTCAAAATTGATATGACTTCGTTACAAATTATAAAAAATACACTCGAAACAATATTGAAAGTACAAATATGGTACAATAGTACCTTACAATTACAGTAGTATCTTATACTCGGAAATCAACAAAATTTCCCATACGCAAGTCTAGCAACATAATTAAGAAATATGCCATTTTTTTGTCGGTTTCCTATATAATCTGTAGCTTTTATAGCATTTTTAACTTTCAGGATATATGACAGGAATGCGTGTCCTTTCTGCGATTTTGACAAAATTTTGTATTTTTACATGTTTAGACCATATATAGTACCAAATTTCACTTTCATACATTAACTCCTTTTTTTTTTGGCCACTCATTATATGAATTAACGACACTGTGGGTTGGTTGATTGTTGTTTCATAATGATGATGTCCTTATTTTTCGGGTGAGATTCACAAAAAAATTATGACAACTATTGTCAGAGTCATTCATATTTGTCGTCGCTATGCTTTCATTTAGCGAAAGGATAATGTGCGTAGTGGAGTGCCCATAAACATAATTTGTGGCTTTTTAGGGTGAAGATGAACAAGGACGAGTTAGCGCTACTGACAACCCTCTTTAATAAAAAAAAAAAAAAAAATTGCATATAAAAAATCTAAATTTTAACAACGATAATATCTATCTATCATTGTATGCATAAATTATACGTTTTTTTTTTGTTGTTTTTAATATTTATTATCCATTTTTATTTATTATCAAAACAATTTTATTTTAGTTTGTTATTAAGGAAAATAAAAATCCTTAAAATTTCTTGTAGACAAATTTGTGTAAATGGGAAAATATAATAATAAAATCTAAACATGTTTAAAAAATATTTCTGCCTTAGCAAGATTGCTTTTCAAATGTTTCCGGAATTGTTTCTTAATCCAAAACTTTTTTTAAATTAATGCTGTAATCGCGCATGCAATTAGAAAAGTTGAACTAAAGAATTTTACGCATGATACGAGTATGATTAAAAATAAAACCGGAAAAATCATGAGGTTTTCTTGAAGAATATAAATCTACATAAAATTATCTTTCATTTGAGTATAATCATGTCGTTGTTTGTTCCAAAATATTTTACCGATTTTGCAAGGAAGTTGAACATTTTGCATGTTTAATTTTATTCTTATAAATGCTAAACAAATTTTAAATTTTATCACTTTTGGGAAATCTATACATTCTACTGAACTCATTTTTGTGTTAAAATTGCAAATCGATTGAAAATATCCTGAAATATTTAGAAAAGAAATTTTTTTTTTCCAATTTTCTTTATATTAGAAACATATCTCTACCTCAAAATACAGATGCCGTATGTAGTAAACCTTAACTTTTCAGAAAAATTCTTAATGTATAACATCAAATAGTTTCTTCAAAATGGCATATAAAAAATTCTCTGAATAAAAATGATCAGATGTATTTGTATATAATTATATTAGCCATATTGTGACTTCATTCAATGTCAGATATGACTTAATCATGTTATATATGACTAGATATAACTATTTTTACCCGGGTATTTAGAAAATATCTAAAAAGGATCTTAGAAAGGATATGTTTAGTGTTATATGTCAACATTTAAATTTTTGGTAATTTTTTAAAATTTGTACAAAAAAATTACAATAAAAAGTGATTTAAAAAAAACTGAAAACCAGGTTATTCGAACCGGTTTTTAATTTAAAAACCAAAAACCCGGTTTTAAATAAAGCGGTTTTTTAGATATTCGAAAACCGGGTTTTCAAATAGGTCGAATAATTGAACTCTAGTGAGTTTGAAATCAAACAAAAGTTTAATTACACTCAGAGAACTTCTGCTTTAAAAATGTGTAGTTGTTTGGGTTGTAATACAGTTTCTTTATTTTTAATGTAAATGTCAGTCATTTGTAGAACAAATGACAAATGACTTACTAACCTTGTAGTTCATTTAAAAAAACAAACCACATCAAATGACTGGTTTATGATTTTACATTAATTTTTTACAGTAGTTTTTTAGAGTTTAGTAGTTTTAGACGCATTTATCATATTATTTTTTGATACACTGTAGGCATAAATAGAAAATTTTCAGTATAAAATAGCAAATACATTTGAAGTTAACAAACAAAGCAAGCACACACACAAACAGACTCAGCATTGCAAAAAACACACATACCAACGTAAAGATCACACACTTTTTTTGTGAGTATCATATTTTTTTTTTGTAGAAGTTATTTATAAGTTTTTTTCCTTCTCAATTTTAATAAATGGTTTAATTGATAGTATCATTGCCGTGATAGGTTCAAAATCAATTAAAATATTAATTGATTCAATAAATTTTTTAATTGAAACCCGTTTTTAGTTTTTTCTGTGTATATATTAGTTTCTAACTTCAACTGTGATTACTAGTTCTTAGAGGATTTTTCTGTGATATTTACTTTTATTTATTTTCTACATTTGTTTTAAAATATATTGTCAATCAAATGTTTAAAGTTTGACAAAAAGACTATATATTAATATAATTATCCCTGAGGATGTTCAGAATATCCAACGAAACGTCGTATGAAAAATTAATAAATATTTTTTTTTATTTTGAAAACAAATGACCTTAGAATTTAGATATTTCTAAAAATCTTAACTAAAAAAATAAATGTTTGTTTATTTTGTACTAACATGTGGTTCACTTTTACTACAATTGTTAGTATTTTTTTGAACAATAAAAAACAAATGACAATGTTAGTTGAATTTACTGATATGTAAGTCATCCTTTATTTAAGTAAAATTATGTGGGCGTTGTAGTGTAATGGTTAGCGCGTTGGACTGTTACACAGATGGTCCCGGGTTCGATGCCCGGTGACGACAACATCAATTTAGAAAAATAATATGTATGAGTTTTCTATCACTTATATTTATCGCTAACCCCACCGAAGTAAAATAATGAATCAGGGCTATGAAAGAAAAAGCTTTAATAAATTCACCAACTCTACATCAGGTGGCGAGCAACAACTGTTCTAAGACTTATCATCTCGCGCAATTACAGTGTTGCCATGTTTGAAGCCCTTCATCTTTTACCACCTTTCATCTCTACACTATCCCCTTTCCAAAGAAAGCAACACATTAATTAATAGGAAGAATTTCCTGAGTGTTGCTTCTCTTTAAAAAAAAAAAAAAAATTTCTGACAATATTTTTTTCTGTGTTGCTTTTAAAATTTTGAATTTTATAGAAAACTTTTATAAATTTATAAGATTTTGATTGCTGTCTTTATCTTAGTAATGTTTAGCAAAAAGATTCTGCTAATTTTAGCAGTTTTTTTTGTGCAGGATCCTTTTGAGCAAGTTTTTTTTGTAGATTCAGCAAACATTTTTACAGATTATTTATTCAGGGTTTTAATTTAAAAGTAAAACTCCTCGATCTATGTAAATTGTAGTAGTTACAAAATTTTTATTCCTACCTATGCGAACTTGACCATTATGTTTTTTTTTTTATATCTTCAAATCCATAGAAAAGGTCCTTTTAATGATAATCTCATCTTAATGGTAAAACAAATTGTAATAAATTTCACGATATCAGCTCAAGTTAACAAATAAATCTTATCAATGTTGAACACAATATCATATGTAAAACTAACCCTTTCCCTATGAAATTCAACACAAATTTATTAGCTAAAATGTAATAAATCTCAGTGTGTCCATTAAATTACGGAAAAAATACAAAATTATCACAGCTTTTAGAGCGTTTTTAGTGGAAAAATAAATACCAAAAGAGTGATAAACCGGAAGATCACTTAATTAGAACGTTGGTTGGTCAATGAATCCCAATGGATTTGAAATTTAAGGGAAAATTTTACGAAAATATTGAGTTCCCATTTACAAACATAAATCTTTGACCAAAACTAAAATCTTAAAGTACCGGAACTAAAAAAAAAACAAAACAAAATTCGAACAAAACAGCATCAAAATCATATCACTCACACACGCTGTGTTGTGATATGTCTGTGTTTTTTTGGGCGAGTATCACATGGAAGAAGACAACCCTCCTTCTAATGTCATCCTGCTGCAATGGTGGAGATTTATGGTTAACAAAGTGAACCATACAGTTAAATAAAGTTATTGTTTTGCTTCGCAAAACAACTCGAATAAAACATAATAAAAATATGTACACATTAGGGTTATAACTTTTGATTTATTTTTTTTTTTGTTGCATTCATTAAATTTTACCTATCCTAGCCGTATAGTCCATAAAAAAAAATATATATAAAGAAACGCAATTTAATTTTTTTCACGGATTTGAAGAAAGTTTCCGAATAAACCTTTTTAAAGTTCGAAAGGTGTTTACTAGCTACAAATTTTTTTATATTTAAAATTTTTTTTTTTTTATATTTCAGTTGTTTAAACTTTTTTCTAGGCTCTATGAAATAAGGCCCCAATGAAATAAGTCCCCAAACCAAAAATGAAATAACTCCCCATTTTTGGGGCTTTATTTCATTATGAAACAATGCCCCAAAAAAATGAAAAAAAAGCCCCAACAAAATGAAACAAAACCCCAAAATAAAATGAAATAACGCCGCAATTTTTGGGGCTTTATTTCATAATGAAGTAAAGCCTCATTTCGAAAATGAAATAAGGCCCCAATTAAAAAAAAAAACTAAATTATATATTACATTAAAATATTTTTTTATTCCTAATTAATACATAGTTTTTGTGTATATACCTGCAAAGAGTGCTCAGCTGTTGGACGGCAAGAACATAAGAAAAATTAGTAAATGAAACCTGTAAATATGAACATTAAAGATTATTCTTGTACAATATAGCAAACGAATTGATAGTTTGTTTTTTGTGTCGCACGCAGAAAAAACTTTATTTCGCGTAGCCGCCTGCCGCGTTCTACGGAGGAAAAAAACCCTAAGAGCGACCGAAGGCCGCCACACAGAAAAACTTGTTTTTACAAATCCAATGTCGAATCCGTTGAAATCTTATTTTTAAGACAATAAGTAATATAATGTGACCAGTCACAGCTATGTCATTTAAACAGCTAATTGATTGTTTTTTTTTTATCTTCTGTTTATTTAACGTTTAGACACTAGTATATACGTAAATTTTTTAATAAAATAGACTTTTAAAAAAATAATCATTAAAAAACAATAAATCTTGGTGTGGGTTGGTATATTGGGACATAAAAAGTTATGACAGGTCAAATAAATGTTACTTGATGTCTTAAAAATATAAGATTTCAACGGATTCGACATCTGATTTGAAAAACAAGTACTTCTGGGTGGCGGCCTTCGGCCGCTCTTAGGGGTTTTTTCATCCGTAGAACGCGGCAGGCGGCTTTGCGAAATAAAGTTTTTTCTGCGTGCTTTGAATGAGATTAATTGCTTACATTCCTTAAAAATTTTGATTTTTAAGAAAATGAAATAACACCCCAAAAATATTATTTGGGGACTTATGTCATTTCTCAAATTGGGGCGTTATTTCATTATGAAATAAGGTAAAAAAAAAAAAAAAATGAAATAAAGCCCCAAAAATGAAATAAGACCCCAATTTTTTTTATTAAACATTTTGGGGGCTTATTTCATTTTTGGTTTGGGGACTTACTTCATAGGGGCCTTATTTCATAGATCCTTTTTTCTATATGGTCTGAAAAAATTTGGAGAAAAAATCGCAGAAATAAAGAAGTTACAGCTTGTTAAACAAACGCCATGCCCTATATTTTACATTAGCAGTATTTAGTTTAAATGCTTTTACCTCCAAACAAGATATTGAAAATCGGATGCCACTGCGCAGTCTTAATGGGTGGGCCAATTTTCAATTGTTTTTCTTTTTGTTTTCTAGAGGACTAAAAAAGGAAGTCCCTAACATTTGAAATTTTTGCCTAATATTTCTTTAAAAAAAACTACAATTTTTTAGGTGTTTTTTTAATTTTTTAGTTTACCCTCGTAAATAAAAAAATTAAAAATCAGGCTAGGAATTCTGTGGGACGATTGTCCACTTTTCAAAGTTAAATTACAACAATATTACATACAAATTTTAAATAATGTTATTAATTTTGGTAAAAAATAACAATCTTCCATTGTTTAGTTTAACGTTTTCGTAAGTAACATCGTCAAACCGATAGCAATTTAGGTATCGTTTTGCTTAGATAATCTGTCCCCTAGCTACTTTAGGGACTAAAGAATTTATTCGTGTGTGAAACAAAATTAAATTTTTTTCTCAGGCTCCACGATGACACCCGATTTTGCCCTAAAAAAAAGGATCTATAATGAAATGTTTTCCAGGGTTACCATGGTAGTCCAAATTCGAAATTATAATTTTTAGAATAATAATATTGTGTTTTTCTATCGCAAAAAGAATTTTTGAATAAATCATTTAATAAATTTTTAGTAATTGCTTAAATATTGTCGTTTAGAAATGTTGAGGTTAATAAGAAGAATAAAAGTTTTTCTCTAAAAATTATAAACACTATTAATTTTTAATTCAGACTAGACTTGTTTCTGCCTTTTTATGGACAGGCTCATCAGTGATTTTCCATTTAAATTGTGTTATTATTTGTGTCGTTTAATTGTCAGATTGTCTCTATATAATACAGTTTTCAACAACCTGCGACTGGAAGAATCAAACCTGCGCTCATCTTACATTACAAACGTAACAATAACAAGTCATGACCGTTTAGCGATCACACCCAAGTATGGCCTCGAATCTAATGCAGCTAAATTGCAGTTTTCTTTCCTATTAGCTTATTCTGTTATTGTACACTCAAAAGAAAAAGTTTGCAAAGTCAGCAAAAAATTTTGCTGAGTCAGCAAAATTTTAGTCAGGAGGGTGCTTCCAAAAAAATTGCTAATGTCAGCAAAATCTTTTGCTGAAAATCAGCGAGCTGATTTTTAGCAACAAAATTAGTAGATTCAGCGAAAGTTTTGCTAACACTTAGTGGATTAGAAATAAAAAAGCCTTGCTAAAAATTAATAAATTTTTTGCTGAATTTTGGTAGACTGAAAAAACCGCAAAAAATTTGTAGAAAAATTGTAATTTAGTTGAATTTACTGAATTTGCTGAAAATTATAAAACATATTTTTGTGATTCTTTTAAAAATAATTTACAATAATTACGAAATATAAAAATTTTCATTTTCCCACATTGACGACATGAATTAATTTAATATCTAAAAATATATAGAAATAAATATATATAACATAACAAAAATTTTCTTTCAACTACTTACATCAATAGTTTTCTTAATGATGCTATATTTTAAAGGACGCAACTGCCGAAGATAATTATAGAAACGAAACGAAAAAATAAACAAAAACAAACGAAACGAAAAAAACAACTCTTTTTGCAATAAGAAAAGGGAACCATAAAAATCTACCTAAGATGTGTGTCTTTGTCTTTCGCTTTACTCTGTCTACATGTCTGTATATGTTTGTTTGCAATTTGACCACACTAGATTATTAATCTATAAACATTTAGTTTAGAAATATATATTAAATTTAAATATTTTATTTTGTCTTTTATTTAATTAATAGACAATTATTTTCACAAGCCGGCGACAACGCAAAATTTAAGTTGTTTTAATCCTCAATTTTTTTTATGTATGAAAAATAGATACAAAAATCTTCCATGGTTGATTATTTTATATGTCTTATTAGAGTTGTACTTTTTAGTATCATTTGCCTCTTCTCTACTACATCTTGACATGCCGCGACATCTGCTTCATTCTGCGTATTTCTTTCAATCTGGTTGTCGTCCACACTATTAATGTGCTTATCAGCACAATTTTTTTTAGCAAAATAAATTAGTAAAACATTAGTATAATATTAGTAAAGCATTAGTATAAAACAGTTAAGTGCTGAATAAGTATAACAAAAATTTTAGCTTAAAACAGAATTTTAGCAAAAAATTTGCTAACTTATTTTTTGAGTGTATATTATGCTCAGAAGTGACAACACTCACAACACAAATATTCGTTTTTATTGATTTCTAAAGCTAGTAAACCCCTTAATTAATCTAAAATTACTATTTCGCTAAAATTTTAAAGTAATTAGACTATAGCGATGTCTATGGATCTTAATGGGCACAAACGTTTTCAAATTAGACGTGTTTCGCGGATTTTAATAAAGAAAAAGATTAAAGCGTTGTTTCGCGATATGGGCAATCAAATTTGCATAACAACGAGCAATGTAATGTAAAATATTTTTAATTTATAACGATCTTTGAACATCTGTATTTTTACATAAAATAATGCAAATCAAATATATTAGCTGGGTTGATAGTAGTATTTCGATCTTGCTAAAGATTTCCTCAGAACCCGAAGTTGTTGAAAAGCTAGAGCCTCCATAATAGGCAGAACTTTAACAAAATACTTATTAATTATCCATTTTGCTCCATTCTTGTCTTCTTAGTAATCAAACACGTGGCTAGGGTCTTTTCCTAACAAGCATCATGACGTTAATAAACTTTGTAGACCAGAAATGTTCTATTTATATAAAAAATAAATTTGTTTTTACTCTGGCTCAAGTAATATATGTTGTGCAGTCATTTTGGTCCACTAATGCTACTTCAATGGTTAAAATTTGCTACTTCAATCGTTAAAATTTGAAAATGCCCTATATGCGGGTCCTTTTTGTTTTAAAAATTAGCCACAATGAAAAGCCAATTTTAAATATTAATACAATATATGGCGATGGGTAAAAATTTAACAAAAACAAAAAATGCTATAACCCTAATACACATGGAGTTATCATCATCGACATTTCTTACCAGAACGGGTGACAATCGTTGCTGCATGTGAATGCAAAACTGAAAACAGGAATAAAATCATATAAACTTATTTAATTTTCTACGCTTATTTGTTAATGTTATTTTGTAACGCTTAATAAAAAATTAATATTGATTCCCATTATTTTATTCCATTCGTGAGATGATAGTTTGTATTGAGGGCTCCGAGTCAATGACAATGATACTTTTTGTATACTTCCGGCGGCAGACAAACGACAGCATAGATGGACTTGCAAGCGTGTTTGCGGAAGTGAACGACAGGCGTCCGATTGATTTTAATTCAATTTTACTTTATGTATGTCTTTTTTTCAAAGTTAACAATCTTAGTATGGTGGAAACAAACTTACTTACATGTTACATTTACAACATATTACACTGTTTTTTACAGAAGAAACATTTTCCAGATATTTTATTTTCACTCAGCAAAATTTAACAAATGCTTTATGTCAGTTGTTTGTATAGTACACGAAGTAGTTATTTGAACTGTAATTGCAGTTGTTTTATTGTGTAAAAATTAAAACAACTTTTATGGCAATCATTTTAAGAAATAACTGACTAAATTTTTTTAAATTTAGTTGCAGTTACATTTGTACACTCAAAAAAGGTTGACAGTAGAATCTACTAAAAATGACCGTTAAAACCACTTTAAATTCAGTTAAAATGGTAACAAAGGTAATTACTAGGGGAATGCATTTTATACAACTAAAAGAGGAATACACTCCCCGCGGAGGTCTTCCCTGTCACTTACAATGTAGCGAAATTCAGATCAAATATTCACAAACACTACTCCCTCTTTCCTCCTCCCCATGACCTAATTTCCTGATATCAACACAATGTATTGCATTATAGGGGGCATCCCCTGAGTGTTGGTCTAACGATAAAAAAAAAAAAGAAATATGCACAATAAACCAAATAATATGCACGTACAAGTTTTGGTATTTAAAAATCGATTTATTACTGGAGCTTGTTGTTTTAATCCAATAGAAATGTCTACCAAGGTGAAATCTATATATATAAAATACAATGTTTGTATGTTTGTCCTCTATAGACTCTAAAACTATCCAACCGATTTGGCCCAAACCGGTTTCATTTGAAAGGTTATAGTTCAAATTAGGTTTTCGGCTATATATATTTCAAGTGGGCGTGGCCCCTCCCACATAAATTGAATAACATCATATATCTTGACTATTGTGATAGCAAGAGTTTTGAAACATTGCAGTATCCCATATGTTACTGATTTGAATAATCAGGAAAAAATGGGCGGGATCGGACCAGTGGGAGTGGCAGCTCCTATACAAAGTAAATATTTAATATCATATATCTACAGTTCTATAATAGCCAGAGTCTTAGAAATTTGTGCACGTTGATTATATTATGAATAGTCATGGGAAAATTGGGCGGGATCATACCAGTGGGCGTGGCAGCTCCCATACAAAGTGATTATTTAGCTCATATACAAAATTAATATTAATATTAATTACAAATATAAGTAGTCGAACTGAAAATGGGCGGAATGGGATAAATGGGCGTGGTACCAAAAGCAAAAAACAAATAAGCATTAAAATAAATTATCACATTCAAGACTTTTTGCAAGCTTATTTAATAATGTTGTTCAAAAATTGTTTTAACGTTCCTCATAGTCCTAGAATAAATAAAAAAGGTAAAGAAGTAAACAATAAATTTTATGATATGGTTTTAAGTATCAATTCATGTTTAACAGGTACACTTAACATAAAAAATATATTTTATTGCTATGGTAATCACATGCGGTTTAATTTCCATCATTACAGAATTTAACAAGTGAATTAGTTCAGGTATATACAAGTCATCATAGAATTAACAAGTGAAATGGATGAAACGATTTACTAATGTGAATTTATTTTTTTAATTATTTATTTGCGTAAAAGAAATTTCTTGATTTAAAGAATTAATTACAATTAAAATTTGAAGGCAAAACAACGTTTTCCTGGTCAGCTATCCAATATAAATGTCTACTACCAAGTGAAAACTATATGCTTTATTCAGGCTTACAAATGTTTTCTTTTCTTTTCTTTTCTTTTCTTTTCTTTTCTTTTCTTTTCTTTTCTTTTCTTTTCTTTTCTTTTCGTTTCTTTTCTTTTCTTTTCTTTTCTTTTCTTTTCTTTTCTTTTCTTTTCTTTTCTTTTCTTTTCTTTTCTTTTCTTTTCTTTTTCTTTTCTTTTCTTTTCTTTTCTTTTCTTTTCTTTTCTTTTCTTTTCTTTTCTTTTCTTTTCTTTTCTTTTCTTTTCTTTTCTTTTCTTTTTCTTTTCTTTTCTTTTCTTTCTTTTCTTTTCTTTTCTTTTCTTTTCTTTTCTTTTCTTTTCTTTTCTTTTCTTTTCTTTTCTTTTCTTTTCTTTTCTTTTCTTTTCTTTTCTTGTTTTTCTTTTAAAATATGCTATTAAATGAAAAATATGCTAAAATATGCATTTACAATAAAAAAATATACAACAACAAATCGATGCCATTTTTTTTGCAAAATTTTTTGGTTTGGAAAAGTATTTGGTCGAAATCGAGTTTGGGCTATGACTACAAATAAGCATTTGCATCAAATTTCTTGCCCTTGTAATTACCGTTACAAAAAACTTAAAGTTTGGTTATTTTTACCTGTTGAGAACTAACTACCAAATTCAGTAAAAATAACTAACAATGTCATAAATTTAACTGATAATTTTTTACTACAAAAATTTTAAAACTACTGTAAAAGTTGGTAAAAACTACTGCTTTGTAACAGCACGCAGAAAAAAAGATGTATCATTTACAAAAATTAGAGTAATAGTTTACCAAGTTTTGTGGTAATTACACAAAACTTTTTTTTTTGTAAGTTTTACATAGCATAAAATTGAATAAATTGCCAAAAAAAAAAACGCATTTTAGCAAGCATATTTGCTTTTATTGTAACTACTAGGAAATGCTTTTATAAAAACACACCAGTTTTTTCTCCGTGAGTAATAAACATTTTTTTTTCTTCTAATTACAATTAAAATTTGTATTTACCACACGCAGAAAAAAACTGGGAGAATATTATGAAAGTGCTTAGTGCAAATTTCTTGTAAAATATAGGACTTTTCTTAGAAATTTTTTTTAGGCTTGTATATATTTTCCAAAAATTTTTTAAATATTTTGTTTGTGAAACTAACTTGAAACTTATGTAGTTGTATAATTACTAAGCAATTAGATAATGTTTCTCCAAAGTCAAATTCGAAACGGTATTCCAACGGGATATTTAATTTTTGTCCCCCAAAAATACGAATTATATAAAATTTGCTATTGTTTACTTAAAATCGCTTAAAAATTTGTGTTATGTAAAAATGCCGTTCCGAGATATAAATCTCAAATATTACTTATTTTAATAGAACAATTTTCCTTTTTTTCTTTAAAAATTATTTCTTTAAAAGAAATTTTTAATTTAAATATGAGAATTTCTGATTTTTTATATAGCAATTTTTTAAAACTTTTCCAAAACGGTTTCCAATTGTTTAAAGGGCTTTTGTAAATTTCTCCCAAAAAAGAGTTGTTTATAAAATTTTGATATATACTAACATTTTCTTATTGCTTTTTTTACTATTTTTTTTTTGTAAAAAATTTAATTTATTAATGTTTTTTTATTTATTTTTTATATTTTTTAATTTTAATTAGTATTGCAAATATATTTGGATATTTACAGATTCCTGTTTTTTATAAAAAATCGAAACTAAATTGATATTTTCTTTTCATGGTTAATCGAACACAATCGGACACAACAAATGCCTTATGGCACATTTAAGTCTTAATTTCGGCTCTAATAAAAAAAAACTGAAATTCTCTCTGATAAATTCCAAAATTTCTAAAATAATAAAAATAAAATCTATTAAAACAGAAATCGATCTAAATAAAAAGCGGGATTTTGTTTTAAAAAGCGGGAAAAAAGTTCAAGGTGGGATCAGCATTTTGAAATAGGGATAATTCCGCCAAAATCGGGATGGTTGGTCAGGTTATTTATGACGTTGTTATGCAATTTTCTAATTATTATTTAAAAACTATTTATGAACATATCAATAATAATAAATATAAACTAAATGAGAATTTCTAGAAACTCAACATAATCTTTGATTTTTGAATAACTAACAAAAAATTAACTGTTTAGTGCAAAATTACTGTTTTGGTAGTTGTTTATTAAAATACTAAAACTGTTAAAAAAATTAAGTAATTTTCTTCAGTAGTTTTTTTTTTTTTTTTTAAATAACATATAAAACAACTGAAATTGCAGTTAAAAACAACAACTTTCTAGTACTACGCAAACAACTGTTATGTAGTAACTGTAACAGTTTTATGAGTGTAGTTATTGGTTGTAGTATAAATGAGGTATGAATTATTAAAATTTATTTATAATTTAAGCACATTTTTCCACATACAAAACACTGTTTAGGAAACTTATCCATGAATTGTTATGCTGCTACACTCAAAAAAGTTTTACAGTTACTACATGAGAGTTGTTTGTATAGTAATCAGTAGTAGTTGGTTTAACTGTAATTACAGCTGTTTTTCTATCAAACAATACAAAACAACTATTTTGACAGTTATTTTAAAAAGCAACTGAAGAAAATCACTGTATTTTTCAACAGTTGTTTGAATCAACTACCAAAACAGTAATTTTGCAGTAATCAGTTTATTTTGGTTAGTTATTTAACAATATAATATTATATCGAGTTTTGAAAAATTCTCATTTTGTTTATATATGTTTTTATTGATATGTTCAGAGTTTGCAAATAATATTTAGAAAATTTTATTACATCTTCAATGCATTAAAACGTCATAACTGGAATACCCTTTGGCAATTTGTCTTTACATTTTAAGTAGGATGTAGTAAATACAAATTTGTATTGTAATTGAAAGAAACCCAGATTTTTCTTTATTAAAAAGTATTTTTAAAATGCCGAAAAAATAACTGTTGAAAAACAGTAGTTTTTACTCATTTTTACAGTTGTTTCAAAATTTTTGTAGTAACAAAAATTTAGTTGTTTTTACTACATTTGTTAGTCGTTTTTACAACATTTGTTAGTTGTTTTTCAACAGTTAAAAACAACTTTATTTTTAGTTATTCTTACAGTATTACCTTTGTCGTCTTTTTGACTGAAATAACAGTTGTCAGTAACCATTTTTTGAGTGTAATTGATTGTATCGTTGTTTTATCATACTTCTACGCAGCAAGACGCCACATAGAATATGTTTTCATAATATCCTTGCCACAGGATAACACATTCAAACTCTTCTTACATACTTGTATTGAATTTTTTGTTGACTTTCTGTAATCCTCCTACATTTTAAATTACGGACCAATGACTTTGACAAACTTATGCATTTTTATTATACATCTTCTTGTGATTTTTCCACAAACAGATTTGTTTTTCCTTAAGTTTTGATATTTTCTTTTTAAATTTTTTCTTTATTTTTTTATATATTAATATTATTGTTTCTTATGGTGTGGCGTCATCCTTTTTTGCTTTTAGAAAAAATTTATTCCAGCATTTCAAGTCATAAGGGGTAGATTTTGTATAATTTTTTTTTGCTTCAGTTTTGTTTTGCTTTTAACGGAAATGATGATCGTTTGCAATTTTTTTTTTCTTTCTTCGATGGGGGGGAAATAAACATAAATTTGTCAAATCCGTTAAAATTTGTAAATTTTGGTAGTCGTTTTTGTAGTTGTAGTAGTGGGAGAATGTAAAGGGAAACTGCCAAGTTTATGCGATTTTATCATAACTATTAATCATAAATAATTCAACCATTGTATCAAACTACAACAGTAGAAAATAACAATAAAAATATGTCTTACTACTGTTTTTATATTTCTTGAATTTGTACAAAAAACAAAAACAATAAAAACTTTTCTTTATCGCTTAAATTGATGGCGATAAAGAGAAAATATTAACGTTTTTTGTTTATGGTATCTTAAAGTTAATTTTTGTTAAGAACATACACACAAAAAACTGTTTGCCAATATCTTTATAAACAAGGGAGGTATCCCGATTCGAACCGGCAGATGTTAATGAACTTCGGATATGTTGTAGAGAATAAACATTTAAGGTATCCGTGTTTTTTTTTTTTTTTTTTAGTTGCCCAATCTCATGTTGAGACGTTATTTTAAGTTTTTCGGTTTATTTCGTTCTATTAAACAAATTTGGTATAAAAAAAGGTTTCTTGAAGACACTTTTACACATTTTGAGACGTTATTAAGTGGGGTCAAAAAGTATCATATTTTACGTTTTTTTCGGTTTATTTCGTTTTACTGTAGACAAATTTGGTATCACAAAAAAAAAGATTTCTTGAAGACACATTTACTGGTGTTCATAAACATTTAAGGGACCCGTGTTTTTTTTTTAAGCTGCCCAATCTTATGTTGATACGTTATTAAGTGGGGTCAAAAAGTACCCCATTTAAAGTTTTTTTCGGTTTATTTCGTTCTATTAAAAGTAACTGTAGACAAATTTGGTATCACAAAAAAAAAGTTTCTTGAAGACACATTTACTGGTGTTCATAAACATTTAAAGTACCCGTGTTTTTTTTTTTTTTTTTAACTGCCCAATCTTATTTTGATACGTTATTAATTGGTGTCAAAAAGTACCCCATTTTACGTTTTTTTCGGTTTATTTTGTTCTATTAAAAGTAACTGTAGGCAAATTTGGTATCACAAAAAACGGTTTCTTGAAGACAGATTTACTGGTGTTCACAAACATTTAAGACTACGTGTTTTTTTAGCTGCCCAATCTCATGTTGAGACAATGGGGTCGAAAATGACCCCATTTTACGTTTTTTTCGGTTTATTTCGCTCTATTAAAAGTAACTGTAGTCACATTTGGTCTAAAAAAATAGGTTTTTTTAAAGGCACATTCACTGGTGTGCAAATTATGCCCAAAGATTTTCAAGTATTTATGTTATTGAAAAAATGTGTTTTGAATAACATTAAATCTGGCGTTTTATTAAGGCCTACACTCAAAAAAAAAAAAAAAAACCTGAACAAAAATTAAGTTTACGCCTTAAAGCAAATAAAATTGTGTACGAATAATGCAAATTTATTAGATTTTATTTCATATTAATTGTTCATTAACTCAAAAATAATAAGGCTTTTTCGCTAATTTTCCTTTCTTGAATAAGCTTAATATCAGTGTTGTCAACTTTTTAAAAGTCGTAAAAAGGCAAAGTTAAAGAAATGAACTCAAGTTGACCATAAATAGTTTTATAATTGTACATAAATTTTGATTTGAGTTGTATCTAATTATACATGTATTTAAACATAATTAGATTAACCATATATAATTATATATGTGATATAAGATTATATATTGGTCGATATGTTACAAGATGTAATTATATGTGACATCGTATTAAGAAATTTAGAGGAGAACTTTTTATACAATATATAAACATATGTCTTTATAGCATGCAATAACATATATATTTATATAAAATAATGCATGATTATATATACACTTTTTTACTCGGGAATGCACAGGTTAAAAACGGTCTTAACTCTATAATTTCTTTGTTTTTTAATTTAAATAACTGAAATTTGGGGGGTACCGTGAAAAAACTCCCAAATAAAATAACTCCCAAAAAAAAAAAATTAAATAACTCCGAAAAATTTTCCGTATAAATTGGGATTTATTACACTATGAAATAACTCCCAATGCGTTAGGAATTATTTCACAATTTTCTGTTAGAAATTATTTCGTTATGAAATAACTCCCAAATGAAATAATTCCCAACCAGGTTTTGTTGGGAGTTATTTCACTCCTTTTTGGCATTGGGAGTTATTTCACTTTTATTGGGACTTATTTCATTTTCATTTTTAAATGTGATTTTATCGTTGGGAAATATTTCATTTTTTTTGTCAGTTATTTCATTTCTATTAAAATTCCATTTTGGTAATTGGAACGGTTCTTAAAATAAAGTAAATAATAGCAGTGCAATGAGTTATTTTACCAAAAGGAACGCAGTTCTTGCTAGCATTTTGGTGAGTAAAGATCGGTATTAAAGTGATTAAAAATAATGGCAAATCTTGAATTTGAACTAATGAGTGGTAGAAGAAGAAATAGTAAAGTGTTATACGTAAAAGTCAAAAATCAAATTTATTTAAAAAATTCGGAAGCTAGAGGAGGAAAATATTATACGTGTTACGAAGAAAACGTTTTACGACATAAGGTCCATGGACATTATACTCCAGTGTGGAGTAATTTTGAAGTTGCTTTTGTGTCGCGCGCAGAAAAAACTTTATTTCGTGAAGCCGCCTGCCGCGTTCTACGGAGGAAAAAAAACCTCTAAGAGCGGCCGAAGGCCGCCACCCAGAAAAAATTGTTTTTCAAATCAAATGTCGAATCCGTTGAAATCTTATATTTTTAAGACAACAAGTAATTTGTAAAAACAAGTTTTTCTATGTGGCGGCCTTCGGCCGCTTTTAGGGTTTTTTTTCCTCTGTAGAACGCGGCAGGCGGCTTCGCGAAATAAAGTTTTTTCTGCGTGCGATTATACGATTTTTAAATTTAGTTTTATTTTGTAATATACTACTAAAGAATATTTAATAAAATTGTATTGATATACTAAATATTATTAATATTTTTATTTTAAAAAGTCTGGACGCTATGCCTCATTTGAAAGTGGCATAATAACCAAAAAATAATGTCGTAATGTCCATGGACATTATGTCATTGGACGTTATGACATGCCACCTCTGGAAAACGGTGCGTACGATTCGCGTCCTGCTGCGCTGCCGCTTTTCGCGTAATGCGGCGCCACCGTGTTTCGCGTCCTATAGGCGCGCGCCGAGCCGCCTCCCCCCCCCTACGCACTGTTTCACTACTCCATGCTATGTAAACTAATTTATTTCAACTTTTAAACAAAGATTATTCCAGGTTTTTCTATAAATATATTTTTAATATGTATTTTTCTATTAATTTTGTTGATTATTTTTGTATATTTATGTATACATTAAATTATATCTTTATAATACCAGGTGGCGCAAAAGTAATCCTCCTATCAGAAAATGCTATAAATTTTGCGATTGGCCCCTAATGTCAGTTCTGTTTTGACATTTGTGTAGTAAACACATGCGAAATACACGTTAATAAACAATGTTACGCTACACTGCTCCAGAACGCGGAATATTTCACCACCAAGAGGAAGATGATTTTTCATCAAAAATAATCATGAGTGATGAGGCCCATTTCCATCTTAGCGGGTACGTAAATAAGCAAAATTTACGCTCCTGGGGCACTGAAAATCCGCGTGTAACCCACGAAGAGCCATTACACCCGCTCAAAGTCACTGTATTGTGTTGCTGTTTTCGCTGGAGGAGTCGTCGGACATTTTTTCTTCGAAGACGTCGCGGGCCAAACGGTTACTGTGAATGGTGAGCGCTACAGAGCAATGATCAACGAGTTCTTTTTGCCGCAACTTGATGAAATGGGATTGGAAAACATGTGGTTCCAACAGGACGGTGTAACGGCACACACTGCACGTGCCACAACCGATATGCTGAAGGATGCATTTCCCGGGCGCCTAATCTCCCGTTTTGGCGATTTGCACTGGCCAGCAAGATCGCCTGATTTGACCGCTCCAGACTTATTTTTGTGGGGCTTTTTGAAGTCGCGGGTTTATGTCAACAAGCCTCAGACTCTTGCAGCTCTTAAAGACAATATCCGTCAAGAATGTGAGGACCTATCGCCGGAAGTTTTGGCCAAAGTGATGGAAAATGCCATAAAAAGGGCTCAAATGACAATCAACTGTGGCGGCGGCCATTTACATGACATCATATTCTCGACTTGATGTAAAAAAAATTAAAATACCAAATAAAAATAATCCACAAGAAGAATCAAATTTTTTCATTTTTTTTTTAAATTACAGCCAAAAAACATCGGAAGGTTATTTTTGCGCCACCTTGTATGTTTAATATTATATACATTTTTACATGTATTTATAAAATAAATAGAATTCGATGTTTTTGAATTGGGAATTATTTAATTTATTTTGGGCCTTTTTTTATTGGGAGTTGTTTCATTCTTTGTTGGGAGTTATTTTATTACTATGAAATAATTCCCAAATTTTGGGGCTTATTTCCTTTTTTCTTTCGAGGTTATTTTATTTATTAAAATTGGGACTCATTTCATTTTTTTTTTGGACTTATTTCATTGGGCGTTATTTCATTGGGACTTATTTCATTTGGGAGTTATTTCACGGTACCGAAATTTGGTACATTACTACACTCAGAATATTCTTAAAGTAACTACATGTATGTAATTTGGGTAGTAAATAGTAGTAGTTGCTTTAACTGCTATTGTAGTCTTTTTTCTATGAGAAAATTAAAAACGACTAATTTAGACAGTCATTTCAAAATAATAACTAACAGAAAATATTGTACTTCAAAAACAGTTTGTTTCAGTAGTTATATTAGTATTTTAATAAACAAAAACCGAAAGAGTAATTTTGCAGTAAACAGTTAATTTTTGTTAGTTATTTAAAAATAGAAGATTATGTGGAGTTTTTCAAAAATTCTTGTTTAGTTTATATTTGTTATTATTGATATGATCATAGTTTGCAAATAATAATTAGAAAATTTCATTGTATTTTCAATGCACAAAAACGTAATAACGGGAATACCGTTAGGAATATTGACTTTGCATTTTAAATAGGATGTAAGAAATATAAATGTTTATTGTAATTAAAAGAAAAAAAATAATTTTTTATTAAAAAATATTTTTAAAATGTCGCAAAAAATAACCATGAAAAGTAGTAGTTTTTACAACTTATGTAGTCGTTTATGTACATTATATTTATTGTTGCTCGTTTTTATGGTTTACTACATGGTTAGTCATTTTTATGACAAATACAGTCATCGCCTTTTTGACTACATTAATAGGCATTTTAACTCTAATTCTTAGTCATTCTGCCTTCTTAATTTCCTGAGTGTATCATGTAGTGACTGTAAAACTTTTTTGAGTGTATGTTATTGCAGTAAACGGTAACGAAGTTAATATTATAAAAATTTGTCATCACTTATAATTAAGGCCAAAAATCTATTTATAATAAATTTTTACACCTCATACATTTAATAATACATTTTCTTTCGTAAAAAACCCTCAAAATATAACAATAATTCAGTTTGTTATAATTATTTTTTTAAAAACTTAAAATTTTCCCTTAAAACGGTTATATGCCATTTGAGATAACAACCCTGCTTTTTTTGTTTATACTCATACCCATATACTCGTTACTTGAGTAACCTACCACTAAGTACCTATTAGTGTTGTAGAAATTGTATGTGCGAGTGTTTTTTAGATTTTCCATAAATGACGAAGTTCTTTAATAAGTGTTTAATTTCAATTAAATAATAAAGCAATTAAATTGTGTTTTATGTGAAAATAAAAGTGAGTTTCCTAAGATTAAATGCCTAAAGATTGTAATAAATACAAAGTATAAAGAATTAATTGAGTGTTTTAAAGAGAAATTATAAAAGAAAATTTCACCTGCACTACATACAATTGTGACAAAGGCACACGCCACTAGTGCCGTCTGTTTATTAAATAAAGAAGAAAAATTGTATTTTTTTTTTTTGTCAATATTAAGAAATGATAGAATAAAAAGTAGAAGAGGAGGAGTAAAAAAAGGTGATAAAAGTGTTAATACATATATAAAAAAAAAAGGAATAAAAACTAAATAAATATCTATGCATGCAAAAAAGGGCGTATGACATTTTTTGATTATAATACAAAATAATGAACAAATTAAAATCAAAGTAATAATGAAATTAACAATTTAACTAGTACAGGGTGAGGTGACCGATTGAAAGAAACATTCTTATTCCTGGTGCGACCTCTATTCAATTTTGTGGTGTGGTGGTGGTGGTAGTTTATTAAGAAATTATAAAAAGGAAGAAAGAAAGAAAGAATTGATATTTGTTGTTGTTGTTATTGCTGCTGATTAAAAAGTAGTAGTCATAAATGTATGTAATCATCATTAAACATGAACATTAGGCTGTCCCTAAAATCATATTTCTTATTACAACTCCCAGTTTTATTGCAAATGATTTCAAATGGAAGAAATCGAGGAACAAATCTAGTTTACGGCCATAGCCAAAAAAAAAACAACGAAATTAGGTCTAATATAGGTGAGTTGAGAAAAAAAAACGATTTTTTCTGTCGGCGGTAAATGTTTTTGGCAAAAGTGCAGTTTATCACCTTACGGAAAAAAAAAAAAATATGTCCGGATTTGGGGTTAAAAAAGAAAAAACCGAAATTAAAAGTTAGCGGCGCTCGGACCCGGGGGACCCACTGGGTCCAAAAAACGAGGGGACGTAGTAACACGTAAGTATGGGTACTCAAATTAAAGGAAATTGTCTCACGATTTCAAAAATGGTATTTGTTTTTTGATCCATGAAACATAGTCCGAATTAGAGCCATATTTCGACCAAGAAAAGGGGCCAAAAAATTTCGAAAAAAAATGAAAGAAATTTTGTCACGATTTCAAAAATGGTATTTGTTTTTTGATCCATGAAACATAGTCCGAGTTAGAGCCATATTTCGACCAAAAAAGGGGGCCAAAAAATTTCGAAAAAAAACTCCTCAAATGAAGGAAATTTTGTCACGATTTCGGAAAATGTTTTTTTTTCCTTACCCGGTGATTTTGGACCGAACTAGAGCCATTTTATGAAATATTAGACCCTTTAGAAAATAAATATTTAAAAATGACGTTTAGTTGCTATCGTTGGCGTTACCCAGGGATTACCGCGTGGAGGTGATAGTACAATATTAAATCCCCTAATTGTAATTATAAAACGTTATTAAAATTACTAAATGTAATTTTAATAACGTTTTATAATTACAATCAAAAATGATATGTAATCTTAATTTCATAATAAAGAAATTATGAAATTGAAATTACATATCCCTTACGGCAGGTGGCTTCGCTGAATACAGTTTTTCTGCGCGCGTCTCATTATCTTCCCTAGTGTGAAAAAATAGCGCGATTTTTTCAAAAAAAATTTTATTTTTTTTTGCAAGGTCGCCATGATTTCGGAAAATGTTTTTTTTTCCTTAATAAAGTTTTTCTGCGTGGCGGCCTGCGGCCGATCTTAGGGGTTTTCTCCTCCATAGGACGCGGCAGGTGGCTTCGCTGAATACGGGGGACCCAGTGGGTCCCCCGGATCCGAGCGCCGCTAACTTTTAATTTTGGTTTTTTTCTTTTTTAACCCCAAATCCGGACATATATTTTTTTTTTTTGCCGTAAGGTGCTAAACTGCACTTCAGCCAATGTTTTCAGAGTTATAGGGCTCTAAAGTTTGGATATTTCTTTTCACGGAGCGAAACAAAATGGGTGTCATTAGAAAGCTTTTTCTTATAGACCTTTAATTTGGTATAACATTTTTTTAAAATATTAACCCATTGCACCCCAACTCATGGTTTTCAGTTTTTTAACTCGCACTTTTTTTTTATAAAATTCAGTTATATCAATATTTTGCATATATAAGATATGTATAAAATGATTCTCAATTAAAGCCAAGACTTCAAGTTTTATTTTAAGGTATAAACCTGTAGTTTACAAAATACCAAATATAATAAGGTTTAAAATTTTTTTTTATTTTTTATTAAAACTAAAGTAATTTCTAATTTGCATTACTTTAATAAAAAAAAAGTTCCTTTAAAGTGAATTCGTGTAAAAGTCAACCATAAATACGATAGTGTCTTTGCCGAGCAAGATTTGTCTGCGTAGCGGGCTTAGGGATTTTCTCCTCCAGTATGTCCAAAGCCCGTCATCGCTGCGGAAAGTTTTTTTGTGTAAAAAGTCATCCATAATAAGTTAGTGGCTTTGCTGAGCAAGTTTTTCTGCGTAGACGGTCTTCGGCCGGGCTTAGGGGGTTTTCACTCCAAAGCATGGCTTTGATGTGGAAAGTTTTTCTTTGTAAAAGTCATCCATATATAAGTTAGTAGCTTTGATGAGCAAAGGTTTTTCTGCGTAACCGGCCTTCGGCAGGGGACAGATTCTCTAGGAAAAACGATATCGTTCCGCTCAAAACGAGACCTAAATTGCTATCATGATGGTATGAACGAAAATGTTATGCTAAACGATACAAATATTTGTCTTTCAACAAGATTGTTAACATTTTAAAAATTTTTATGTAATATGTTCGTAATTTAACTTTGAAAAGTGGACGATAATCGTCCTACAGAATTCCTAGACAGGGCTTAATCGGTTTCTCTTCCAGTAAGTCTAAAGCCCCGGCAAGCGCGCTGTTAATCAGTATATCTGAAAAAAAACAATAAAAAATCGCACGATTTTTTATTTTTTTCATTTCAGATATGACTGATTAAAGGCACACTTGCCGGGGCTTTAGACATACTGGAAGAGAAAACGATTAAGCCCTATCTAGGAATTCTGCAATGAGTTAATTAATCTATTTGTTTTAAAATGTTGCAATTTTTTTATTTTCTATTACTCTAACCGAGCACTAGCTACTATGGCCTTCGGCGCGTTGTAGCTAAAACAGACCAGTGCCTCTGGTGGCAATCGAACCCACGAACCCCGCACTGATAAGCCAGCACGCTACCAACTAGAATACCGGGGCGCACAATGTTGCAATTTAATAAAGTTATTTATATTATTTATTTATATATAGATATAACAACAAAAGTGCAAACATAAATAAAATTAAATATCGAATATAACTGTTAATATCTGCGGTGTTAGAAGTGTTAAAGTGGAATATAATACATTATATTAAAGCTTAAAGTCTTAGCTACAATTAAATAATACTTATTTCGTACCAAATATCGAGAAAATGTGATTTTTTATAAATGCGGTTAAAAATAGATTTTTATAACTAGACGCTTAATGGGTTAATGGAACTGGAAGTATTATAAGTCAAATCAAAGGTGCTTCAATTAGCTTTCAAGTTATATGTATTTTGTTTCGATCCGATTATAAATGTCAAAGATATAAAGAATTTAAAATCCAAACTCTGGAACTGGGGAGTCGCCGACAAAAAAAAATATTTTTGAGCTCAGCATTAAAAATTCTATTGATCACGAAAACTAATCCGAGATATGCCCGTAAACGGGATTTGCCCAATTTAAGCCGAAAATGGCCCATTTGTGAAAAATGTGTATTATTATTAAAAATTCCCAAAATTCGAAATTTTGAAAAATATTAATTTTTTTTTATGAAAATGGGTTATTTTGGCAAAAATTTAAAAAACTTTTACTGTTTTCAACAAAGTTTGTATAATTTTTGGAAAAATATCACTTTAATTTGATGAAGTTTAAGTCTCTATTTCGGTTAATGTCGAAACAAATAATTAAAAACATTAAACTGATTAACCTATTAAATTTGTTATATAGATTTTTTAGTCAAAACTGGCTAGTTTTCTGAACATTGGTTAAAAAAATGTCACAAATCTGATAAAAAAGAAATACTATCTAAAATATCACTAAATTCTTTTAAAATAGAGTGAGTTCTGCTTTAAAATGCGGAGAACTCTCTCAATGTATTTTCGTAATAGTTGTTTGTGGTATTTCTGCAGTTAATTTTTGTAAGTTATTTAAGAATAAAAATTTCGTTGAGTTTTTAAAAATTCTTGTTTAGTTTATGTTGCGAGCCAAAGTGCACTTTAGCGGCCACCCGGAATTTAACAAAACAAAATACATGACCCCCTCTGGAATAAAAAAATTAAATAACCGAATTTAAAAATTTGTTTCGCCGTGGCCTCAAATACCCCCTGGGTCCAAAAAACGGAAACAGTCATTTGCATACAAGTGAGGGTACTCAAATGAAAGGAATATCCTCAAAATTTTATGGTCCAGTACTCCATATTAAAATTTCCCCCCCGGGATTTTAAAAAATCTTTAAAATTAATTTAAAAAAAAACACGTTCTTGCATTGTTATCAAATTTGTGCTTATATTTGATTCCATATCTGAATTATTTTGAGTAAATTAAATGAAAAATTTAAATTTTCAAAATTTCGATAAATACACTTTTTCCAATATTGGAGATTTTCGGTCGAAATTCTGCACTATTTCTTCCATTTGGAACAACTTGCAATAAAACTGGGGTGTGTAGTGGCCGAAAATCGAGAAAATCGTGTATTTAAGGGACACCTTAATAAACACACAGTCAGAAACATATTGAACAAACATAACATCATCATCATTATCATCATAACTATTATTATTTTTTTTGTTTCGTATGTAAATGAGATGGCTTGTACACGGCAAAATAGACAGACAAACATTCATACGGGCGGACAGACGGACATATAAGTCGTTTAGCGATTTTTTTTAGGGAGTTACCATTGACGCCACTTAATGACGATGATGTCCATCTATATATATAAAAGAATAACGTTACTCACTCACTCACTGACTGGCTCAACATCGTCCAGCCTATACGACTGGAGCAAAGAACTTAAAATTTGGCACGGAGGTCTATTCTCCAGCGCAGACGTTCATTCGGGGATGGGCATTAATGGGAAAAGTCTCCCTTGGCGGCCTGACCAAACCCCTTGGGTTTGAAAGCTGAACTTTTGAACATGCGTTCTTTCGGATATGACCCAACTTCCTGGTATGATACTTTTTCGAATTCTTTTTAGAAACGTGGTAGAATAGGGACTAATAAACGAAAAAGCTCCCCTTGGCGGTCTGGCCAAACCGCTAAAGATTGGAACTTAAAATTTGGTATGTGGGTTCATAATCAGGAGTAGACATCTGTATAAAGCTTAAAATGGATATTCCTATGGGGAGGGCCATTAAGGGAAAAAGACTCTAACTTGGTGGACTGGAAAAAACACTAGAGCGAAAAAATATCTGTATTGACGGGACTTTTGGAAATTCCCATGGAGAGGGGCAAAAACGCTGATGCTATGAACTGGAAATTTGGTACATGAGTTCCTAAACATATGTAGACATCTCTTTAGAAATTTCTACGGGAAGGGGCTAAAAGGGGAAAACTTTTTCCTTATTTCCTTAGGCGGCCTGGCCTGCGCTGACGGGATTTTTAAAAATTCCCAAGAGTTTTTTGCTTATTCAAGAGTAGACATCTGTGCATAGCGGATTTTTGAAAATTCGTTATGTGGGTACTTAACACGAGTAGTAGACATTTTTGGAAATTTTTAAATTTCACCCTTGGCTACCGCCCAAACCCCCTTATTCAGAAATTTTGAATTTGAAATTTATGTCCCGGATAGTGGTAAAAATAGGGGCTAAAGCATGTAAATATATCCCTTTTTTAACCACTTAAGGGAGGATCTTGAAATATGGTATGTGGGTTCCTGAAATTTCTACTGGGAGGGACAAAAAGTGGAATAGTCTGTTCCTTGACGGCCTGGCAAAACCGCTAAAGCGAAATATTTGAAATTTGATGTATGGGTCTTAAATGGCTAAAAGTTTTAAATTTAAATCATATATTCCTTGGAATATGTCTTACTATCAAGTTTTAGAATTTGCACGAGGAGCGTTATAAAATTTTGGTACAAAGACGGAAAAATAAAGTAATGATCTTAAAATTTGGATTGTCAATGTACACAGCATAAACCGTTGAATCTAGGAAGTTATAATTTGGTGCAGGCATCCGCTAAAATTGGGTATTACATAATGTTTACAGGGAGTAACAAAACCGTCCTGCACAAACGATTTAGGCAAAATGTCTGAAATTTAAAATATATATATATATTTTTTTTTGGAGTATATGTTAATTTATTGACTGTAATTTCTGGGTTCTTATAAAATCTTGGTATAAATTCCTACCTTTAATGACCTATGGAATTTCAATCTAAATCTGGAAATCAGAAAAACATCCACTTAAAAAGAATAAGCTGATTTCTTGAAACAAATTCCTTAAAAATATATTAATATATTCCGATATATAAAACTACCGGTAACGAAGTATCGGGCTCATATAATATATTTAAATGTGCAAAAAGCAAAACGACAAAGTTAGCAATGATGACAAATACAGCCGAGTATTTAAAGTTGTACATATTGTTTTTGTAGGCCTTTTTTGCATGCAAATCACATTATATGTTGTATGGCTTTAATTGATCAGCGTTTTAGAAAAAACAAAGTGTGAATTTGTCCATCGACTTCCATATAGATTGCTAGACAAGCACCAAGTCAAGTGGATAGCCCATCCATGGTGTTGTATGTGAAATTCTTGGTTCAGGGGTGGTCAACACTTTCTATTGTCTTGTAACAAATATGGATTTACTTAATAGGTGATTTAAATAATTGTAATTATTAAATGTTTTTACTTTAAATGGATATAAATCATAGATGGAAAACAATAACCTTAATAGTACGTTCACAATAAACGCTAAAACTAAAAGTGAAAAAATGTTTCTACACACAGAAAAAATTTTAGCTATTTGCCAACTGAAATGCGGTTACTACGACTCAAATTCGGTTATTACTACTGAAATAGGTTGGTACAACTGAGCATTGGTGTTCATAACAAAGATCGGTTAATGCAACAGAATTTTAGTTGCAACACCTAAAATAATCCGAAATCTAAAGTAACTATCGTTGTACTAACTGAATTTATAGCTTGTTACCATTAAAATACACTTTTCAATCCGCTTTGTACTTTATTTCTCTGTGTGTATACATTTTGTATGAAACGATAAATTTCAGCAGTATCCCGGCCAATTTTGACATTTCGTACAAAATGTATGGGTAATTTTTTTAGCCTTTAGTTTGAGCTTTTATTGTGAAAATGCTTTAAAATATAACGATATCCTATTTGGTTTCTATTCGATGTAATCGGTATGTTTTTACTATTGTTTCGAATTCGGACTAGTATCACAATTCGGAAGAATTATTTCGGTTGAAAAAAATTTCTAAAAAATCTGTATTTTTAACTAAAAAATTTTGAAAATAAAGTTTTTAGTTTATAAAATGTCAAACACGGATGTCTTTATTGGTGTGAGATTTATTTTTATATGAAATTTATATAAAAATTAATGGAAAAAACTATTCTTTAAATATTCCGCATCCGGTTTAAACCGAATACCAAATATTCTGTATTCGGTAAAGGGCCGAACAAACAAAAAAGTTAAGAATTAAACTAAAAATTTAAGTCCTTAGGGAATTAAACAAAAAAATTAATTTGAGTTTGAATTTTAACGTCTTTTTCAGACAATTGCAATTAATACTATAATTAATATGCAATTTTTATTTAAGTTTAATTGTGAAAGGCGTGATAGAGAAGAATGAGTGTATTTTCTAAAAATCATAACTACATTGTAAATATTCAATTTTCTGAATCAGACTGCGCAGTTTCTGGTATTGAACCTTCGTCAGTGACCCTGTTTTTTTGAATAATGTAATATTTGTTATGTTTTTATTTGTTCGATTGCGTCTATATGAAATTTTCTGTGCAATCACTGACCGTGGTATAGATAAACTGATTTCTAATGCCACATGCACTCGCACTTCACGTTAGACAGAGCGCTTTAGCCCACTGATCTATCGTCAGATCGAGTTTTGTTGTGATTAAAACTAGTTTTATTCAATACACGGTGTTTGTATTGTATTGTAACGGCTCCTTGTGGCACTAGGCCGAATTCAGACCGGCTATGGATGACTAGACTCTGACTACGGGGTGTGACTTCATTCCCTTCGGCCTAGCCCTAAAGGACAGTCACTATAAAAAATCCAAAAAAACTTTAACCTCACAAATGACAACCGGAGTGGGAGGCAGGTATTATCCTCCAGCCGCCAGCAAAACCATGGTCACTAGGTTGTCCAGCAAATTTAAAGAAAAATTCTTAAATTGACTCCTATAAAAAATTGTAATGTATTCATCGACAAAAAGAAACAATTATAATACATTTTTTTCCTTTCAGGACTTGTCATTGCAAACTGTATAGATATTTAATGACTTTATTAATAAAATTAAACTTTTTTCTTTTTGTTTCTTCTCTTTTATTGAGCTAATATAAAATCAGCTGTTCAACGTTGCCGCTTTGTTATATTTGTATAAAAACAATAACAAAGTGTATAAAAACATTTTGTATATTTGATGTGACACCCATTTAAAGCAGGTTCAAATTAAAACCTGACTTTATTTTTGACTGTAATAGCAAAATAGTTAAAAAATGGTTTCTAATTTGAAGTCGCTTTTATAAAAAGCCGACTTTAGTGCGGGAATATGATTACATTAATTTTAATCAGTGTTGGCATTCACTATTTTCTCATAATAACGGTAGTTGGCTACCACAGTAAAGGCTCCATTAGTCTTGCCGTACCGTGCCGTAACGAATCAGCTGTTTTGATCATTGGTTTTTGCTACGTGATTTTTTTTCTAAACGCACTAGACATAAACTACAAACAAAACAGCTGATTCGTTACGGCACTGAACAGCAAGACTTATTCCACCTTAATAATAAGAACCAAAAATGCGATTCTATTAAAGACATGTTTCTTCTTTTACAACCGGTTTTATTTTGCTATTTTACATGTTTGATTTTGAAATATATTAATGTAAATAACGCTAATATACCGAAACGATGATTTATAACGTTATTTTGTTGATTAAACAAAATTTAATTGGTAGAATTTTTAAATAAACCCTGTGATATAAGAAGACACCTGCTGCTATTGGAATCGTGGCTTTACAATTTTCATATCGGCTTAATGTGGGCGTGGTAGGCAACTGCCGTTATAATGAAAAGGTAGTGTTTGTCAACCATGCTTTAAATACCACTTATCGTTTTGTCAATTGAATAAAATATTTGCAGTTAACATCGAATATTAGTTTCGCCTTCAAAAAAACAATCAATCTATCTAAAATACTAGTTTTCCTAATCAATTTTAAAATAATATAAAATTTTGTATAGTTTTGGCAACTCAAATGAAATATTGAGATTACTTACACTCAGAGAAAAAAGTTTGATTATATTGATGAAACTGTTTCATAAATCGTTTGCCAACAATTATTCTTCATATTTATGATGTTTTCATAGATATGATGAAGAGTTACCTAAAAATGTTTGCCAAATGTTTTATAAATCATCATTTCATAAAGAAGTTTCACCTTGTGAACATATTTTTATTTTGTTGCTTTCCTTTCAATTGAAATTTAGAATTTCCATTTGAAATTTAGAAATTATGAATAGAAATTAAGAATTTTCTTATGAAATCATGAAAATGTGGTTTGAAATTTAGATTTTCTATTTAAAATTGAGAAATTATCATAACATCAATTAAAAGTCAGAATTTCTAATCAGTTGATGTATTATTCTAAATTTTGAATGGAATTTTGTGAATATAAATTTCAATAGAAATGGAAATTCTTAACATCAATTAATGTTTTTAAATTTAAATTAAAAGAAAATTCTAACTTAAATTATTTTTTCTGAATTTTAATAAAAATTAATATCAATTGATATTTTCTGAATTTAAATTTGAAATTCTGAGTTTCTATTGAAGACCTTATTGTAAAAACTCGATAAGCCACATTTACAATTTTCTAGTTTTCGCTGTTTTCTAGACATCCGTTCAATAAATTTCGAATGAAGCCTTGCTTAAACACTTGTTACACGTATATAGAGTATAAAAGTCCTGTAATAGCCATATTTGCAAAATGTATTCCCTTTTGAAGAGGCGAAAACTAACCAAAAATAAAATGTGGCTTATCTACAGGGTCCGCCAAATAACTTTTTTTTTTTTTGAAAATGCTATAAAAAAAACTACTGAATATTTTCTTAAATTTCCTTTTTTATTTGAAAGTACAATCCTTCCGGTTAATAATGGAAAATAATTTCATTCAAATGGCTGCCTCGACTGGCCATGCAGTAGCCTACACGATCGGTCCAATTATGGCCCAATTATGCCTCTGGATCAAAATCCGCACCAAACAGTGGCTCGTTTTGGGTGTACCGGCTTTTCAATGTATGCGTGCGGGTTTTCTGTGCCACAAATGCGACAATTTTGCTTGTTTACATACCCGCCAAGATTAAAATGAGCTTCATCTGAAAAGATGATTTTTTTGGCAAAATCGGCATCATTGATTTTCGCACACATTCTGCAACATTACCATGATTTTCAAAGTAATGTCGCAATAGTTCCCAGCGTTGTTCAAGCGTATACACAACCATATTCGTTCAGCGGAAGGATAAAACTAATTATCTGTCAAATCAGACATGAGCTAAGTGTTACCATTCACGAAATAAGCACTAGTTGAAAAAAAAACGTTAGATGGCGGAGCCTTTAGTTTTTACAATAGGCCCTTCAATTGATATATTCTGAATTAAAGTTACAAAAATATTGGGCATATTTGATATCAAATGAAAGGTATTTAAAAGACGCTGATATACAACACATGATCGTGCATATCCGAAAATTTTTGTAATAAAAAAAAAATTTTTTTTCGAATACCACATTTGTGTGGGAAGTTATTGTTGGTTTGAGCTCTGTGTAGTTTCATCGTAAGTTTAAAAATAATCTAGATCCTAAAAAAGCAACTGGGCTTAAGAGCGGACTTGTTCTTGTTTTAACCCTATATTTACCACGTTCTTATTGGAACCTCCAAAAAAGGTATCTTCAGTAAATCAGACATGGCTGTTCGTTTAGGGCAGACTTTCCCCTTTTGAAACCTTATATCAACCTCATTCCTGACGAAATTTTAAAAAAGTACTTATAACCCATAAATAAAAATAAGTGGCAACCCTGGGCCCATGGCATAGGAAATATGGGTATCAAAATGTTTGTTTTCTCGCAACACATCGTTGTCTTATATTCAAACGGAGTTATCTACATTTTTTTTAGAAAATTATGTTTTGATGCCAAAATATTCACTGACGTATTTGTCATCTATGCTATTAATTTCATAATCATTAAGTGATATTAATGGTTTTTTTGAATTATAATAACAGTTTCGTATATTTATAATATGCTTCCCAGGAAAACCATACATTACCAAATAATAGGTAAAGTGATGTATTGTAGAAGGTCGATTTGCAAATATTCTTAATTTGAGCGAATAAAACAGTTTGTTCACTCTCCTCAACATTTGTATGGCAGTATATAGCTCCGTTTGAATGAATATAAGACAACGACATGCTTTCTTTTGACCAGAATATAACATCCTCCGATGGTAATCCACATCTCAGCTGATTTATTCAGAGAATCTTTAACTAGACTAAATAGGAAATCCGTTTAAATCCTAACAGGATAACAGTCATAATACCCAAAACTAATTTCACATACAATTTTAAAAATTTGCACACAATTTAAAAAAAAAAGAAAATAAACAAAAATTGGTCAATTAGTCATATTTATTGAATGGTAAATTAAAAACAACATCGAATCAGAGCAAAAAAAAACACAAAAAGAAACAAAATAAATATAAGGTTCTCTTCTCATTTTGTGATTTATTTGCATTTTTAAATTTATTTTTCATGCAGTTTATTATTTTTTTTTTTAAAAATTTGTATTCTTCGTCAAAAACAAAACGAGCAAATTCTACATTAACACTTTTTGATTTTGTCTACAAGTGTACAATAGACATATATCATATATTATCTCATTCATGGTTTGTTTTTACTCTCGCTCATATGTATAGTTGAATATTGTATATGGCCTATTTCAAACATTTTCGACTACCATTTGAAACCGACTTTAGATTCCTCTTATTTATCAAGGTTTTATGAATTGAGAGGAACGATGGACAGGATTAGGTTGACAATACTTAAAAGCTATGACGTGTAAAGTTTCTCGTTGAATCGTCTTCACCAAAAGAATTGGTGGCCATTTAAAAGTCGAAAAATTAACAAAATAATTTGAAACTTTTTAGAGAGAAAAACAAAAAACGTGTATTGAGGTGGACCTTACACATAACAAACAAGTTTTCAATTTATTTTTTGATAAATGGTTATAATCTTTAACTTCAAGCTCATATATTAATTAGTTCTCATGTAGTGAGTAAACTAGTTAATATGAATGTTTGATGTTTGGCATGGGATTGTTACCGCTTTCAAAACGTGTTCTGATGATGGCAAACTAGAAAATTCCCGAAATAGATCTATCAACACATTCCTGAAAGGGTCAAATAATAAATTTGAAAACAAAAAACTCTATAGATTATTTGTTAGGACAATATCCTAATAAAGAAATATAGAGTATGGCCTCGAACTTGAATAATTTTCATTTTTATTTATATTATTTTTTGCTCATAGTTTTTCTCTTTGAGATCAAAACCAACCATTTTGCAAATGTCATTCAGAAAATATCAATTGAAATTTTGAAAATATCAATTGAAATTCAGAAATTCCATTTGAAATTCAGAAAACAATTGAATTTCAGAATTTACATTTGAATTTGGAAAGCATCAATTGAAATTCAGATTTTCCATTTGAAATTCAAAAACCATTATTTAAAATTAAAAAAAAAATATCAAATAAAATTCAGAAAATATCATTTGAAATTCAGAAAATATCATTTGAAATATAGAAAATGCTAATTGAAATTCAGAAACACATTAAATGAAATTCAGAATACATCAATTGATATTTAAAAAATATCATTTGAAATTCAGAAAATGTCAATTGAAATTCAGAAAATATCATTTGAAATTTCGAAAATATTAAATGAAATTGATATGAAAGTTTTCTTAATTTCAATTGATGTATTCTGAATTTCAAATGATATTTTCTAAATTTCAATTGATATTTTCTGAATTTCAATTGACATTTTCTGAATTACAATTGATGAGTTTCTAAATTTCAATTGATATTTTCTGAATTTCACATAATACTTTCTGAATATTAGGATATTCTGAATTTCAAGGGATTTTTTTCTGAATTTCAAATGGAAAATCTGTATTTCAATTAATATTAATGGAAATTCTAAATTTCAATTGATATTTTCTGAATGACAATTGCAAAAGGTGTTGACTTGGGAAGTAATTTCCATATCGCTGTTCAGTGAAAAGTTGTATGTTGGTTTACAAGTGAAACCAAAATTTTCCGATTTTTAAACTCGCAGTTTTTTGCTATATGATTTTTGCGCCGTTTAATGGAATTGGGTTTTTGGAACAGTATTTGGAAAATGGTGTAATTTTATATAGTTTGTGGTATACCAATTTGGTATACCAATTACGGGATACGAACATCACAAACTTATACGGAATTGGCGTAAATTTTTTGAAAATGTATGTTTTTTACGTCTGACATTCACAATTATATTTGAAATTTGCTAGCGTATTGCGTGAACTGAGTTATTTTGTAAACAGCACCTCCGAGGCAAAAAAAACATTTTAAAAGCAAAATTTTTATGAACTTTTTAAAAATTTTATTATTTTGTTTTTTTAAACATAGCTTGAAAACATAATTAGGTATCTAGACTAAATCCTTACTAAATTGAAAAAGAGCGAAAAAGTTTAAATTTCATTTAAAGCGGCAGTTTTTTTCAAACACATTACTTTTTATAGCAACTAAAGCGCAGTATCAATTCCGCCAAAACGTACACCAAATAAAATATTTTAATGAACTAAACTAAAATCAAAAATCGTAATGGGACACATTTTAAGGACTTTCGATTTTATGGAGCAAACAAAATTATCATAACTTCAAAAGCTATCCCTATATAAAATGTTTAATTTTGCGCATTTAAAAGTGTTTAATATGCCAACTTAATATCATTAAACTGGCAATAAATGCAAAAAAATGTTTTTGAGTGTATTTTTATATTTTTTGGTAATATATGATTTAAAATGTGATAAAAGCAATGAGATCTGTAAATTGATGTAGCGTTTATTTAATGTACTTAATCTATGATTAATGCGAATGAATCTATCATGCTTAAACATCGACTAACATGCACACAAAAGGTCACAGCAAAAACATTATAATGACAGGTCATTACCGTATATATAACAAAGTAATGGCAGGTCATTACCTATTGCATTACTTTAAAATACATAATAAGGACTTACTGAAAATGGGCTATAGAAGTACTTATATGTAATTGCAAAATAATGAGTTACTGGTAATTATTTACATAAATATCGATTTCATATTTTTGATTCTAATATTGTATGAACATGTTTTAAACATTTTTACAAGTAAATTTTAAAAGCTATAGTTATTTTAATTTTTTTTTCAAGATTTAAAAAAAAAAATAACTTAACCACTTGTTTTGCAACCACTTATTCTATCATTGTGAGTAACCACTTATTCCTATAATTACTTATTCTTTCACTATGAGTAACCAATCAGGAATAAGAATAATGAGTTATTCTTACTTTTTTGTAAGCGAGAGTGTAATGTCCACCCATGAATTTTGGGTCATCGCGAACAAAAGTAATCAAACACGACTAGTAAAGAGCGAATCCCTTTGTTTGTACGCTATTTACACGCTTAATTACTTGGTAATGACTGTTTTTTCTGGGGCCATTCATGTCATACGACAAATTGCTCTGAAAATATTTTACCTCAAAGTGTCGTAAATTTTTGAAGTTCCCCATATTTAGTATAATATTGTATGCTCCAATTGGTGAGTATAATAATGATCTTTAAAATATTGTTTACAGAGATCAAAAGAAAACAAATCACAAACACATTGACACTAAAAGAGTGTTAGCTTACTTTTTATTTAAAAGAAATGTTGCCAGAAATTTTATTTTTACTTGAATGAAAAAAATCACTATGAAATCCCAAAAAAAATAATTTTTTTTTTTTAATTACAATAAACATTTAAAATTTTGTATTAATTGTGCAAAACGTATGCAGAAAATATATTAAACATAACAAATTAACTTTAGAATTTTATTAAAATAGCTTGAAAACATTAAACAAATAATTAATTTAAAGTGCCGCGCTTTTCACTTTTTTTTTGTTAATTTGATTTGAAACTATCGAAACTATTTGAAAAATCGTGAAACTTTATTATATCGTAAAGTAGACAGAATGAGATTATGTATGGAACAATATATCGTGCAGATGGCCGCCGCGGCTTTGCTGGCATGCACGCGATCTTTTAATGAAATTTTCAATGACCGTTTTGCATGAATGCTGCGGTATTTCATTAATGCAGCGTCCAATTTCCTCTTTTAAGGCTTGAGTCGTCGTCGGCTTATTCGCGTAAACCATCGACTTCAAAAAACCCCAAAGAAAAAAATCTAATGGTGCTAAATCGCACGATCTAGGCGGCCAATTCTGATCTCCAAAACGCGAAATAACACGACCGGGAAATGACTGATGCAGCAATTGAATTGTTTCTCTGGCTGTATGACATGTGGCGCCGTCTTGTTGGAACCACATGCCCTCCACATTCATTTCTTCAATTCTAGGCAAGAAAAAACTGGTTATCATTTCACGATACCGAACACCATTGACTGTTTGCGCTTGACCTGCCTCATTTTCATAAAAAAAAGGTCCAATGATTCCTCCAGCCCAAAAACCACACCACACAGTGACACGTTGAGGATGCATTTGCTTCTCGTGAATCACTCGAGGATTTTCCTCACCCCAAATGCGACAATTCTGCCTATTGACGAAGCCATCAAGATGAAAATGCGAACTGTAGCCGCAAAACTTTCACCATTTTGGTAAAACAATTTCACAATGAGAATGCGTTGTTCATTCGTGTAGCGCTCCATTTTTACTAACCTCGTACCTTCTACTAGCAAACAATAACAATTGTTCAAATGTCAAACAATGACACTTCGAATGTTGCCAGATTTAAAAATTGCGTTCTTCTTGGGACACCCTTTATAAAAATCCCAGCTCAGTTTTTAGAAGATTACGGTGGATGGTGCTTGATTAAAATCAATTGAAAAACTGTTTATTTGTCAAATACACTGCGTTGCAAAACTATAATGTAATGGCATAAATGTAAAACCAAACAATTAATTTATTATCTATTTTGCTATTTAAAAATGAATAACATAATCAATAAGTGTTTCATAGCTATAAATACACTAAATGCATCAAAATTTACAAAAATTTAAGAATATTATTTTAAAGCAGCAATTTTAACAATGCGTGAGGCCTCTTTTTTTTAATCCACTCAAAAATTTGATCAGACATACTGTCTACCAGATTTATTCATAGTTCTTCCATTATATATCTCCTCGCATCAATAACTGCTTCTTTTAGATAAAAAAAACGCTTTCATATTGTCTGGTTTTTTTTTCGTAAACTCAACGGGCTAAAACTCCCCAAATATTCTTAATGGGGGTTTGATCCGGAGAACATGCAGGCCATTCCAATAGTCTTATATTTTTTGATGATAGCCATTCTACCGTCTGACGATTTACATGTACTGCGGCATTGTTTTGTTGGAAAATGAGTTCTTCTTCGTTGCTATTTTCAATAAATGGGTCCAATTTCTCTTCTAATACTGTAATGTACTCAGAAGAAGTCATTCTGGTGCTTGGAAATTCCCTCGAAACAAAAAGCGCCCCAACACATTAGGAATCCGCCTCCTTACACAGGTCTCTTCAATATCAATTAAAACGATCTGGAATATCGAACTTATTCTCATCAAAAAAAGAAATTTATATTTAAACAGTCCTAGCAACAGCATCGAATACTGACTTACTTTTCTCCAGTAGGTTCGTAAATTCGTTTTAACGAATTCAAGTAGAGCAGTTTTGTGTCGGGGTAATAACATTGGCACAGCTTTTGGCGAGTAATTCTCTTTGAATACTTTACGTACCTAAATGTGGTTTATTTGGACACATTTACCAAATCATTGTGTTGCTGGCACAGTGGATTATTTTACGCCGGTCCGGATCAAAAAGCTTTTTTGTGGGCCTCCTGTTTTATTTTTACCATATTATTTGCAAAATTTGTGACAACCACATGTGAACGGTTTAGTTTTGTAGCAATTTCCTGTAAACTTAAACCACTTTTTAAATATCTCCTTTTCAAAATCACTTAGATATGAACCACGCAACATTTTATTGCAAATTGAATAAAGTTACATGAAAAACAAAAATAATTCTTTAATTTTTCTTTATTTGCTCTTCTTCTTTGTTTACCGTTATATGTAATAATAGTTATGAAACACTAATAAAATATTATTACACAATATTTTTTCTTAAATCAATTAAGAATTAACGGGAACCAGTTATCGCACTCTTAAAAACAGTTATAAGTTTTAAAAAAATGTTTGTAATATTAAAAAAATAGCAAAAATCCTTTCTAATTATAGTTATGCAACGCAATGTATAAAATATGATTTTTACGAAAAAACTATGAAAACTGCAATTAAAATATGCATTTTAAGAAAAATAATCAAAAATATATATTTTAAGCAAAATATGCATGTATAGCTAAATATGCAGAAATATTAAAATATGAATTTTAAGAAAAATAATCAAAAATATGCATATAAAGCAAAATATGCATTTATAAATAGCTAAATATGCAAAAAGATGATATAAAAAATCGATGAGATTTTAACACAAATTCTTTGAATCGCAAAAATACTAAGGCTACTAAATTCATAACTTTAAATTTCGGTAGCTATTTAATTTCATAAGCCAGCAATACGGTTTCGGACCCTAAAATCTGTGCAAGCTATTTTTACCGACAGCTTGAGATCACATCGATAAAGATAGGACTAAATTACACGACCTTCGAATTAGTGACGATTGGCTTTCACGTTGAGCGAGGTCATCAAAAGCTTATGTAATATCTATGCAGATGATACAAAATATGGACGTGCTCCTTGTAGGATTGATGGGACTATATATAATGCGAATACCAGAGAACATCATTAGGGCAAGTCTATTTATTATTTCCGTTTGCTAAGATAATTTATGAAAGAAATTCAAGTTAAACATCCATAGACACTACTCTTAATTTCCTCCTCCCCATAACCTATTTGCCTGATATCAAAACAATGCATGAGTATGAGGCATCTCCATTGCTTTGGTCTGTAGAAAAAAGAGTAGGCCTTAAATCGTCACGGGCTGTGTTTAAATGTTCTTTAAACACCATTTGCATGAATATTGAAAATAAAGTTTCTATTTTGATGGCTTGATAGGGGTCTTTAAATCACGATCTTTAAATCACGATCACCTTATGAATTATTGTGATTTATGAATGCTATGGATCCTAACTAGCCTAGAGTTTTCCTTAAGATACAATCTATCAATTTAGTTAGGAAAAATATTCAATATGTCGGAAAGTGATATGAAGCGAACACCTAGAATCCTATGCCTGCTATTACAAAGCCTAGGACATTCGCGGAGAACATCTTGTGCCGATGGTATTTAAGATTACGGTGTGCTGTGAGGTACGCCGCCAGGATCCTCAAATCGTCCTTGTCAAAAGTCGCCTCTACCCCACACTGGACAAAGAAATAAATTCATACCAAGAGAACTTTCCCAGAACCTAACATATCCCGTAGGTACTCCACAGAATAGTTCAGGGCCAAGTAAGGGCCGACGGACCCCGTGTCTAGCAAGACATTCTGCTCTTCCGTTGCCCTCATGCCTCATGCTTTTACGTAGTAGACATAGACGTGGAAGAGCTTGCAATGAAAAGCTACGTTTTAGTACTATATTTTCAGGTTCCCCCTGTAGTAGACAAAAAAAAAACGAGATCGGTTCAAAAATCTAACGTTGTCCTGGATCAGCTGAATGCAGTCTACAATTAAATACTACCACTTCCAACGTTTGCTTTTTATCTGAATTAGGCACTCTTCCAACTTTTCAAATACACGACTCACCCAACTTATCAGGACTCTACATCCGTCTGTAGTTAGCCAATAGCGGATGACCGGCTCTTGGGTATGATTCGGAATGAGTCCATAGAACAGGATGAAGACAATTAATCACAAACACATATAATAATAGGTATGGCTGGTATAAAAACATTGATAACAAATTCGGTTGTCATCATGTACCTATTTTATTTGCGTTTACATCGTAAGCAACGTATCAGGTTTACAGTTTTTTAGCCTATTCTCATATCGAATCAACTATATATATCCCTTCAAGAGATTTCCAATTTAACTAGCTTACGTTAAGACTCTTTCTTTCCCTTCTCTAAAACTATTTAATTTCCCTGGCTGAATTTTATTTCCCTATCCAAATGGAATCCTAATTTTGGGGAACAGATCTCTTTTATCTGGTAACACAAATTCTTTAAAGAATTCTACTACTCTTTAAAGAGAGGGAGCTCTCAATATCATATGTTGGTGTGATGTTATATTTGTGTTTAGGTGACCTATTGGAGCTTAGTCAGACTCAATGTGAATTCAGTTAGTTTGTGTAGCTGCTACTTAGTGTACTCGTAAGTAAAATAAACGGCGAAACGTAAAAAGTAAAATAACGAACGTGTGATTATAATTCCAAAACAAGAACAACAATAAAAAAGATATTGTTAGTAATTAAAAAAATAATAAAAAAAAAAAAAAAACGGTGCGTAGGGGAGGAGGAGGCATAAAAAATAACGTTATTATACGCATCGCACTTTTCAGGCCCTATCCCCCCAAAATCAACATCATCGTCAAGAATAGTGTAGTGTTTTTTTATAGATATAACAACGATACATACGAATCTATTTCGTATATCGTTCTGATAGTGAAAAGAACTACAAGCAACATATGGTTTTCTTTCAATAATGTGTAGTGTCAGAGCTTTGAAGAATTAATTCCCTAATTTCCATTTTTTGAAATGAATTCATATTTTAGGAATAAACTCCCTGATCAACTTTAAAGAATTGAATGAATTCCATTTTTTTTTGCATTCGATTTGTCTTGATGGAATTCATACCTATTTTTTAAATTCCTTCATGAAAATTATGGAATTCATTCAAATCTACACCCAGAATATTCTTACAGTCATTCGGGTAGTAAACAGTAGTAGTTGTTTTAACTGCTATTGTAGTAATTTTTCTATGAAAAAATGAAAAACGACCAATTTAAACAGTCATTTTAAAAAATAACTAACCAAAACTACTGTTCTCCTGTAACAGTTGTTCTGAGTAGTTATTTCAGTATTTTAATAAACAACTACCAAAACACTAATTTTGCAGGAAACAGTTTATTTTTGTTAGTTATTTAAAAATAGAAGATTATGTCGAGTTTTTAAAAATACTCGTTTAGTTTATATTTCAACTAAAGTAGTATTACAAATAATATACAAATTTGTATTGAATTTAAAAAAAAATATATTTTTTTTAAGAAAACATTTTTTAAATACCGAAAAAATAAAAAAGCTGTAGTTTTTACAACTTATGTAGTCGTTTTATGTTCTTTGTTTTTATTGTTTTGTTTCACGTTTTTATGGTTAATGCATTTATTTAAGGATAGTTGTTTTTGACCGCTTCGTTAGTCGTTTTTACTACTATTGTAGTTGTTTTGTCAATAGTTAAAAATTATTTTTATGACAAATACAGTCATCTCCTTTTTGACTGCATTTGTAGTGATTTCAACTGTCATTTTTAGTAATTTCTATCTTCTTAATTTCCATTTCATTTCCATTTAATTCCCTTAGGAGATCAACTTTTTCGTCTAATTCCCTAAGGACTTAATTTTTTTGGTTTAAGTCCCTAAGGAATTTTTGTGGTTTTATTTCCTAGGAACTTAACCTTTTTGTTTAATTCCCTGAAGGAAGTTCATGCAGGGCCTAATAACGTACAAATAATAAAAAACGAAGAGGCAGTTTGTTTAGTCCTTAGTGAATTGAACAAAAAATTGAATTCCCTAATGAGGAAGTAACTTTTTATTCCCTAGGGAATGAATTCCCTGACCAAAAGTTGAATTAACTGAATTTGAATGAATTCCTTAATTTTAATGCTTAATGTTTTAGTCATGGAATTCATTCTCTAAATTTGAATTCTTTAAATTCATTCCCAAAAATTCATTCTTAGTATTTTACGATTAAAGAATTCATTAATTGAAGTAAAAAATTGAATTAAATTTTATAAAATTCATTTCCAAATTGAATGAAAACCTCAAAGCTCTGTGTAGTGTTATGCTATTTGTTTCTTACCCTGGAACATTTTAAACTGAAAAAAACAAGAATTTAATGAAAAAGGTCTATAATTAAAAAAAAAATATAAAAATTATATAAATATGTACAAATGTGTGTTTATAGTTTAAATTACATATTCGGTTAGCAATTTCCACTGTGGGTGTATATCAATACCTCAAATTCTTGCCACTTGATCCATATTTCATATAGTTTCGTGCTATGAATCCATTCATAAAGTGTTTTGTGTTATGATTTCGTAATACGTGTAGTATGAATAAACACGGTGCTACAAAAAAAAAACTGTTTTTTTTGCAAACACTTTTTTAGTGACCTAGTGCAAGTTGTAGTTCTACTGAGTGTACTACAGAACCCGATCGAGAAGTTGCAATTTTATCCTAAAATTTTCGACATAGATTCAAACCAATACAAAATGTAGTCACTACACTCAATCCTTGCAGAACATTTTGCTAATATCAGCACAAAAATTTGTAAATTCAGCAAAAATTTTGCTGAATTTTTTTGAGTCGAATAAATTTGAATAAATTTGAATCGAAAAGGCACCAACAAATATTAATGACTTAAAATTTTATGGAGCAAACAATTTTTTTCTAATCCCAAAAAGCATTCTTTCATAAAATATTTAATTTTGCAAATTTAAAAGTATTTAATATGAATTCCTGCAAATAAGAAACTCTAAACCAAACTAAATATCAATAAAGAGACAAAAAATTCGTGTTTTCTAAAATAATCGTGGATTTCTCTTTATGTTCTAATATATGACAAAATCTTTTTTTGAGTGCATATTTTCTCGTGGTGTAATATAATGAAATGTGATAAATACAATGATATCTAAAACAACAATATTCTTGTTTTCCTGAGTAAAATGAGCCGCCATTTATTAAAATTTGTTGAAAATTTACAAAATTATGGTACTTTTTCTATATATATAGAGTGAATTTTTGAAAATTAAAACCGCAAAATATCGCTAGTTTTCGCAATTTGAAGACCCTCTGTCAATTCCATTTGCAATGTATCGTAGATCTCATGATATATGTATATAAAAAGTACCATAACTTTGTCCATTTTCAATCGATTTAAATAAATGAAGAGTATTGTGGTTTTAAAAGACAATTTCGGAAAATCTTCATAGAATTTGAAAAAGTTAAAAAAAAAACAGAAAATGCTAATTATTATTTAGCAAATCTCTACAACATAAAGAAAGTACACTGATAATAATCCAAGCATTAAAATACGAAAAAATAACAAAAAAAAAATCGTTAAAATAACATTTTACTAAAGTTTTGGTTGTTTTGACATTAATTTCGTATTTATATTCATGGATTATTGTAAGTGTTTATATATTTTGAACGACCAGGCATGTTTCTTTCAAATACCGTTTAAAAATTTGAAATCAATTCAAAAACTACTGAGTTATAAATCTTTAAATGAGTCGCAAAAAATACTCTTTTTCCCGTTATCTCGAAAATCTTAGGGTATATTGCAACTTCTCAAACCGCTTTTGTATTACACTCAGCTAGACCTACAACTAGTGGGTCTTTCAAATACCGTTTAAAAATTTTAAATCGATTCAAAAACTACTGAGTTCTAAATCTTTAAATGAGTCGCAAAAAATACTCTTTTTTCCCGTTATCTCGAAAATCTTAGGGTATATTGGAACTACTCAAACCGCTTTTGTATAACACTCAGCTAGACCTACAACCAGTGAGTTTCCATACTACTCAGTGTCACTCAATCTGCTCTATTTTTATTTGTTCGTAAACTCGCACCGAGCAAATGAAAACATGTTGCAGAAATTTAAAATTTTAAATTAATTTTTATCATGTTTTTAAATAATAATTTAATAAAATTTTGTTTTATTTAAAATATTAATGATAAAATCAGTAAGATAAAATTAAAATATATTAATTTTTAATAGAAAATAACAAAAAATAAGCAAAATAAAAGTGAATGTTTTAAGCAACATGTTGATAATCTTGCAATTATATTTTAGTGTAAAAAACAATGTTTTCATTTGTTTGCCCGAGTTCGGTATTTTATTGCTGAGAGACGTGGGAAGTGTAGTCTCTCTATTTGTATATACTCTTTGCTACAACCTCGTCATTTGACGAGTAAAATTTCTGTGTAGCACAGTGTTATCTATCTAGTCGTTGTGTTTTTTTTTTTCAATAACGAGATATAAATGTTGTTAACTCGTTCTCATTGCCAATTTGACAGTTGTATTTGTATAGTGTGTGTTGTTAACTTTGGTTGTTAACTTCCTACCCCTACGCAGATAAGCCGGTGTAAAAGTGACTACAAAAATCAACAAAATAAACAGCAACAGCAGCAACAATAATAACAAAAAGCATAAAAAATGTTAAAGTGTTACAAATTAAATTAGAATTAAAAAAAAAAAAAATAAATAAAAAATTAAGGCCTCTTCTATAAAAAAACGTAATTATTTAATAAAATTATATAATACAAAAAAAGTTAATGAAATAATACCGTTAACAAAAAAGTGTGTTTCTAATATATCAAAAATTAAAATTTGCGCCTGCGTGTTAATCATTTTCTAACAATATCATTGAAATTTATAAAAAAAAATCTAAAAAATCATTGAAAAAATTTAAATTCTTTTTTAATTAAAAAATATTAGTATTTCGTTTTTCTCCTCTTTTTCTACGCTCAATATTAATTTATTTATATTCGACCATAAATTGTTTAAAAACAACAAAATTACCTCATCTTTTTTGTGTTTCTGTGTTCATTTTTTGCTACTGGTTCTACAAAACAACGACATATGCTGATTTTTTGTGTTTTTTTTCATTTCATTTCGTTTCAAGTTTTCAAGTTTGAATTTGATTTCGTGATTTTTGTGTTCTTTATTGAAAAAAAAAAACTATTTTGAACGAGATTTTTACAAAACAAGAGAAATATATAATTTTTGTAAGTATTTTTTTTTTTTGTTTAATTTTTTTATTTTTATATTATTTATATGTTGAATAATTTTACGTTTGCATAATTTTGACTAAAAAAAAAATTAATAATTTGAGTCAAATTAAAAACTTTTTATAACTACATTAGGGTGTCCCGAATCAAATGAAAATAAGGAATACCACTCAATCGATGCGTACTAAAGAGCTAAATATGGGAAAAATAAGTAAAAAGAAAATGTTGAAGTGAATTTTCAGTTCCATACCAGCGATTAAAATTACCGGTTGTAAAGCATTTTGTCCAAAAATTTTTTTTTTTTTTTTTTTTTATTTATTTATTTATTTATTTATTTAACACTCTAACGCCTGACGATGACATTTGTCATCGTTTATAAAATTGAACCCAAATGCTTCGAATGAGTGTTTTATACTTAGAAATTGATATAGTTCGATATAAAAGTGAATTAGCTAAAAGTTTTGCGAAGAAACTGTTCGTATTCAGTGCACTGTTAAAACGCGAGAAAGCTTTAAATTTTGTAAAAATTCAAAAAATAATTATTTTTTAATTAACTGAGATTTCCAACAAATAAAACACTTATTTAAGTTGATTTAAAACTCTTGAAAATTAAGTATAAGTAAGATTGAAGTATTACCTTTAATAATCAGTCCTTATTTTTCTTCAAGGACGAACAGGACTTTATCAGGATATCTCTAAAGGACATTGTCTTAACTTATAAAGTAATGGACGGATCGTTTTGAAATTTGGTATAGAGAAGACAATCAGTAATAGTAGCAAAAGTCTAAAGTTTGAACAAAAAATATTGAAGTTAAGATACTTTTTCGCCCTATTTCGCATTTTGCAAAAAGCGAAAATCGCCATGTCTTCTTAAAAAGAAGCACAAAAAAGTTTATTTTTGGATTGTGTTTATGTCTAGGTAAGAGCTATAATTTTTGGTACAAACTTTGGTTTTACTTGCATTAGTTTTCGAGATAAATTTTAAATTATTTTTGCTCATATCGCCGAAAGTAGTCAGCGAAAAACATTTTTTTAATGCCTATTCAGTTGAGTGTATATCAATTTGAAAAAATTTACTTATATTTCTAAAACTTCTTGGTGGAACATATATTGAAATTAACTCTAATAGCACAGGAGAATCAATAACACCACAAATAATACCATGTAAAAAAGTTAAATTAGCAATAATTCGACGAGTTTCCAGAGTTTTTAATGAAATAAACTCACATTTATCTGCGCAAGAAGGGATAGAAAAAGAAGGAATGTTTAAATGATTCGGATAGTTAAAACATGGTAGGGCAAACTTGACAAACTTTCTTTGAATTCTCTCAGTACGACCAATATGAAGAGCAGCATTTGGACTCCAAATAAATGAAGAATATTCCAATCTAGATCTAACAAACGAAGTATAAACAACTTTCTTCGTTATGTGATCAAAACATTTATCCAAATTACGTCGAATAAATGATAAAAGCGAATAAGCTTTTGGTACAATAAAATTTAAATGACTGGTGAATGATAATTTAATATTAAAAAATACACCAAGGTCCAAAATTTCATCAACAGATGACAATACATTACCAAACATTGTGTAATCAGAAATTATAATATTTTGACGTCTATGAAAACACATACTATAACATTTAGAAATATTAAAGGGTAAACCATTACAACTTGACCAATGAACTAGATTATTCAATTCCTTCTGAAGGTCAAAAACGCTCCTTACAGAAAAAATTGGCTTGAAAATTTTTAATTTTTAAAGCAATGGCTAATGTCATTTATAAAAATATTTAATAATAAAGGGCCAAGGATGCTGCCCTGTGGAATACCTGACGTTGGTATAAAATAGTCCGAACAAATTCCATCAACAGTTACTGTTGCGATTCTACCAATCAAATAATGACGGAACCAACTAAGCATATTTGAATGGATGCCAATCTTGGAAAGCTTATATAATAAAAGTTCATGTGGGACTCGGTCAAAAGCCTTGGCGAAATCGGTGTAAATTGTGTAAATTTGAACACCTTTTTCAAACCAAGAGATGCAAAAGTTACCAAAAACCGATAAATTAGTTGTTGTTGATCTCCCAGCCATAAATCCATGTAGTGAAAAAAAGTTTAGCAAACACGATGTGCTCAAAAATTTTAGCAATATTGATTAATTTAGAAATAGGACGGACACTACTCCTACTACTATTTTTAAGAATTGGGAAAATAGTCGTAAATTTCCATTTCTGAATAAAATAACCAGCTCGTAAAGATTTATTAAAAATTAATTTGAGGGGTAAAATAAATGAAGAAAGGCATTTCTTAAGAAGAAAAGCTGAAAGGCCATCATTATCACATTTAAAAGATCTCTACAGTTTACCGATGCCCGAAGCAATATCTTCATCCAAAATTCTTAAAGATCCAAAATCAAAAAATGAAACAATATTACTAAAATCCGCTTCATTCTTTGAAAAGAAATCATCATTAAAATTTGACTGAAAATACATGGCAAAAAGGTTGAGAGAATCTTTTAAATTCTCAGAAGAAAGATCATTATATGACATAAGCACTGGTATTGTAGAAGTACTTCTTTTAGAATTAATAAAACTCCAGAAACTTTTCGGATTATATTTAATAGATTCATTAAAACTCATAAAATATTGATTGTATAAAAACTTGTTTAAAAAATTAAATTCTTTTTCATAACGAAGAAAATTTTGCTTATCGCTGGTACTATTTGAGGCCTTAAATTTCATGTGAAATTTATTTCTAAGATTTTTCAGCTTCTTTAAACCTTTAGTGTACCAAGGAAGCTTGTACACTTTAGGATTAGATAGTGGCACATTAACATTTCGTTTTTATTTTCGAAATAGGGCTTAAAAGTTTCGTAATTTTTGGCTTATTACTGGAAAAATATTTCTAAATTTTCTATAGAGTAATTTTGGTCCACCAGCAAATTTTTTTAGTTTTGAGCAAGTACAATTGTTTTATATACAAATTAAAAAAAAAAAAACAAAGTATAGAAAATGTACTTGGTCTAAATCAAAAAATCCTCTGGAGGACCAAAATTACTCTACATAAATTTTTAAAATATTTTTCCAGTAATAAGCCAAAAATTACGAAGCTTTTGGGCCCTATTTCTAAAATAAAATCGAAACTTTTTTTGTTGTCAAAATGCACTAAAACCGGCAAATTCAGTCGCTGGTAGGGAACTGAAGATCCACTTCAAAAAGTTTTTAATTATTTGTCCCATATTCAGCTCTTTAATATACATCGATTGAGTGGTGATATTAATTTAATCAATTTGAAAAAGGTGCCATATTCGGGACAACATACATTTATAATATTTTTTTTTTGTATGGGTCTATTCATAACATTTCATGGGAGGTTTCTTATAACACAGTAAATTATTAGCAATTATAATAATTAAACATGAGTCATTTGTAATCAAAAAGTATTTCTTATGAGATGATGAATGTATTATGTTTATACCAAAAAAAAAATATTAAAACAAACCAAAGAAAATAATTAAAGAACTAAGTAAAGAAACGATTTTGCATTCGGACCACTCGAAACATCTAAACCTTCTGACCAAGGAAGTATACCGTAATCGCAAAAATCCGTAACCGCTAAAATACCGCTTCAAATTGAAAACCGTAACCGTATCAAATACCGTAACCTTTATTTGTTAAAAACCGTAACCTTTATTTTTAACCAATTCATTTCGGTTATTTTAGTGGTTAATTTGGGTTTTATACTTCCCGGTTAAAAAAGTTCATATATTTACAAATATGTTCATATATGGACAAATACGGAAATAGACGGGTAAAAATAGTTATATCTAGTCATATATAATATGATTCAGTTATATCTGAATTTGAATAGAGTCACATTACGGATTATATCATTATATGACCTATTTCAAAAATGTTCGCTACCTGTTGAAAATGGGGTATATTCTACCCCTTGACGGCCTGGCAAAATCGCTTAAGCGACGTACTTGAAATTTAGGGTGGGGGGGGGGGGGGTTTCATGGCTAAAAGTTTTAAATTTTAGTCATATATTCCTTGGAACTTGTCTTAAATTACTGTCAATGTTCTTGTAGAATTTTCACGGAGAATGTAATAAAAATTTTGTACAAAGGCGAAAAAATAAAATTTTATAAGTTTGTTCTTAAATCCCCTTAGACGGAATTTTTGAAAATTCCTGCTAGGACATTGCTGCTGCTAAAAGCTAAAGTAATGATCTTCAAATTTGAACCATTGAATCTAGGTGTTTTTAATTTGGTGCAGGCATCCGCTAAAACTGGGTATTAAAAAGTGTTTACAGAGGGGGTCAAAAGGAAGAATCTTCCCCTTACGTCCTCCACAAATTTAGGACAAAATTCTGAAATTTGAAATGCTCTTTTTTAAGGTATGGGTTAATTTATTGAATATATCTTTTGGATTTATGTAATTTTCAAACCAAGAATCAGACTATACTTTCCCGAAGGTTTAAAACGTGCTGAATCCGAATTTGCTCTCAGAAAAATAGTATCCCTGATTTACAAGACGTTTTACTAACTTTTCTACTAACTTATTTTTTTGAATGTCAATAATCGCTATTGTTTGTAGGACTCATAAACATAAATTTTTTTTAAAAGTGATTTTTTCTGATGAGAAAAAAAATTGAATCTCGATGGTCCAGATGGTTTTAACAGCTATTGGAGAGACCTACGTAAGGAACCACGATATATTTCAAAATGAAATTTCGGAGGCATATTCCTAATGGTTTGGGGAGCTCTTTGTTTCGACGGTATGGTTGATTTGGATTTTCCATTTATTGAAAATAGCAACTAAGAAAAATCCATTTTCCAACAGACAATGCCTTAGTTCGTGTAAGTCGTCAGACAATGGAATGGAAAAAATATAAGAGTATTGAAATGGCCGATATGTTGTCCGTATCAAAACTCCATTGAGAATATTTGTGGAATATTAAACCGTCGAGTTTAAACAGAAAACCGAAAATATGAGAGCGTTTTTTATGTAAAAGAAGCAGTTATTGAGGCGTGGAGATTTATAACAGAAGAACTTCGAATAAATCTGTTAGAAAGTATGTCTGATCGAATTTTTGAATTGATTCAAAATAAAATGGAGGCAACTTTAAAATATTTTTCTTAAATTTTTGTAAATTTTGATTTATTAAGTTGAGTGTATTTATACACTAAGGGAAAAAAGTTTCATCATACGAAACTGTTTCACAAATCGTCTGTCATCAGTTATTCATCATATATATGATGTTCAGATATGATGAAGAGTTTCATAAAACTTATGTCGAATGTTTCATAAATTTTCATCATTTCATAAAAATGTTTTACTATCAATTGAAGTGAAGTTAAGTGTATGTATACACTGAGGAAAAAAAGTTTCATCAAATTGATAAAACTGTTTCATAAATCGTTTCTCATCATTTATTTATATGTTATGATCCAGTCTGACAGAATTTAGTGGAAAGTCTGGGCGGCGAGCTATGCTTTTTGTAGCTTTCTTTGCCACTTTACAGGAAGTCGGGGTTGAACCACCGGGATCTGAAACTCTTTTCCTATTTGCTAGAGTATTTGGGGTGGAAGCAGGTCGACAATTCCTTTTAGATAAGTTTTTTCCAAAAACATAAATACAGAAATTTTTATTCGTAAATGCATGAGAAGCCATATATGCTCTAAGAAATACGTCATTTCATGAGTTCTACATCCGCAATTGCAAAACAGTCGCGCAAAAGCTATTCATAAAGCTATATATTCAATAAAAAAAATATGAGAGCATACCAACTTACGTGTAACTTAAAAAAAAAAATGTTTTATTTTGTGTATTTTCAACCTACGACGACACCACGAGCACTTGTAAACAAGACTGAGATTTTTTACTCAGCTATATAGAAAAAAGAGAAAACAACATTCTTCTCATGTTTACAAAGCCCTACTTATGCTTTTTAAAAAACTATTATTTTTTGTAACGGTTAATTTTCGTTGAGAATTTGCATTTGAAAATGAAAAGCCATATATGGCTTCTTATGCAGTAGAGGGTTAATAAATTGTCCTATAAAATTTATGAAACATTTCATGAAAAGCAATGAAGCTTCTTCATATTTATGAAACATTTCATAAATATTATGAAGCTTGTTTTTAATTTGAACTTTTATGAAACAGCTTCATCATATTTATGAAGTCTTACATTGGACGAAAATCAGTGAAGTTTTTCATCATATTAATGAAGATTTTCATAAATATGAAGAAGCCTTTCCTTTGAGTGTAGTTATGAAACACTAATTGATTTTGTTATTCCTTTTTAAGTAGAAAAATAAAAAATAAATGGATTGTTTTTTTTTTTTTTTTTGTTAAATATTGATAATTGTACATTGGTTTTACATTAATGCCGGTTAAACTCTTCTACTTTTTATTTAACTTACGAAATTAAGTGAAATTAATGTGTAATAATAGTTTTGCAACGCAGTGTATAGAAGATATGAGATATATAGCGCTGTATTAAAAATGTTCGTAAAAATAAATATGAGATGTAAATACATATCGTTATATATAGTTACATATGAAATTATATATAATTATATCAAGCTATATATGACTATATATAAACTTTTTTCGTCGGGTATTTTATTATCTAAACACATCAAAACGCATGTTCTTTCAAACACAAAAACAACAAAATATTTGGATAATAAAAAGTTATTTTTAATTTTATTAATTCCATTTCTCACTTTTTATGGAACACAAACATAAATCGGGCATTAAGAAAAGAAAAAGCTTGTCAATAATGTGTCTAGTAAAATTACAAATAAAAAACCTTTATTTTTTTTTTTCAATTTTCTAAATGAACAAACAACATTATCGATGTTGTGTACAAGTGGAGGCGTCATATATGTCCAAAACTAGAAAAACACATATTTCTTGTCGCTACAAGTGATTCGGTTTTTTTTTTTTTTTTTTAAATTTATTTATATATTTGTTATGCTTTTTTGTTTTTTCGAAAAAAAAAAAATATTGGTAAAAAGGTGTTTTAAATACAACTCTACAATGTGTGTATGGGCTGTAAGGTATTTAGATCAGTATTTCATATACAGTGGGGAGCACTCGTGAGTACATGAAAGTGCTTTTTACACCAAAAGATTAACGCCGAAAAATAGTGGACACTAGAACTAAAGTATACTTTTCTAAAGGTATAAGGTACGATCAGAATCACTCTCCGACATCAGTCGTTTGAGCTATATTAACGGGAAAAGTGTAATTTTTGATTAAAATGCTTCGATTTTTCTCCTTCCTGCGCATATATTTTTTATAATACTTGTAACGCAATCTGAACAACCTACTCTTACCTTTTTTTTAGTTTTTCTAATTTTTATGATCATATATTTCCTTACGAAAATATTGTAAATTGAAATTGAGGTTGTAACTGCAATTTTAATATCGCGCAGTGTAAAATTGTAAAAAAATTTAATTTATTATCAGGTTCAACTGACCATAATTTCAAGACAAGATAAGACATATGAAAAACTTAAAAACTGAAAAAATGGTAAGAGTAGTTTGTTCAGGTACCGTTAAAAGTGTTATAAAAATATATTTCCAGAAAGGTGGAAAATCGGAGCATTTTGATAAAAAACGACATTTCCCGATAATGCATCTCGAACGCCTGATGTCGGAGAGCGATTCTATAATTGCGCACCTTATACCTTTAGAAAAGTATTCTTCACCCAGAAAACAGAACCGGTAGTAGCAGCCGTATTTGTCTCCAATCGAATTTTCCGGTTGCTGGAACCGTTGTGATTACCATCATTCGATTGAAATAACAGAAATTCTGCTGCTGCGAAAATAGAATTTCGATTGCCTTAAGGGGGGATATTTCATTCGCGGCAGAGAAAACAGACCTTTTTTTAAAAATTCATAACTCAGTCAAAAACAAACATTTTTTCAAAAAAAAAAAATTCAAAAAAATATATTTTTCACTCCAACATGGTTTTATAGAGCTCCAAACTGGCGGCAGAGAAAAAAACGGGGCCTCGTGGTTGCAGCGCTAGGAGTCGCAAAAATTGTCCGATCTGGAAAAAATGACTATTTTAAATCTTAACAAAATTGGTTATCGTATGACACGAGCTTTTTTTTAAAATTTTTTTTCAATTTTTGGTGATGTTCCAAATTTAAAAGTGTGTTTTTTCAAAAAAAATATTGACTTTAAAAATTCATAAAAAATCGAAAAAAAAAATTTAAAAAAACTGTCGTGTCATACGATAGCGAATCAAGTTTAAAAAAATACAAAAAAAACAAATCTTCAAAAAATGAACCCGCTAGTGCCGCAACCAGTACAAAAAACATGATTTCGAGATAAACGCGTTCAAAGTTTGTGAACAAAGAAAAAAAAGGTTACTACCTTCACTTCACGCTGCAAAAGATGCCAATTAACTGAGCATATAAAATAAAAATTCCACTACATGAGGTATAAAGATGCCTTTTTTTCAAGAAATTCAAAAACACAAAAAAACCCACCCTTCAAGTAGGTACGAAATAACAAACACCAAAAGTCAGGTAGCAAGTAAAACAAGTATATACCAGCTGCCGTACCTAGGTAGCGCGAAAATTAAAAATGCGCTCTCACTTATCCGGCTGTAACTTTTGAACCCGTAGGAATTTTTCCATGAAGTTTTTTTTCTTAGAATCTTAAGAATATTTACTAAAATACAAAATTATAAAAAAGTCGATTTAAAAAACGGCCAATGTCATGTCCCCCCTTAATAGAAGTCTGGTGGTAGCTACCAAAAAATTCGATAGTCACAACCGTACCGTTCGATTGGCTACAAATACTGTTGTCAATGCCGATTCTGTTTGCTGGGTGTTTAGTTCTAGCGTCAAATATTTTTCGGCCTAAATCGTTAGCTGTAAAAAGCACTTAAATGTACTCACGCGTGCTCCCCACTGTACATAAACATATGTATACAATATATTGTATAAATCCTTCAGACATATTTAAAATTTTATATTTTAAACTTGTTTATTATTTCTAATAGAGATTAATTTTTATATTGTCACCCTATAAAAATAAGATAAATTTGGTAAATATTTTCAATATTGTATTTATTATTCGAAATACTTGCCACTCCCGAGTAAAAAAAAATAAAAATATACTCTTTAATATAAAAATATATGGTTATATCAAATAGTATATGCATCAATACGTAAGTACCCGCGTAAAAAAATTATTTATTTCAATATATTCTTTAATATAAAAAAAAAGTTCATGTATGTTCAAATGTGTCCATATATGTTCATTAGGCCGAGTCGATTTGTATGGAGGCAAAAAAATCGCCCAATGTTCAAGAAAAATCGTATTCTAGGGATCAAAATAAGAAACTTTGCCGAAGGAACCATACCTCTAAAACGAATTCTGATGTCCCGACTTTTGAAACGTAGGGTCAAATTTTGAAAAATTCCACTTTGACCCATTTAGAGTGCCCCAATCGAATCCAACCCAATCGAATATAATTTATACATTTATCTGCTAGAGCGTCTTCCGGAGAAGAAATAGAGACCCTAATCTTTAAAAGACTCCTCCTACTTTCTGAAATATCTCTATCCCGAGATTTGTACATTTTGCTATAAAAACACGGCTAAAAACTTTCAACTTTCAATTTCAACCCCTTAACGGTCACCTAGAATGATAATTTATGCATTAATCTGCTAGCGCGTCTCCCGAAAAAGAAGAAGTAGCTCCAATAATCTTGGAGAGATTCCTCCTACTTTCTGAAATATCAAAGTGGGCTTTTTCAAAAGTCGGGACATCAGAATTCGTTTTAGAGGTATGGTTCCTTCGGCAAAGTTTCTTATTTTGATCCCTAAAATACGATTTTCCTTGAACGTTGAGCGATTTTTTAATCGACCCGCCCTAATGTTCATATATGGTCAAATATGGACATATATGTTTTCTATATGGGCATATATGAAAGTGTATGTGATTTCATGTATGCAAACTGTTCTCATATATGAACATATGTGGAAGTATATGCGATTTCATATTTTTAAAAGCTCATCATTACAAAATAAAAAACCGTAGTTTTTAATGTTTTGTTGCAGTAAATTTTTGAACTTATATTTTAGTTATAAAAGGTACTAAAAAAATATATAAACGTGATATAAATTTTTTTTTTAAATTAAATTTATCATCTCCGATTTTAATGAAAGTCGCCAGAAATATTGTAAATGGATAGTGTTTATCAAATCATTAACCTTTCGACCCCAAACTCTTTCGGTTTTCGAAATATGACGTCATGAAAATTGGTGAAAACGTCAAAATTTCACAATAGTGTCCATACAAAGTCGCCCATAACTTCTAAACTATACAACTTACAATATTAATATTGGGAACATTTTATAGGTGAGAACATTACCTTGAGAATAGCGTCCTAATTTTTTTTTTAAATTCTGGAAAAAAAAATATGTGTTACTAAGGCCTCTCTACATTTGTGGCAAAATATTAAGTTGGAGACTCATTTGGTTCCAGAGTTATGAAGGAAATCGTGGTCGTTTTCACGTTTTCCTCCATAAATCCGGAAACAAATGAGTCTTCAACTTAAAATTTTGCCACAAATGTAGAGAGGCCTTAGTTTTTAACATATTTTTTAAGAATTTAAAAAAAAATTTATTTTGAGGTATGGGTCTTTAAACATTAAACTTAAAAAAAAATACCTTTGGCCTTTTAATAAAAAAAAAAATTAGAACGCTATTCTCAAGGTAATGTTCTCACATATAAAATGTTCCCAATAGGAATATTGTAAGTTGTATAGTTTAGAAGTTATGGGCGACTTTGTATGGACACTTTTTTGAAATTTTGACGTTTTTGCAAATTTTCATGACGTCATGTTTCGAAGACCAAAAGGGTTTGGGGTCGAAAGGTTAATGATTTGATAAACAATACCCATTCACAATATGAATGAGTATTGTTTATTGTCATTAAAGATGACAAATCCGAAAATGACAGTTTTCTGTGCGGTTTGACATGGAATTTCCCTATATATTAATATATGTATATAATATATGAACATATATCGTAATATATTGCATATAAGCATAAAATGACCAAAAACGTTAGTTGAGTCAGCAACACTTTTGCTGGGAGGATACTTGTTTTGCTGAAAATCAGTGAGCTGGCTTTTCACTTCACTGTTAACATAATGCAATTAAATAAAAAATCTGGAAATAAACAAAATATTTTATTAAATAAAATAACAAAACATAATAACTCCCAATTACTTAAATGAATGTATGTTTGACGCAATTCCACAATTTTTCAAATGAAGATAATTGTAAAATACAAAAAAGAAATATAATTATCATAAAAACTACTTATTTTTAAAAAGTAAAAGGGAATATGTAAATATTTAGTTTGCATTTTTTACTACCTGCTGTACACCACGGAGTATTTTATATTTTCTTTCTGCCTGAGTCTGATGTCTTCATAATTCTTTATATTCTTGCATTATTGTTTATTGTAACAAAATCATTCACTTAGTAAATTTTTTAAATTAGTCTATTTAATTTATTTATTGTATTATTTACTGTTTTATTTATATTTTTTTTTTTATATTTACAATTTTTATGTTCAAACATTTTTTGGGGTGGCTTTGTTTGATGTTTAGTATACAAAAGATAAAATGTAATGAATGAACTCAGCCGCAGTTGCATTTTTTTTGTAAGTTTTATAATGGTTGTATTTATTTGTATCTTTTCGTTTTTCTCTACTTCGTCTACATAACATGCGACATCTTGTCTTTTTATTTGTTCTCCGTGCTTTGATTGTGTTTATCAGCACACTTTAGGTAGCAACAAAAATTAGTTAAACATTAGTTCAAAATTAGTTTTTTAGTGAAAATGTTTAACAAAAATGTTTGCTAAAAACTCAAATTTTAAATAGAAGTTTAAATTTTCAACTAACATTTTTTTGATTGTATTTAAGCATTTAGAAACTTTTTTCATCGATATGTTTATTATTTTTATAATCGCGTTCAATTAACTAATTTCCAAATACGCTCCTGAAGAAGTTTAAATAAAACAAACGAAACGTTATGCAAAAACATGATAAATTGATTTTTATTTACAAATAAATCAGATTATTGACCAAATTAGCGCGTAAGGAAATCCCTTTTTTAAATTTAATCCAAATAGTTTGTTACTTGTTTTCAAATACTAAATATAGTTGTATTTAAAAAATTTCAATACTTTATTCAACCTGTTATTGCTTTCAAGTATTTCAAATACCTATTATTTTTGCAAAAAAGTGGGTGTAGTTCAGTTTGACATCTGCTTCTTTAAGTTCATGTGGAGAGCATTCAATTCACTTTTATTGCTTACACAATCGCCTCGATTCATCTAATTTCAGCGTCACTACAACTATTTACTATGATTAAATATTAATTCGGGGAATAAAGTGTAGTCGTAATATGACTGACTGACAATCATTTAATAAAACTAACACATACCAAGAAATTTGCATAAATTTACTACTGCCATACTACAACGCTTACTTTTCGGTTCATACTTTCGTATATTATTGAGTCATACATTTTTTCTTTATTTTGTTTTTTTTTTTCGTGTTTTGAATTTGCTTTTTGTTTATACAAGAGAGTTTATTTTCAAAGAGTAGAAGATGATCAATCCAGAGATGGTAAATTTGATTGAATTTATTTTGTTGTCAAACATAAATCAAATTCGGACTTTTAAGGAATTTTGTTTAAGGCAGGGGTAGGGGTGATCAAGTTATGAACAAATGTGAAAATATTTTTGTAAAAATTCATCCAAATTGAAATTGATTTTTGATTTGCTCTTTTCATCGAAAAAGCCAGAATATTTTTTTGGAAAGGGGGGCGACATTTTTTTAGAATTGTGCTCCCAGAAACGTATTTTGTTTTAGTAAATTTGGTTTTTGATCGAGTACTTAGTCAAAATGATATGGAAGTTTTCAAAGTCTTACACATTTTTTAGCTGAGGACTAAAAAAAAATCAACTTAAGTCAAGTTTACTTAGAAACAATTTTCTTCTTCACTCAAAAAAAGACAGTAAAAATGTTAGTGAATTTAGCAAATTTGTTAGCTAATATAGCAATTTTTCTGCAAGGATCCTACCAGCAAAAATGTTGCTGGCTTTACAGAATTTTTTTTTAGTGTAGAACAGAGAAATTTTTCGCCAATATTAAAATTTTTTACAAACTTTCTGCATCAAGAAAGAGATGAAAAATTTATTTAATTATTGCGACCCGTTGAAACATTTTTGACAAAATATTTAAAATTTGTTTTTTTTTAAACACAAACACGGGTCTGGGCTTCTGTGACGCTGACTTCAATGTACGCAAATGCTTCCGTCTTCCTGACCATAACACCGTACTACAGGCGGAGGTCACCGCGATTACGGAGTGCATTAAGCAGGTGAATATCATGGGCTTGACCGGTGATATTGTGATTTTCACGGATAGCCAAGCGGCTACCCGGGCTTTATCTATCAATGACGATACTCAGGTGTAAAGGGGAAATTAACGATTTCTCTGCACGGGGACGCATTGAGATTATATGGGTGCCGGGATACTGTGGTATAACGGGGAACGAAGTGGCTAATGATTTGGCTAGGGGAGGATCTTCCCTGGAATTAGTCACTTTGGGGAACGCTAAACCTTTTCGAGCTCTCAAGGCAGAGCTGGTGGACTGGGCTGACACCATGCATAGGACCAGACAAAGACAAGACGAGGGAAATTCTGAATCTCAGTAGGAAGGAACTGAGTCTTTTGATGGAAATCCTCTCGGGACACTTGACACTTAGGGCCCATCTCCACCGTATTGGTAGGGCGGACTCGGAAGTGTGCAGGGCCTGTGGGGAGGACGAGTAGACCTGGGAACACTATCTCTGTGAATGCCCGGCATTTGCCGGGATCCGGGTCCAAATGCTATCCAGTGACCCAATATCCACATTGGGGGATCTTAGGGCCATAGGATGGAAGAAGTTGAGGAGTTTCGTCAGTGCGACGGAGTTCCTGGGGTAGTAAGGTGACATAGAACCGATTGTTTAGAGCGCACAACAAGCCGACATTCTGTCTTAAGTGTAAGTCCTCAGGGACTTGAGTCGGATTAGGGAAGTATTCTCCTCCGAATTCTCTTTTCGACCTAACCTAACCTAACCTTGGATTTCTGAAAAATATAAAATATTTAACGAAAAATATAAAATATTTAAAAAAATATTATAAAAACACACAGATATGAATTTTTTAGTAGTATTTAATTCGCGGGATTCGAGATGTAGAAAATTGATAAAATTCCCGGGTTAAAAGCTTTACAAACATTTCAAAATAAATGCAATCAGAAGAAAATAGATACAATAAAATTATAAGAATATTAACCAACCCTTTTAACCCATTCCTGCCTATTGGCTATTTAAATACCCAAAAAGGAGCCATCTTAATAAAATATAGATAGAACCAGTGAAAAGGTGCATCAAATTGGGTTTCACAGGCAGGTAGAGGAAGAATAAAATTACTTAAGAAAAAAAATGTTGGTGCGAAACTGTAAACCCCTCCAAGGGGGTAATTAGCGGTTCAAAAGTCTGCAAATTAACAGTTGAAAAAATTGCATGCAAATGTCTCTGAAAAATTGAGTAAGTGAGAAATCGGAAATCTCTATTGTACAAAAAATATTTACCTGTTTATGACCACTCACCTGAGTTACAGGTATGATTTCGTGATAAGTGCATTAAAATACGCATTTTTAAGTTTTATGAATTACCTTTGAGTGAAATATCGATTATTTTGAAGTACAAACTATGAGTTTTATGTTGAAGATCATAAAAAACAGACATTTGTGACCACTCTATACGGTGTTATACTGTGCATTTTAATAAGCGGTTAAAAAGATAATTTTTTGTATTTAAACAATGGTAAAAAGCACTTTAAATCAGCAATTCATACATTTTAGCATTTTTTTCAATTTATTTTATAATATTTAAAGAAAAAATTGCACTCCTCTTTTCCTTAAAAGTTTTTCAAAACTGAAGCCTAAAATTTGTATGCAAAAAATTTTCAAAAACAATTTTTTTTAGAAAGAAAGTGGCCTTTAAATCTAGTTTTCACTTAAAAAACTCCGCGTTTTCCAAATTGTTTAGATTTCGACGTAGAAGATCATGAAAATTGTGTTTTTATGTTAAAAAAATACCTTTTACTAAATATTTCAGAATTACTTTGGACGTATTTGACATATAAAAAACTTTTCGGTTTTTCTTTAAAAAATGGTAAATGGTGAAAAATATTCTTTTTTTTTGCATATTAAGAGTTGTAAGTATTTTCCTATTATAAATATTGCAAGAGGACAGACTAAAAAAAATTTAAAACGGATAAGAATTTCGACAACTTTTTAATTAATAAAAAAATCTATATTTTGTGAAAATTTTTCTAATTTAATTAAAAAAAAATCCAAATCTTCTTCCAAAAATATGTTTTCTAAAAGCACATTTAAAAAAGAAATTCAAATCATTTTGGGAGGACCCTGTCCCTCATCCTCGTGCTACCAAACAATGAAAAAAATATTTTAAATCGATATATTTTTAGAGAAAAATTTTGTTGACCCTCTTATTGACGAGAAAAAAGTCTTTTGATTTAATTTTAATCGGGAAAAGTGGTAAAATGTTTTTGTTTTTCAACAATTTCGCTGTATAACTTCCCAAAAATATATTTTTGTTTCGAAATCCCTCCAAAATCCAAATTCGATCCACGCTAATTTACAATGGTTTTTAATGGAAAAGTGAAATTCTTTAATGATAACAGCTGGAGACAGTTCAATTAGTTTCATTTTTATTATCAGGGACAGGAACTTCATGCACTAAAAAAGTGTGATTTAGGCTCCTATAATATGCATGAAAAATCTTAAAATATGCAGTAAAAATTAAAAAAATATGCAATCAAATTTTTATTTAATTTAAAACAAAAACATACAAATGAAGAATAAAGTGTTATTTACTTTTTGAATTATAGTATCGACTTTATGAAGAACTTGTTGGCCAAATTCGCCTGCCAATGTACTATTTTTGTATTAGTGTTAGTAATTTCGGTTATTTCTCAATACTTGATACTACTCGCTATTTTTAATTTGGATACTCGTTACTACTCAATACTTTTAACGGTTTTTTAATTTTAAAATTACTTTAATTTTTAACAAAAATTTTACGAAAATTTTAACTTTAATTGAAAATTAAAATTTAAAAAATATATTTTTGAACTTTTCTACAAATTATTCAGTTTTTTTTTATAGTTTTTCAAGTTTTTTCTTTAAATTTTCGGCTTACATTTTTTCTTCTAGCAGAGTTGTGTTTGAATGTTAATTATTTTATTTTTGTATTGTTTTATTGTCCAAAATACAACAAATACTATATACCCACTACTCGTTCTTTTACCAGCACTATTTTGTGCTAGTTCGTCAATTAGATTTACTTGGGTTGAAAATAGAATTAATTATTTTAGTTTAGCAATTTTATTAATAAAAAATGCATAATGTGAAAAAAATAAAAACCAAATAATTTTTAATATAAACTGCATTTAAATTCGTCAAATATAATTGAAAGTGATGTTTTTACGAAAAACTAGGAAAAATACAACAAAAACATGCATTTAAAGCAAAATAAAGGAAAATATGCAATAAAAATTTGCATTGAAAGCAAAAAAAGAAAAAAATATGCATTTAAATCAAAATATGCAAAAATATGCATTTATAGCAAAATATGCACTAACAAATCAATACTATTTTTACGCAAAGATATTTTGTTTACTCTGTTCTCAGACTTAAGGAAAAAACATGCATTTGCATGAAAGTCCGCTGCCTGATTATTATATTTTATATTTAAAACTACACAGATGTTATATTATGGAATATGTGAATTAGGGCGTTTCAGCATTTCCAGTTTTTTGCATTTTTGTAAGTCTTGAAGAAGAATAAGAATAAAAGATTTTTGACAATTTGCTTACATAGCAGGTGCACAAAAAAAAGTTATGAAGCCAACTTTTTTTGAAATTTTTTTCTCTTGTGCTTTGTTTTCACAAAACCATATAAATCACTATTCAAAAGTGCAAGCCTACTAAAAAAAATATTCGGGGTACAAATTACGAGGGCGGATCAATATGTCCGTGACTTTTTGAATGAAACACAGTTTTATGTTAGAAAGTGTTTTGCAACCGTCAGACAATGACAATCGTAATTAATTTTTTATATTAATTACTGTAGAATATTTCTTTAGTTAGTCTCTTTACAGGAAGATTTTTTTTTTTTGCAAAAAAAAAAAAATATTTTTCAACAAAATCTCCCTTTAGCTCAATACACGTTTAAATCCGGAGAATATGGCGGATAAGGTACCAATTCGTAGCACAATTCATGGAATTTTTCCATCGATAGTGCACCCGTGCATTATCTTGATGAAAAAGAACTATTTTCTTGGCCATATGTGATCGTTTGTTTTTAAATCCTCGTTAAATCGGTCCAATAAGTTGACATAATATTCGGCCTTTATTGTTTTTCCCTTTTAAAGGTAATCGATGTGCATAATCCCGCGTGCATCCCAAAAAGCAGTTGCCATCAAATCATTGGCCGACAAACTTACATTGGCCTTCTTCGGAGCCGGTTCACTCGGAGAAACCCATTGTTTAGTCTGCTGCTTGGTCTCCGGAGTGTTGTAATGAATCCACAGTTAAAAAACGCGACTAATTCGAATTGCGGTTAAACAACTCCAAACAATCCTTTGAAGTTGTCACACGATTACGTTTATGGTCAATTCAGAGCAAACGCGGCACCCATTTCGCAGACAGCTTTCTTAAGCCCAACTGATCATTTAAAATCGGAACCACACTGCCATATGAAATGGTTAACAATCTCACGCACTTTTACTCTTCGATCGGCCAACACTATATTGTGGATTTTTTCAACATTTTCGGGTGTATTGACCTCAATTTTCCGTCCCGAACGTTTAGCGTCATTTGTACTTGTGCGACCACAACGAAAGTCAGTAAACCTCTTTTTTGCCATTGAAATCGATAGTGCAGAGTCCCCATAGTATTTATCAAGCTTTTCCTTGGTTTGATTAACAGTTTTTTTTCGAAAAAATAATGTTTAATGAGCAAAAAATAATGTTTAATGAGCACTCGAAATTCACTTTTTTCCATTTTTAAAAAATCCACGATGTTGTATGTTTTGAACAGCTGTTAAACGCAAAGTAAATGACGGAACTTGCTGAAAATTTGACGGTAATCTATTAACAGGTGGTACTTGATGGGAGCATGCTTTCCATGCCAAATCTAATGCCAAATATTAGAAAATAAATAATTTTGTTTAGGCTATTTAATTTTTTTCAATATTTTTCCAGAAGTGTCAAGAGCAAGACTGGTATCAATTATTAAAGGTATTTGAAAGAAATTTCCAACAAATTTAGTTTCACTCCAATACGATGTCTAGTTCTGAAGGTCATCAGAGTGACCCTTAAACTAAGAATTGTTTTTATTAAGCTAGAACTCTTGAGTAATATTTTATATGGTTTTCTAAAAACAAAGCACAAGAGAAAAAAAAAATGTTTCATAACCTCTTTTTTTGCACATAATCCATTTAGCAACCACGTACACCCCCTTTAAAAAAATCGGAAAAAATTCGCAAAAGACATTTTGGGCCATAAGTATTTATATCCCGCTTCAAGAGTTGCAAAAATCCAAAAAAAAGTGGAACTGCTGAATCGCCCTAATGTGTATTTTAAAATAATATTGCATTCTTGACTTTAATCAGTGTGTAAAAAAAAAAAAAAATTAAATATAAAATAGCTTTGTCCGTTATAAATAGGGAACTTCGCTCACATTGAAATAAACTGCAATTTCCCTCTCAATACTACAATGAATTGTGTAAATTATACATTTAATATTAATTTTGTTTATTATTCAATGCAATTATGAACTTGCCAACTGCTAAATTGGATTATATTTATAAAATGTGTTTTTGTTTGCACTGCTAAAGAGAAGTGTTGTTTAACTTCACGTCCCAGTGTAGAAACGGTTAAGACATGTCATTACTTTTCCCACTACCAGTAATGGCACCCGCTTACTCTCTGCACTACTTTAACACAAATAATAAGGACTTATATTACTTCAATACAAAAAATAATACGTTCCCATAAATACTTATTTTTATCATTATTTTAAATAAAAAGTAATGATCTTAAAAAAATTTGAAAATGTATTTTTACACTCATTATTTTCTTTACTTCTAGTAAGTACATATACAATAACTACTTTTTGATTTTTTGTAAGCTGGAAAGTAATGACATTTTGTGCAAGCAACTCATTTATGTTTTTATTTATCAAGCATATCATGTCGAGATAGCTCATATGGTAGAGCAGTTGACTGCTAACCTGGAGGCCCGGGTTCGAATCCCGTATGTGACATTTTATTAAAAAAAAAAATTTTGAATAAAAAAAATTTTTTTATTAAATTTAGCCTTTTTTTAAATTTATTTTTATGCTTGTTATTTTTGTCCATTTTGGTAAGGATATAGGTGACACATATTTTTTCTACTTTTTGTAAGGTGTTTAGTAATGATATGTCTTTATTTTTGCTCGACATCGCATATAAAAGTAATGAGATTTGTATTGACAATTGTAATTACTTGCCATTACCAAATATGTAATGCTTTTCTACACTTGGTTATTTGATGAAGATCTACACCTAACAAATATTAGAACTATCAACTAGAGTTGCGATTTATAGTTCATAGTTCATTTCGCTCATATACATTTATTGAATTAGTTCATTCTTTTAGTTCGTAAGTTTGTTGGATAATTTTTCCCATTACATATTCATATTGTTATACTGATTAATGGTTTGTTTAACAAAGCTGCATAATATGAGAGAAAATCTCAAATAAACGGTTAAAAATGAACTAGTTTAATTTTATCCGGTCATTTGGGATTTTCTCTCATATTATTCAGATTTTTTACACAAACAGACATCAGCATTTGGCGAGTAATTCTCTGATAATTTTTTAAGAGCCTAGATATGATTGATTTGGACACATTTACCTTACATTCATCGATTATCTGATTGAGTTGCTGGCGCAGTTGATGATTTCGTAATTATTTTACGCCGGTCCCAATCAGAAAGCTTTTTATCGTTCCGCCTGTTATATTTTTACCATAAGATATGAACCACGCGGCATTTTATTGCAATTGATTAAAATTGCATAAAAAACAAAAATAATTTTTACATTTTTCTGTATTTGCAATTCTTCTTTGTTTACCGTTATATGTAATTAAGGCTCAATTAGTCTAGCCGTTCCGTGCCGTAACGAATCAGCTGATTTGTTTTTGTTTTATGGATAGTGCGTTTTTCAAAAAAGCGCCTCCAATAAACCATGAACGAAACAGCTGATTCGTCACGGCACGGAACGGCAGCACTAATGGAGCCTTTATAGTTATGTCACACTAACAACATATTGTTACACAATTTTTCTCTTAGATCAATTAAGTAATCTCTTAAATTTTATACACTAAAAGATCAGTTACCAAACACTTAAAAACAGTTATAAGTTTTCCAAAAATGTTTGTAATATTAGAAAAAATAGCAAAAATCATTTATAATTATAGTTATGCAACGCAGTGTATAATGTGCATGTGAGTAGTGGGAAAGCAACAGTCAATCGTACTCGTATTTATGAGTTATCTTCATTTGTTATCTTATGAATTCGAATTATTTATACCCGAGTAAAAACGTCTACATATAATCATGCATTATTTTATACAAATATATATGTTTCTGTAAAATTTTTTCCCTCTAATTTTTTTAATATGCCGCCCCATTTAATTACATCTTATAACATATGGACCAATATATAATCGTATATGACACATACAATTATATATGGTTAATCTAATTATGCACGAATACATGTATAATTAGATATAACACAAATAAAATTATATAAAACAACATATAGTATAGTATTAAAAAATGTATTTTTTTTTTGGATAAAACGATATCTTGACCTATTTATACACTTAGGAAACTAGGAACGTAGAAATGACTAAAAATGGGACCTAACAGATATCATAGGATGAACTTATATTTGTATGAAATTGTGTATATTTTCATACAATTATATTTAACATTTAGTACAATTTTACCAAACTAAAATTCGGATCTAATTGTATTTAGATGTATCAGTTTATATTCAAACAGGTCAATTTACGAATACAAACGTATCTGGTTTCTATATAATTATATATATTTGTATTAGTTTAGTAATAAACTAATACAATTTAATACAATTCTATCGGGATATAATTCGGATAAAATTATACTGGACATTTATCTAATTGGATTCGATTGGATCATAACCCATACAAATAGATACAATTATATGGGCCCATATTTCGGATGAAATTTGATAAGATTGCATATTACGTCACATTACTATGACTACATAAAGCTCCATATCAATTTTTTTTCGTCGGAAGACAAACTTGGATCTAATTATATTTAGATGTATCAGTTTACATACAATCATGTAAAATTATATCAGGTTAAAATCCGGATACAAACATATCTGATTTTATATTATTACATCTGTTTGTATCAGTTTAGGTATAAACTGATACAATTAGATACATAACTGATTCAATATAATACAACTCTATCAGGCCATAATTCGGATAAATTATACTGGCCTTGTATCTATTTGCATCAGATTAGATTAAAACCCATAGATATTTCGGATAAAATTTAATAAGATCACATATAGCGTTACATAGAAATTGATTTGACTACATAAAGCTGCATATCAATTTTTTTTTAATCGGGTATTTATTATTAATTTTTTTTGCATTCCGTCCATTTTTTAATTTTATTTATAAATGGATACGTTTCTTTTCATATGTTAATATTGATTGAATAATAATGATATCATTGTTGATTGTTTGTTGTTTGTTGTAAAAATGAATTTATCTGTGTTTACGTTTTATTATCTTGATTGCATTATAGTATTAATTTTTATACCCTCCACCCCACTGTGCAGGAGGATATATATCAGTTTGTCATACCGTTTGCAATTCATCAAAAAAAAAAACTCTGAGACCCTATAAACTATATATATGTATATTCCTGATCAGCATTAATAGCGAAGCCGATTTCACAACAACCGTTGAAACGCGAAATACTCCGCTTATAAGGAAGCGGAATTGCTAGTTTTCGCTCAAATTGTTTGTTGATATTATAACCAGGTTGGTAATATAAAGCCACCTCAAAATTTTCACTCAATTTGGTATTATAAATATACTACATACTAGAATTGTTACTCGAATAAAAATAATGCTATTAATCGAACGAACAAAAATTTGAACGAACAATTTAAAAATCATGATTTTCGGATAACAAATAATTCGAATAAATTTGATCGATTAAGCGAATAAACGGAATAATTTATAAAATTATTTTTGCATTAAAACCTTTTTAAAAATTTAACAATTTAAAATTTTTTTTTTCTTTTTTTATTTATTTTTTTTCAAAATATGATTTAAGGAAACTAATACTTAAGGTGATAACATAGCATCCAAACCATCCAAAATTAACAAAAATCTTATTTAACAACGTTAGCACGTTAGAGTCTAGTGTCCGACCGAACAGTTCGGCCAAAAACCTATATTTTGTCGGTTTTTTGATATCTAGAGGCAATGATGACAAATTTTGGTATTTGAAACATGTTTGTTGAGCCGTTTTAATTCGATTTTGTGTATAAAATTTAAGAGAAAAGCCGAAGTTTAGCTATAAAGTTAAAAGTTTGGCCGCCGAACTATTTTCGATTTGGCCGAACTTTCTGAGGCCGAACAATGAATTCATTGCTTAGCTACAGACTTTTCTTCAAATTTGACACTTAAAATGGCATCTAAAGCCCAATAAACATTTTTCCATACGCCAAATTTGTCCATAATGCTTTAAAATATCGAATACAAACCAAATGCATTTTCTGGCCGAACTGTTCGGTCGGACACTATTAGAGTCCAACATGTGAATTCAGTTTGTGTAATTTGTACAGCATTAAATTGAGATCCTAACAGCTCGACATATTTCCGATTTATTTATTTTCTTACCAATTTTCAAAACTTTATAGGAAAACTAATTTCTGCATCATGAGCATAATTGCATTTAATATATTAAGTATTCGAATAAATGCCATTATTAATAAAATTTTGAGATAATTTATTAATTAATTTATTATTGAAAATGAAAATTATTCAAGTTCGAGGCCATACTCTATATTTCTTCATTAGGATATTGTCCTAACAAATAATCTATAGAGTTTTTTGTTTTCAAATTTATTATTTGACCCTTTCAGGAATGTGTTGATAGATCTATTTCGGGAATTTTCTTGAATAATTTTCATTTTCATTGCACAATTAAAGGTCGAAAAAAACATAATTTTTATTTTTAATAAAAATTATAACAAACTTGTATAAAAGGCAGAGTACCGCCAAGTTTACTTCCCCTGTTTTGCTTACAAACTAAACAAAATATAAAAAGGAGAGAGAAACAAAAAACAAAAAAAAGTGTATTGAATATCCACCAGAGGTGGATCTTGCACATCAAACAAGTTTTCAATTTATTTTTTGATCAATGGTTATAATCTTTAACTTCAAACTCATATGTATATTAGTTCTCATGTAGTGAGTAAACTAGTTCATATGTATGTTTGATGTTTGGCATGGGATTGTTACCGCTTTCAAAACGTGTTCTAATGATGGGAACCTAGAAAATTCCCGAAATAGATCTATCAACACATTCCTGAAAGGGTCAAATAATAAATTTGAAAACAAAAAACTCTATAGATTATTTGTTAGGACAATATCCTAATGAAGAAATATAGAGTATGGCCTCGAACTTGAATAATTTTCATTTTCATTGCACAATTAAAGGTCGAAAAAAACATAATTTTTATTTTTAATAAAAATTATAACAAACTTTTAATTTATTATTTATTTATTTTTAAAATTATTTTTATTCGTTATTCTCGATCGATTAATAAAACAATTTTTAAAAGCTAATATTAAACCCGAATAAATTACAACCCATTGGTACACACTAGGGTTAAAACTTTTAAAATTTTTTGCAAATATTAAAAATTACATGGCATAGCCGTCTAGGCCTTGACAAAATATTAAGTACCATGCTTAGCTTTTCGCGGTAGTTAAAAAAACGCAATAAAGTTTTGATAAATTTTTTTTAAGTTTTTCAAAAAATTTAATATTTTACTTACAATTACACAGTTTTTTTGTTATGTACTTATAAACTGCGTTGCAGAACTATAAGTACACATTAATTTCACCAAATTTCGTAAGTTACGAAAAGAAGAAGAGTTTAACCGACATAAATGTAAAACCAATGAAAATTGAATAATATTTAACAAAAAAACAATTAATTTATTTTCTATTTTACTATTTAAAAAATAATAACAAAATGTTTTATAACTATTAATACTCTTAACTTAAAACATTAAAATTTACAAAAATTTAAGAAAATAATTTTTAAGCAGCAATTTTAATAATGCGCGAAGCTTTTTTTTTTTTGTTTCAACTCGAAAATTTTATCAGACATACTGTCGTCTACCAGATTTATTCGAAGTTCTTCCGTTATAGATTTCCACGCATCAATACCATCTTCTTTTAGATGAAAAACGCTTTCATATTGTCGGTTTTCTGCAGAAACTCGACGGGTTAATACTCCCAAATTTTCTTATTTGGGGTTTTGATCCGGAGAACATGCAAGCCATTCCAATACTCTTATATTTTTTGATGATAGCCATTCCATTGTCGGACGACTTACATAAATGTACTGATTCATTGTATTGTTGAAAAATTAATTCTTCTTCGTTGTCAACAATTTCTCTTCTAATACTGTAATGTACTCAGAAGAATTCATTCTGGTGCTTTTAAATGCCAAATCAAATATACCGTCGAACCATTAAGGATCCGCCTCCGCAATTTATTTTTGAGTAATATCGTGGTTTCTTACGTAGGTCTCTCCAATAGCTGTTAAAACCATTCTCATCAGAAAAAATCACATTTGAGAGAAATTTATGTTTAAACAGTCCTACCAACAACAGCGATTACCTTTGACTTACCTTTCTCTATTTTGTTTGTAAATTACTTTTAGCGAATTCAATCTAGCAGTTTTGTGGCGTAGACATCAGCGCAGACATCAGCATGTGGCGAGTAATTCTCTGGGAATTCTTTTAGAGCCTAGATATGATTGAATTGGACACATTTACCTTACATTCATCAATTATCTGGTTAAGACTCTTCATTGAGTTGCTGGCAGAGTTGATTATTTTACGCCGGCCCCGATCAGAAAGCTTTTTTTCGAGCCGCCTGTTTTATTTTTACCATAAGCACTTGGATTGTTTGCAAAATTTGTGACAATCACATGTAAACGGTTTATTTTTCTAGCAATTTCCCCAAAATTTAAGCCACTTTTTAAATAGGCTGAAATTTGCAATTTTTCAAAATCACTTAGATATGAACCAAGCGACATTTTATTGCAAATTGATTACAATTGCATAAAAAACAAAAACAAATATAAATTTATATTTGCTATTCTTCTTTGTTTACCGTTATATGTAGTTACAGTTATAAAACACTAACAAAATATTATAATACAATTTTTCTCTTAAATCAATAAAGTAATCTCTTAAATTTAAAAACAGTTAAAAGTTGTAAAAATATGTGTGTAATATTAGAAAAAAAAATAGTAAACATCTTTTGTCATTATAGGTTTTGCAACGCAGTGTACTATTACCAATGAAACATATTTTCCTCCATTCCAACACACGAAAATACGTGGATTTCTATGCAAAATTTATTAATTTGGCCTTTACATCCAGAAAAGACTTATTGTCCCAATCTATTTTAAACCGAATCGTTTGGTTATCACTATCCTTATTCATTTGTCTCAACCTTACTTCGGTTGTCACAACCGGTGCCACTAAATTTAGCCTTCAGCCGCTGCCGCAATATTGTAGTTCAATGTTCAGCATTGAAAAATGGTTAGGGTAGAAGGGGGAGTTTTCGCCAATGGGCACAAACACCACCCTCTATTATCTCCAAATTTAAGAGAGATAATAAAAAAAGATTAAATGATAATTTGTTCAGTTGTTGATCATATTTTATACCTTCAAGTCTAAGGGGTTTACTATACAGGTAGTCTCGGACAGAAACATTTATGTGTTTTTAGAGGTGTTTAAAAAATATATGGAAGTAAGTATATTCTTTGATAACTTTTTCAATTGGTGTATTAAAAAATATGTCTTTGAGTATGCTGTTCTGTTGACTTCAATAAAAAAAATCCGATGTAATTTTTGCAAAAAAAAAATTGGAAAAGTGTATAAAAGTAACGGTTATCTGGGGTACATCCTAAAGTTACAGCAGTTTCTTTGGAAATATTTCCAATGGGGTTGATTCACAAATGCTAAACGTTCGCCAAAGACAATATATATATATTAGGGTGGGGCGATTTGAACATCTTAATGGGCGCTTCGCGTTTCTGATTCTTGGGATTGTACTGAGCAAAATCGTCCACTAGACCATACGTCTACGGTGAAAATGGAGCTTCCAGATTTTGACTTGCAAACAGATTTTGACTTGCTTGTAACAATGTGTGGGATGGACATATCTCAGGAAGTAGGAGGAGCTTATCCAAGATTATGGTATCAATCTCTTCTTTGGAAGATTGTCTAGCAGATTAATGCATCAGTCATATTTGTGGGTGGGGTTTAAGGGTTTAATTTTTAATTTCAAAATAGGCCTTTTTAGCCGTATTTTGTGAAAGTAACCCTGTCCCTTTGCACTTTCACAAGGCCAAAACTGCCTGAAGCAGCGTTCCAATGCTTTTGCGATGTACTAGAGAGTTCTTAAACTTTTTGACTTATTTTTTCCAGCAAGCTATTTTTTAAAATTTGGAAAATGGGAAATGGTTTGATAAATCCAAATCAAACGAATCTGTCCAATGGAGCAGCAATATTTCCCGCAACTTAAACAAATTTATTTTTGCATTTTCCTAATACTTTTTTTTTGCTACATCTGTAATTGTTTTTTCAATTCTGCTATTAATTATTTTGACCGTTGTAAACGGTTGCTTTTACTACAACTGTAGTAGTTTTTTAGTAGTTAATTTTATGAAAAATACAGTTATTTCCTTTTTAATTGCATTTGTAGTTATTTGGCGAGTGTAGGTTCCACTAACGAAGCCTAAATATTTACAAATTAAGAAGAAATAAATTTTCCAATAAAAGGACTATATTTTATTTGCTAGATTTTTATTGTAATTTAACAACATAAAAAAAAGCTAATAAAAAATTCAAATAAATTTTGTTTACCAAAGTTATTTACTGTTGTAACCTATTAAAGTTTCCATGAGTAGCAATGAATGACAAAGTCAGCGAATGTTATAGGTTCGTTCTACACTTGTTAAACTTCCCAGTGTAGAAACGGTAATGGCATGTCATAACTTTTCTCATTACTAGTAATTACTTTACCACGAATAAGAAGGACTTCAATACAAAAAATAATGCCATACCCATGATTACCTATTTTTATTTGATCTAAACAATTTTTGAAAATCTATTTTTAGAATCATTATTTGTTCACTTCTAGTAAAGACAACTACTAGTAAGTACAACTAAAGGGTCCGCCATCTAACGTTTTTTTTTTTTCAACTAGTGCTTATTTCGTGAATGGTAACACTTAGCTCATGTCTGATTTGACAGATAATTAGACCTTGGTATGACGCCATACAAAGTCCAATTGGTTCAGGAGTTAAAAAAAAAAGTTATGTTGCGGACCCTTTACTTTTTTTTGATTTTTTTGTAAGCTGGAAAGTAATGACATTCTGTGTAAGCAAATCATTTATGTTTTTATCTATCAAGTACTAGGGCGGGTCCCAACATTAGCCGACCTAACAAAGAAAACAACAAATTTGGGTAACAATTTCTTTATTTCTCAACATAAAGTTAGTGTTTTTACAAAATTTTCTACTACTTCTTCCGTTTTTGTATTGAAAAAATTAATTTTGGAGGAGGAAATGACCCATTCCGCGCCTGAATTCAGGCAGCTCACGCACCTTTAGCGGACGATCATCCAATACTATTTTGTGGGTATTCTCAACTGTTTCTGTGGACATCTCAATTTGTCGACCACTACGGTGTTTGTCTGCCAACCAACATTTAATAGTCATAAACGAAGGAGCAGATTCCCCCAGAATCTATTAGTTGGACTAAGACCTTTCAAATAAAATAACGGGGACCAATTTATCCCATGTTTACAAATTTACTGATATCGTTTATTTTTAATGGCCCCAAAAAAATATGAAACAACGTGGCGCCTTGAAACTTAAAACATATGTTTTGTAACGTTGCCACTTTTCATCAAAGTTTTTTTTTTAATTACTACCGCTCTCGTATAACATCCTAGTGTAGAAAAGGAAATGGCATGTCATTACTTTTCTAACCACCAGTAAGGATACCATTACCAGCTTACTCTCTGCATTACTTTAAAACGAATAATACGTTTTTACAAATAAGTAGTTCATTTTCCCATTATTTCAAAACCCTATTTTTATCATTATTTTAAATATAAAGTAATGATCTAAAAAATGTTTGAAATCTATTTTTAGACTCATCAATTTTTCACTTCTAGTAAGTACATATATAACTTATTTTTGGTTTTTTGTAAGCTGGAAAGTAATGACATTTTGTGTAAGCAAGTCATTTATATTTTTATATATCAAGTATAACATGTCGAGGTAGCTTAGATCGGTTGACTGACAACCCGGCGGCCCGGGTTCGAACCCTGTGTGGGCACATTTTATTAAAAAAAACATTTTCAATAAAAAAATACTTTTTTATAAAATTTATTTTTAGACTCATTATTTATGTCCATACTGGTAATCGTATGGGTAACCACATATTTGACTATTTTTGTAAGGTGTTTAGTAATCATGTCATTATTTTGCGCGACATCCCCAAATGATATTTGTAATGACAATTGTAAGTACTTGCCATTACCGAATATGTAGTTATATAACCACTTATATGGTAATGCTTTTCTACACTGGGTTTTTGCTGTTGTAGCCAGTGCTTGTCTTCGTTTGGTGCGTATGGCAATACTTAAAATATTTTGAGGCAATATTACTTTACTCTTTACTTGGATTTGTTGATGTAGTTGCTGGTGTTGTTGTTGCTAATGGTTTAGTGTTGCCAGAGTATAGGTGCCCGACTGTCGGGAGCCAACAAAGTTTTTGACGTTGTTGTTGTTGCTGTTTTTCTTTATACTTACTCGACTATAATGCGCCACATGGTGATAACCAATTGTGGTGTTGCCCACACGTTCCAAACCAAAAAAATATAAAATGTTGTAAAATAGCAACGGCAGCAACAACAGCAAACACACTTGTCAACAACATCTTTAAACCCAACCATAAATGGAATGTGTTTAACTACACTAACAACATAAACAACAAGCAACATTTAAAAGAACATCTTCAATAAATCTAGAGATATGCAAAAAAAAAAATAAAAAAAAGTGAAAAACCAAGTAAAAGCATACTGACAAAGTGTTATACAGAAAGAAATTTGAGTTAAGATGGAGAACTACACGGATATCGATGTAGTATGTACTACCACCAGAAGGAAACAAATGTCGCCAGGAAAACTGTTGTTATCATACACAAACAAGCAAACAACAAATTTAAAATACAAGTTAAATATAACTTTACTTCGTTCGAAAAGGATCTGGCTTATCCCTTTTCTTTTGAGGAAATAATAAGCCAAACTAGGAGTAACATTTCTGAACATTTCTGAAGATGTCTTGTGTATTTGAGTTGCTGTTTTTGACATATTTTCCATCACTATTTATTTTGATATTGGGTTGCCTATTAAACCTCATTAACAAGAGTTTCTTTCTGTTGCATAGGACAAGTCGTCCAAACCTATCTACTCTTACCAAGCGTCTTTAATGTCCCTGAGCTCGTACGTCACATCCTCTGCTCTCGTTGGTCAGTGCAGGGAGGAACTGTCCAGGCTAAGCTGTCTATCCCAAGTTACTCTAGTTTGGGTCCCCGGCCACAGGGACCTCTACGGTAATGAAAGGGCAGACGAATTGGCAAGGGCAGGATCTGCCTTAAACGTCTCCACATCGGTGTCAGTCGCTGCACCGCTGGGGACTGTTAAGGGGGAAATTTTCCGGCACTATCTTCGCAGGGCGGGGGATAGGTGGCATAATTTGGATACCTGTAGGACCGCGAGACTTACGTGGCCCAACTACGACCTAGGGCGTACAAACTCTCTCCTGAGCAGGAGCAGGAGGGATGTCTCGAGGCTGACGGCTGTTCTGACCGGTCACTGGCTGATTGGTAGGCATGGCATTAGACTTGGGATTGTACGCGGTTCGCATTGTCGCAGCTGCGGCATACCGGGTGAGGAGACTGTGGAGCATCTTCTCTGCGATTGTCCGGCGCTGCAGAATATTCGACTCCGGATCTTGGGTGACCATATACTGGACGACCTCTCGGTAATATCACGTGTGGGATTCGGTGATCTCATACGTTATATTAACTGAACGGGTTGGGTCTAGTACTCCGGATATTAGTTCCTTACGGGTAGTGTGGTCTTTTCAAAACGGAGTCGCTTTTTGACTCTACTTGATGCTCACGAGTAGCGTGAGCTGCCACTTAAACCATCTACTCTTACCAAGTATAGGGGATATGAATTGTCTAATTATTTTAAAACTTTTGAAAAGGATATTTCGTATTGCCAATGGTTGGTTTAACTGGCATCCTTCAAGTAGTGTCAGCCTTTAAGTAGAGTCGAAGCGACTAATGCCCAGTTTTTCACTTCGTATTTAAATGCCATTTAAATACGAAGTGAAAAACTGTCATTTAAGACAGAAAAACTGAAACTGTATTTAAATACAACTTAAATTTAAATGGCAATTTATTTTTTTTTTTTTTTAAAGAGAGGCAACACTCAGGAAATTCTTCCTATTAATTAGTGTGTTGCTTTCTTTGGAAAGGGATAGTATAGAGATGAAAGGTGGGGAAAGATGGAGGGCTTCAGACATGGCAACACTGTAATTGCGCGAGATGATAAGTCTTAGAACAGTTGTTGCTCGCCACCTGATGGAGAGTTGGCGAACTTATTGAAGCTTCTTGGTTCATAGCCCTGATTCATTATTTTACTTCGGTGGGGTTAATTGCTATGGGAACACCGAAGGTGGACATTGCGATACGTATGAGGGATAGAAAAAACTCATACATATTATTTTGATGTTGCCGGCACCGGGGATCGAACCCGGGACCTTCTGTGTAAAAGTCCAACGCGCTAACCATTACACCACAACGCCCACTAATTGCATATTTAAATACGAAGTTAAAAACTGGGCATAAGTTTTAAAATACGATCATTAGTAAAGAGCTAATATGCGAAGAACTATACCCAACCGAGTGTTGGCGTTGAAAAAATATTGGTGGTCGGTCATACATTTGACTCCGCTAGCAGCACCATTGGGACAGTTAGAGCAGTGGAAGCAAATTTTATAAAAATTAAATTCTTGTATGGAAGCCCCCTTAGTGAGTGGAGATAGGGGGTAGGTACGTTCCCAAAAAAGTTTGCGGGGAAAATTAATGGGGTTCGCTCTAACATTTTACTCGCCTGGGGTCGACTCCGAAGCAGTTGTGGGGCTTTTTGGGATTTTTTTTTCCTAATGTTCACATGATCAGCCAGCCAGCTGTATGCAAACATTCAGCCATCATAAAATTAAAACATTTTATCTGATATTTTACATGTTGGGGGCATAATAGCGTGTAAACGCACCGCGGTCACGCCAGCTGACCGATGTTTCATACATTCACTATGGAAAGGGTTGTATGTTTTATATATTGAAAATTTGACTCTCTGCGTTGTCGCTTAAACCTTCTTCGTAAAATGTTTGACTAGTTTTTTAAATATTATTAATAGTTTTTTTATTTTTTTTTCTCTTTTCTGGAATAAAAATAATAAATATAACAATAAAAATATTTCAAACTTACTTAAACATGCATTTCATTATTTTTTGCAAAGTTGCTGAAATAACTACGCAAAACAACTGTTGCTAAAATACGATATTTTTGGTTAGTTATTGTTTTTAATGACTATCAAAAAATTGTTTTTTTTTCATTCGCCCAAAGGAAAATGACTACAATTACAGGTAAAATGACTATTACCGTTTTCTACACGAATGACTAAAATATGGTTTGGGGAATATGAGACTTAGGTTTCTAGGTAATTGCGTCATTTCGCCTTCCGACATCGCGAACATTTTGCCTAATAGGATAATTGGCTTTATAGGTAGCTTGAATCTGTAGGTAACTTTAGGCAGCACATAAGACCTACATTGGTCGCGGTGCATAGTGCCTTCTAATCTAATCTAATCTAATCTAAATGGTTTGGGGAAGAATTTTCTGAGTGTAAATGTAGACAACAACATCTATTACATTCCTATGGGGAATGGGACCAGTTCTGCGTGTGCCACAGGATCGGTCCCTTCGTGCCAGAGACCGGTCCTCTGCTGAAAGCCTACCCTATGTAAACAACTGGCAACTTTAACATTGGCTTGTCATAGAAGGAGGTCATTTGTCCTGCTTTAAACCACATAGTGGCATGCCACAAGACTAACCAAAGATGGGCATGCCACAAGACTGTCGCAAAAGGGCCATGTCGTATAAAATAAACGAAACCTAACAGATTCCAATGGGTAAAATTCTGGCCAACTGGCTTTTTCGTGTTAATAAGCATTCTGGTTAAGTGGTATGTCCTCCCTTTACCAGTCACAGGATTAGTAATTTTAGGACAATTGACACTGCTTAACCCACTTCAGTATTAAATTATACCAATCCTGTGATAAGTCCCTCTTTAACCAGTCATTTTGAGGTCAATTGACTGCTCATTCCCCATAGGGATATGTAAAAATTAGCTATCATAAAGTCTCCTGCTCCCGGACTAAGACAACTGTTACAAACATGTTAATAAATTTAATGTAACTCTTAAAACACATAAAAAATGTTAATTTACAAATTGCCCAGATTTGTTGTTAATAAAAAGAAGTATGACATTTTTTTTTAAAACTCATTTATTTTCTTTACCCATATAAAGTTTACTTTTTTTCCCAAAAAGGATGAGCCTTCCTTTGTCACACTTTTCGCAAGGGAAATTACAAAAATAAACAGACAAACATAATATTAAACAGACAATATAATGTAACAAATATGAACGAAATCACACAACTCAACACAATTGCCTGAAATCAATCAAAGTAAAACGCCTCCTCAACCCCCTTTTGGCTTATTAGACCTATTATGTTTGCCCTCTACGAATTTCTTTTCCTCTTCCTTCATCCACTACTCCGTCATCCATTTACTTTTCTTTACCACTTTGCGGTCGTTAAGTTAATCTGTTAGTGTGTGCATTTGTAGTTTTTTTCCATCGACTTTTATTTTATCATCTTACATTGTGAAGGGTTAGAGTTGTGTGTAAAGGATGGACACGATCAAATTTTTACAAAATCAACAATCGATTATGTTGACCCATTTTGAGTTATCTGATATCTAGACAATACACAACTTAACATGACCCGGACCGCCAGATCTTAATGAACTTTGGATAAGTTGTGGAGTATAACAATTTAAGGGATCCGTGATTTTTTTTTAACTACCCAATATCATGTTTAGGCGTTAATAAGTGGGGCCAAAAATTACCCTATTTTACGTTTTTTCGGTTTATTCGGGTTTTTTCGTTCTATTAAAAGTAACTGTAGACAAATTCGGTATCAAATGAAAGATTTTTTGAAGACACATTCACTGGTGTAAAAATTATGTCTAAAGACTTTCAAGTTTTTTTTATTCAAAAAAATATGTTCTGAGTAACACTAAATCTTGCATTTAAGTAAGGAATTGTAGTTGGATTAAGCTGAAAATACTGCATTGTAATGCCTATTTAATTTAATCGAGTGGGTGTCTGAGCTTTTTCCGATATTAAAAATTGTTCGTTTTCTATGCGACTTATCCTGAACATCCTTTTTCCCCTATATTTCAAATAATTTAAAAATGTGGTAATTCTGAGTCCACTATGTAGGCAATATGGGTAAAAAAAATTTTATTTTCTTGAGTACTTTAACCAAGTCTACAAACCATGTCTACAAATAATATTGTTAACAGCCTTTTTAAACCGTTAAACGTGATATCGGCCAGCTAAAAAGAAATACGTGTCTCGTTTTTTTTGTCCCTTTCAACATATCGAAAGTTCATTAAAATCTGTAAGTTCGGGTCGGAATACCTCCCTTGTAAGCAGACTTTTTAGCTCGAAAAAATTTTACGTGCCAAATACAAATTTATGTTGGACTGTTTTTACTAAAATATCGACCTGTTTGCTGTTATATGAAAAAAAAATCTCCAGACACTGTAGGATGCAAATGCAGTGCTATTAATCAATTTTGGTGGATAAGGTCTTTCTTGTCTAAAAAGACAAAATCCGATCCTTTTTAAAACCAAAAAGTGTCAAAAAATTAAATTTTCGATGCAGAATATAAAAAATTTTAAATGCAAATACAATTTGGGAATATACTCGTAACTTTGATTAAAGCTAATTAGTTAAATACAAAATATATAATTTTTGAAGAAGAATTTTGTTAGACCACAGAATTCCTATTAAATTTTAATGGGGATATAAGCAAAATCACGTTGTTGATTCTTATAACGGTCTTGTAAGCAAAATTTGTTGTTGTTTCACATGCAAATTTGATTTATAAGACTGTTTTAAAAATCAACACAATTTCTATGCATATACCCATAAAGCCCAGTTTAGTACTGTCTAGATATATATATATATATATATATATATATATATATATATATATATATATATGTATATATATATATATATGTATATATATATATATATATTATATATATATATATATATATATATATAACTACCCGAATAAATAAAATTTGTATATCGTCTTATGTTTTTCCGTGAAAAATCGATTAAATTCAAAGAAATGCAATATATTAATATATCTGTTTAAATTTTGTAGCGAATAACATCGTATAAGATAAGATGTGTGTTGGCGTTGTGGTGTAATGGTTAGCGCGTTGGACTGTTACACAGATGGTCCCGGGTTCGATTCCCGGTGACGGAAACATCAATTTAAAAAAATAATATGTATGAGTTTTCTATCACTTATATGTATCGCTGCGCCCACCTTCGGTGTTCCCATAGCACTTAACCCCACCGAAGTAAAAAAATAAATCAGGGCTATGAAACAAAAAGCTTCAATAAATTCGCCAACTCTACACCAGGTGGCGAGCCACAACTGTTCTAAGACTTATCATCTCCCTTCATCTTTCACCACCTTTCATCTCTCCACTATCCCCTTTCCAAGGAAAGAAACACATTAATTAATATGAAGAATTTCCTAAGTGTTGCTTCTTTAAAAAAAAAATATCTGGAATTCTGATTTTTTTTTTTTTTTATATTTGGTGCCAAATGATTATCATATCCAATAATATGTTCTCGTTTATATTATTTTATGTGCCATATACAATCATATATTATTGCCTTAATTATATTTGGTTGCAAATAAATTTATATATTGCGGAATACAAAACGATATAAAAACACATATGATCCAAGATCAAAAAATATGTCTATTTTATTTTAGATATAAGACTTTAGGAAGTTATACATTGTGACTGCAATCAAAACTATTAGTTTTTTGGTAAATTTTAAACTCACAACCTAATAAATTAGGTTAACAATAAAATACATACCGTCATATCCTACCAAACATTTTCCATAAAAAGAAGATTTGTTAGGATTCAGTGATCGGCGGTGGTTCTGCTTATCGCGAAATGTTATATCGGAAAAAAAGTTATATGTGTCATGGCGTTTGGCTGGTTCAGGTCATGGAATCGAGGTCTCCCAACATAGTCAATAAAAGAAAGCGGTATTTTTGGTTTTCCTTGAGTTCTGCTAGATAACTTACTAAAAAAGTATTAAACTGATTTTCCAGGGTCCCACTCAAGGAAAACCAAAAATACCTTTATTGGCTATGTTGTATCCGGCATTGAGCTTAATAACTTTACTACATTTAGATGGTCAAAATGCATGAAAAAGGCACAAAAAATGACAATTTCCCCTATACGATACTTACTAACTTCAAATCGATATATTTCGATTCCTAGACCTGACACAGCGAAACGTATAATAACTATATATAACTTTTTCCGGATGTAACTTTTTCCGATAAGCAGAACCCCACAATATTTTGATATTCTTAATATAAATTTTTTATAATATTTATTTTATAAAAAACAAAGAAATAAAATCATGAAATCTTAATTTTAAAAATAATTTTGATTTTTATTTTTAAAACTTTACTCAAAAGTATACGTTGTATATTTTGATACAATTAAATCTTCTATTTTATAAAAAATAATAAAATAATATCAAACTTAAAACAATAATATAAGAACAAATTCGATTAGATACAATTTGATTAATTCATTTTTCGGTATGGCACCAAAATAAAAAAGATATGCTAGCGAATATTTTTTTCACGGGTTTTCATTTTAAAATTTGTTATAATATGTGATTATATATGGTGTCATGCATTGCCATATGTTATTATATGTTTCTTATGTGATTTCATATATAACGATATATTTTCATATATTGAACTTTAAAAATTTAGACTTTTAACTTATATGCTATACATAATAAGATATGATAGATCTGTTGTCATATATAATAATACATTCTCATATATAACATAATATGTAATCATATATGGAGCCATGTAAGCTATATCATTTAAAATATAATAATATATACTGTTTTAAAACATTTTTTGTGTGTGCTATAAGATATGCTTATTAGGGTGGGGCGATTTGAACATCTTAATGGGCGCTTCGCGTTTCTGATTCTTGGGATTGTACTGAGCAAAAAAGTCCACTAGACCATACATCTACGGTGAAAATCGAGCTTCCAGATTTTGACTTGCAAACAGATTTTGACTTGCTTGTAACAATGTGTGGGATGGACATATCTCAGGAAGTATGAGTAGCTTATCCAAGATTATGGTATCAATCTCTTCTTTGGAAGATTCTCTAGCAGATTAATGCATCAATCATATTTGTGGGTGGGGTTTAAGAGTTTAATTTTTAATTTTAAAATAGGCCTTTTTAGCCGTATTTTTGAAAGTAACCCTGTCCCTTTGCACTTTCACAAGGCCAAAACTGCCTGAAGGAGCGTTCCAATGCTTTTGCGATGTACTAGAGAGTTCTTAACTTTTGTCTTGGCTACACTCAGGGAACTTCTGCTTTAAAAATATGTAGTTGTTTGGGTTGTAATACAGTTTCATTATTTTTAATGTAAATGTAAGTCATTTTTAGAACAAATAAAATTTTTAACTAACCTTGTAGTTCATTTAAAAAAACAACTCACATCAAATGACTGTTTTATGATTTTACATTCATTTTTTACAGTTGTTTTTTGTTATTTAAAAAAATAAAAAAATTTGTTTTTGGTTTATTTTTTACTACCATGTGGTTCATTTTTACTAAAATTGTTAGTCATTTTTTGAACATTAAAAAACAAATGACAATGTTAGTTGAATTTAATGAAATGTAAGTCGTCCTTTTTTAAAATGAAATTTCATTTGTTTTTGACTACAATTGCTGTCCAACATAATTTCCTAAGTGTACAATTTTTGTCTTATTATTGGATCGAAAATCTCAATAGTTTGGCTGTTATATGCCAAAATATCCAAAAAAACGTGACAAAAGTCTGAGAAAAAACTGCAAGTCAAAATCTGGAAGCTCGATTTTCACCGTAGACGTTTGGTCTAGTGGACTTTTTTGCTCAGTACAATCCCAAGAATCAGAAACGCGAAGCGCCCATTAAGATTTTTTTTCCTTCCATACTAATCGTCCCACCCTAATGCTTATATATGGTGTCATATGTAAATTACAACTTAAGATATAATTATATTTGGCATTAAAGGTTGTAAAATAAAATTATGTAAGATTTCATATATGACACAAGATTAACAATTTAGTTTGAGGTATGATTATATATGATGGTCCAACATCATTAGTATTTTCTACGCGTATAATATATTGTTATATATACATAACTAGCTGACCCGACAAACGTTGTTTTGCCTTCAAATTTTATTTTCATTGAAAGTCTGGTTCCGTTACAAAGTCGTGGTGGATTGATTTTTGATATTCGCACAATTTATATGAAAATGACTAATGTTCAGAAAAATCACCACATCTCAACCAAACGAAAATATTTTTAAACAATTTTTTTTTTAAACCATCCTCATTGCATGTTCTACAAAACGTATTCAGCCATTTTTTATTTTATGCAGCCGTTCTCGAGTTATGGAGTGACAATCAAAATGTACACTTCTTTTTATATATATAGATTACATGTGCGCCAGATGACGAAATTATATTTTTAACATAACTTTTTTTGAACGTTTAATGATATTTCAGAAAAAAATTAGTATATTTATTAGAAAACAGTTTCTGAATATGACAAAACTACCATAAGTTTTTGCTAAACCAAATTGGTTAATTTTAGGCAAAACCCCGAAACTTTGATACATGTCTCTTCAACTCAAAAATATTTTATTACTGAATCTTGATTTTGATCGCTAAATCTTGAGATCCATTTGTTGGAATTAAAGTTATTATTAAATTAAAATGTAAAAGTTTTAGCGTGTCCATGCTTTATATGTATATCGAATATCGAAGAGATGCCTTAATAAGGATGTCTGATGTTTATCACAGCATCAGTTCATTCGAGTTTTTAATTTGTCTTATTGTTGTGTATAAATGTATGAATGTGTTCGTTTCCTTCCTTTTTTAATTGAAATCTCATACTGCTTCGTTTTCTTCTTGTCATTTTTTGCATTATTTTTGTTTAAATGAATTTGTTTAGATATACTCAAATTACTTATAAAATAATAACATTGACAACACTAACATACATTAAGACATCATTTTATTAAATACGCTTTAGATCAGAGACTCCGAAATTGTCAAATTTTTGGTTATTCAAGAAACAAAATTAGTACTTAAATGGAATCAATAAAGTCAACATAAATTTAAAAAACTGGGTTCCAACTCAAGCTATTCGAGAACAAGTTCGACTAGAATCGGTTTTTTAGAAAAAGTTTCAGAATCTCTTTTTTTTTGAATTTGACTGTATGACTTGTCTCGACCCAGAACTGGTTCGAGACTCTAGAATCTATCTAGAGTTAGTCCCAGCACAGTTTTTGGAAGATCCAGTTCTAGTTTTATAAGAAAACTCCTAGGCTTTACCCTCATAGATATAAATCTGTAAAAATAGCAGAAAAGCTACTAAAAATTAGTTAAAAATTACGTTGCAGAAAAAACTGTGAAAATTAGCAAATTTAATTATGCTAACTATTTATAAAATAAGAACAGCAAAAATAAAACTTTTAACTTTACATAATTTTAATTACATTCGATTTGAATTTTAGTTAGCTAAAATTAGCAAAAACTTACTAAATATTTGTAGACTAAGAACAGCAAACAAAACATAAAATTAAGCTAAAATGTCACTAAAAATTCGTAGATTTAACAGATTTATTTTTGCTCTTTTATCTAACTAATATTTAGTAAAAAAATCTGCTAATTTCAGCAGTTTTTTTCTGCAACGTAATTTCTAACTAATTTTTAGTAGTTTTAGCAAAAAAATTTTACTAATTTTTTCTCTGAGTGTAGGAATAATTTCAAACAAAAATCATCAATTTTCAATTTATAACGAGCTTTCAACCTCCGTATATTTACAAAAATAAAGCAAATCAAACATATTAGCTAGGTTGATACTAGTATTTCGATCTGGCTAAAGATCTCATCAGAACCCGAAGTTTTAGAAAAGCTAGAGCATATATAATAGGCAGAACTTTAACAAAAAACCTATTAATAGTCAATTTTGCTCCATTCTTGTCTTCTTAGTAATCAACCACGTGGTTAGGTCTATTCCTAACAAGCATCATGACGTTACTAAACTTTGAAGACCAAAAATGTTCTATTTATATAAAAAATTTTTAGTGCGTACTCTGGCTCAAGTAATATTTTTTACAGTTATATTAGTTTTTTGTTTTTATATACATCGTGATTATTTTTATGATATTTTCAATTTATAACGAGCTTTCAACCTCCGTATATTTACAAAAATAAAGCAAATCAAACATATTAGCTAGGTTGATACTAGTATTTCGATCTGGCTAAAGATCTCATCAGAACCCGAAGTTTTAGAAAAGCTAGAGCATATATAATAGGCAGAACTTTAACAAAAAACCTATTAATAATCAATTTTGCTCCATTCTTGTCATCAATGATAGAACAGAAATTTGTAGAAGTTTTTTTGGATTCGAAAATTTAACTGTAAAGTGATTGAAAAAGCCTCATTGGGAATATAAAAATAAAAGTTTGTGGAACTCTGTTCTGGTATGACGGTTATTCTATACATGTATTTACATAAAAAAGAACACTTACGCTTTCATTTACGCATACACATATGCATTCATGAAAACAATGTCAATAATGTATGTTTTGTTTACTTTACATATCAACGGATTTTTATCTCATCATTATCTCTAAATATAATAAGTTCATTATTAATTATAAGGTATTATTTTTCCAAAACACACTGTTTACAGAATCCAAAATAAAACGAGTAATAAAGTTAAAGCGGGCATGCCGACTTTAGGATACCCTACACCAGACTGTTCGAAAGTCAGAAAGTGTTTGTGATTAAAATTTTAATGAGTTACAATTAGAGCATTCAAAATCCCGTACTTTTCATTTTCCGGTAAAGCGGAATATTTTTTCAAAATTCCCAGGATCCCATTCGGAAAATACATTATAAAAATTTTCCTATTAAATCATATTTTTTATATGCCATATGTATTATACAACCTGAAATTTTTCATAAAAATAAGTTCCCATTATAAATCCGAGGTTTTACTCAACATTTAAGTTTTTCTAACACAGAAGAAATGAACTTGAGTTTCAATTAAAATATTTTTGTTGATTCAATTATAAGTTTAATTGATTTCGGTCCAGTTAAGTAAACTGTAGTATCAATATAAATAATTTGTAACTATTTAATTGATTTTACTTTCAATTAAGGTTTTAATCATATCTATTAAAAATTTTATTAAATATTGTTTTTAGTTTCAAACAAAGTTTTAGTAGATACTATTACAAATTGAATTCTAATTTGCAAAATATTTACAAAAATGGAGAAAAAATCGCTAAATTAGAAAATTGTCAGAATTGTAAAAAAAAATCCAAAATTAAAAAAAATGCGCTAAAATCTAGGAAAATCGTCAAAATTAAAAAAAAAAACAATTATAATATAATTTTTTTTCAAAATTTAAATAATAAAAAAAATTAAAAATCGCTAATATATGAAAAAATCTCCCAAATAAAAAAAAAATCCTCAAAATTTAAACAAATTACCAATAAGTTTGTTATAATTTTTATTAAAAATAAAAATTATGTTTTTTTTCGACCTTTGATTGTGCAATGAAAATGAAAATTATTCAAGTTCGAGGCCATACTCTATATTTCTTCATTATGATATTGTCCTAACAAATAATCTATAGAGTTTTTTGTTTTCAAATTTATTATTTGACCCTTTCAGGAATGTGTTGATAGATCTATTTCGGGAATTTTCTAGGTTCCAATCATCAGAACACGTTTTGAAAGCGGTAACAATCCCATGCCAAACATCAAACATTCATATGAACTAGTTTACTCACTACATGAGAACTAATATACATATGAGTTTGAAGTTAAAGATTATAACCATTGATCAAAAAATAAATTGAAAACTTGTTTGATGTGCAAGGTCCACCTCTGGTGGATAGAAAATTCCCGAAATAGATCTAGCAACACATTCCTGAAAGGGTCAAATAATAAATTTGAAAACAAAAAAACTCTATAGATTATTTGTTAGAAATATAGAGTATGGCCTCGAACTTGAATAATTTTCATTTTCATTGCAAATTACCAATATAAAAAAAAACACAAAACGGGGAAACATTTTTAAAATTAGAAAGACTTGTTCAAATTAAAAAAAAAAAACACTAAAATAAAAAAAGCTCTAATTGGAATGAACCTCTAAAATTAAAAAAAAAATCGTTAATATTACAAAAAATTCTACAAATTTTTAAAAATCAACAAAATTGAATAAAATCGCTAAAATTAAAAAAAAAATCGCCAAAATTAAAAAATTGCTAGAATTTAAAAAAATTATCTAAGTTTAATAAAAAGTGTATATATCTCGAAAACATTTTTGTTATTTTTTTTTTAATATTGGCGTTTTTTTTTCAAAATCTGGTGATTTTTTTAATTTTTGGTAATATTTTTTTTTTCAATTTTAGCGATTTATTTCCACATGGCGATTTGTTTTAAATTTTGACAATTTGTTTAAATTTTAGCAATTTTTTTATTTAAGATATTTTTTTGGAGAATTTATTAAAAATTTGGGATTTTTTCAATTTTGGCGATTTATTTATTAAATTTAAGTGAGTTTTTAAATTTTGGAATTTTCTTTTCTTTGTTGTCATTATGGGTTATAAAAACTTGAAATTTTGTGTGATTCAAATTCATTTTCAATTAAACATATAATACATATTATTAAACTTTTAATTGAAAGTTAGTTTGAAATCAAACAAATGTTTAATTGAACTTTTTTTGACAATATCTTTTTCTGTGTATCATTTAATGGTGTTATCAATTCGACGTTGAAAGACCATCGTAAAAGTTGAAATTCAGTCGTTTAGCCAACGACTACCTAGGCAACCCTGGTTACTATTTCATTATAGAAGCTCTTTTTTTTTAAAGGAAAAATCGGGTACTCATTTAAAAAAAAAAAAATTATTTTTAATACACGAATAAATTCTTTAGTCCCTAAGCCGGATTTTAAAATTTTTGATTTGCATTAAAATGCTACGAGGGTAAACTCAAAAATTAAAAAAAACACCCATTAAAATTGTTGTTTATTATTTTTCAAAAGAATACTACGCAAAATTTAGTGCTCTACAAACCAAAAAAAAAAAAAAAATGATTGAAAATCTTTCCACCCGTTAAGGCTGCACTGCACAGTGGCGCCCGATTTTCAATATCTTGTTTTGAGAAAAAAGCATTTAGAGTAAATATTGCTCATGTTAAATATAGGGCAAGGAGTTTGTTTAACAACCTGTAACTTTTTTCATTTCTGCGATTTTTTCTCCAAAATGTTGAAATATGAAACAAACAAAAATTAAAAAAAAAAATCATTATCTAGTAAACCCCTTAATAAATAAGTTCTTTAGGTTCCATAGTAAAAAATAAAATAAATTCACAAAAAGAACACAAGACAAAAACAAAACATTTATTTTAAAACATTTGCCAAATTTTTTTTATCGTCATTATTAAAATGTTTGAATGTGAAATTTCAATTTCTTTCTATGTATGGCCTCACCTTCACCTAATGTTTTATAAAGTACACACATAAATACACATTTGGGCCAGAAAATCTATCGGTTCTTTAATGATGATCTTGTCGTATTTCGCGTAGATGATGATCTATCTTACAATACAGCAAACGTTGTTTTTGATGATTCATAAAGCAATTTTTAGAAAGATTTTTATTTTGGTCTAAACTGATGACCAACGGAAGTGTGGCAATGTGTTGTTGCTACTTTTTTTTGTTTGTATTTAATCTACATTATTTGTACTTTTGTATCTTCTTGTATTTATATTCTTTTTATGTTTTTTAATTAAAAAAAGGGCTTTTCAGCGATTTTAATTTTTGTTAGACAAGAAATTAAATTAATAAAACGAATTTTAAAATAATTAATTCTTAAGCTCCCGATGAAAAAAGTTCCGATATATATAATTCATTATTACATCATATCATAGCTGATCCGAAAAATGACATACATTACTTTATCTCATGAGATCCCATGGGTCTATCTAATTTGAGCAAGTTATATATAATTTGAAAACATTTTATATAACGAAAATAAAAATTATTCAAGTTCGAGGTCATACTCTATATTTCTTCATTAGGATATTGTTTTGTTTTTGTTTTCAAATTTTTTATTTGACCCTTTCAGGAATGTGTCGATAGATCTATTTCGGGAATTTTCTAGGTTCCCATCATCAGAACACGTTTTGAAAGTGGTAACAATCCCATGCCAAACATTCATATGAACTAGTTTACTCACTACATGAGAACTAATATACATATGAGTTTGAAGTTAAAGATTATAACCATTGATCAAAAAATAAATTGAAAACTTGTTTGATGTGCAAGATCCACCTCTGGTGGATATTCAATACACGTTTTTATATAACTTCATAAAATTTTTTGGAAATCCATATCACTGTTTTGTCTGTTTCCTAAGCAAAAAAAAAAATTGATTACTTTTTTTTTTAATTCTGAGAATCATAAAAAGTCATCAATGTTTTTTCCAAAGCATTTTGTGCATATCTCAAGCAAATTTTTTAAATTCATACCTTCACTTGTGAATAAAAGCGAAACGCGTTTATCGATTTTCATGATTTACGTCTTATTTTGTTCATAGGTTATGTGATTTTTTATGAATTAAAAAATAAAAAAATTAAATTTTTTAGGCAAAAAATATTTTTTTTCTTCTTCATACATTTATTTATAACTGCGAAACTGTAGCTTATGTAGTGAAACGTTATATGAACAGATCAAAGTAATTGTAATTCTTGATGTTTCTAAATTTGTTTCAGCAAAATCCGATTAGTGGTTCTCGAGTTATGTCAAACAAAAGAGCCTAAAACGTGACAAATTCCCATATACGATACTTACTAAAGTCAAAAAATTATTAAAATTTTATTTGATGTAACTTTACCAAACGAATGATACAGAAGTTCTTATTTTTGGGGCTACTTTCACAAAAAATTATCAGAATTGAGTCCCGAATCAATCAGCTGAAAAATTTTGTATGTATAAATTAGATATACGACGAATTGGAACCGAAAAATGAGAACATATAATTGTATCTAAAATACATCAAATTGAATTCGATACAATTGTGTCAAATTGGATCTAATTCGAAGCAATTAAATACAATTTTGTGAAATTTGATGTATATTGGAGACAATTTCATCCGAATTTTGTCTCCATGCAATTTCTTGTGTATTATATACAATTTTATCGAATTAGATATAATTCGATATTATTAGATAAAAGTTTATACAAACAGTTCATAGTTTTTCTGAACATACTATATTTAATTATATATTGTTTGTGTGATACCCTATGATTCGGCAATTATTTAACGAATTTTGTGTTGAACTCTGAAGCCAAAAAAATCAAGGCTCTATTTTTACAATTTATCTCCGAACAGGGTTTGTTTTGTAGCAAATATTGCTTTCCTCAGATTTTTTATTACTAAAATGCATAAATCTTTTTTTTGTTTGTACAATGATAGATTTTTGTGTGAAAAAGTATGGTAATGTTGGAAAATATTAACAATGGTGGAAGGTGGTGGATGATGGTTGAAACCATTTTTCTACCATCTTCAACCTATATCATTTTTGGGGGGGGGGGGGAAGATGTTAGAGGGTGGTAGATGATTGTGGAAACCATTTCCCCATCTTCTACCATTTTTTTCACCATCTTCTACCATTTTCTGAAATTTATCCACTATTGGAACAGAGTAGGTTCCATTCCAGCCTTTTCTACCATTTTTCTACCATTTTACCTCCGTTTCCACCATTTTTAAATTAAACTCACCTAGTAAAAATAATATTATATAATCTTTTTTAATGTAATCAAGTTTTTAAACTTGAATATAGTTAAGTATGACATCGTGTATAGTAAGATAAAATTTTACTTGCCACTGTAATTTTTCATAAAACGTCATATTTAATCTTACAATATGTTATATCATACGTTATTAGACGGGCAATAGATAATTGGATTGGCAGAATTAAATTAATATATGTTATAAAAAAAAAACAATGTATTGCCACATGTAAAAAAGAAATAACAAAATGTCAAGGATGTGGAAAAGTAACGGTTTTGTTTTGAAATCCATAACATCCTATTCAAAATTTTAATATCATCTCGAAAATTTTAATTGAAAATATCTATTAAAATAATCTTAAATGAACATTACAATTTAAAATATCAAACTCTATGTATGGCTGTGGGTTTAAAACTCACTACGACACAAAGTAAAAAGTTTTTGATATAGAGCAATTTAACAATTTAAAATACTTTGTTCAATTGACGCATAAATTAACTACTGGCGAGTCCTTGTAGGGGACGAAATCCATTGCGTCCGTTAAATTTTTCAATAAAAATGTTTTCTTCTTCTTCTTCCTGTAAAAACCTGAACAAAAGTTTTAGTTTGACATAAAAATGTTTAATTGTTAAGTTTATAATAATTTAAATTTAACTGTACGTTAGGTTTAAATTGGGCTGTTAATAACCAGACGATAAATATGTTCAATTTATCAAATTTATTTTCACTAAATTGATACGATATAAGGCAATATAAATTTGATACATTTTTTTGTTACACCATATTAATCGATTTGTATGGAGGCAAAAAAATCGCTCAACGTTCAAGAAAATCGTATTCTAGGGATCAAAATAAGAAACTGCCGAAGGAACCATACCTCTAAAACGAATTCTGATGTCCCGACTTTTGACCCGTAGGGTCAAATTTGGAAAAATCCATTTAGAGTGCCCCAATCGAGTCCAACCCAATCGAATATAAAGTATACATTCATCTGCTAGAGCGTCTTCCGGAGAAGAAATAGAGACCCTAATCTTGGAAAGAACCCTCCTACTTTCTGAAATATCTCAATCCCGAGATTTGTCCATTTTGCTATAAAAACACGGCTAAAAAGGCCCTCTTTCAACTTAAATTTTAACACCTTAACGGGCACCTAGAATGATGCATTAATCTGCTAGCGCGTCTCCCGGAGAAGAAGTAGCTCCAATAATCTTGGAGAGATTCCTCCTACTTTTTGAAATATCAAAGTGGGCTTTTTCAAAATTTTACCCTACAGGTCAAAAGTCGGGACATCAGAATTCCTTTAGGAGGTATGTTTCCTTCGGCAAAGTTTCTTATTTTGATCCCTAGAATACGATTTTCCTTGAACGTTGAGCGATTTTTAAATCGACTCGCCCTAATACTGATATATGATGATATATGGCGCTGTATTATATAAAATTATATCAAGACATATATGACTATATAAAAACTTTTTTCGTCGGTTTTGTTGTCATTTTGTTTTTTTTTTTATTATTGTGAATTCGTTTTTTTTTTTGCTACTAAATTTAAAATGATGCGATAAGATTTATTTATTTTATTATTACGCATTTAAGGTAAATAATAAAAAAAAACAAAAAATGTGATCATACATTTTTTAACTTTTATAAACATCAAGAATAACTTTAGATAAGTCATATAAAGAGAAGTACTATATTTAAAATACTTACTTGAAATTAGTTTTATTTACTTAAGGTATTAGTCATACTTGAAATATTAGCTGAATTTTTGTATTTAAAATATAAATCATTTTTAAGAGAAGTTAAACAATTGAAGTTGATTAGAGTTTCCTGTAGTTTCGCTTTTCAATTCCACAATACCGGGAATTTACAGCGGGAAATATTGTTAATTGATTTTGTATGCTCTCAACATACTGTGATGAGGGCGCGAAAACGCAAGCAGGACTGCTTATTTTTATCTGGATAGATGAACATCCTACCGAGCAGTTTGGTAATGAAAATGAACCAAATCGGTCCAGCGGTTAAAAAAGTATGAGTAAAAATGTGAACTTACCAGAGATACAAGCCAGCCGTGGTGAGCCGTTTTGAGCCGCCTCTCATTTTTGACTCAGCCGCCACCGCCACCGTTTTTTGCTCATATCGGCTGGGAGTATCTATTTTACAAAAAAAAATAGATTTTTTAATTATAAGTAAAATCGTCAGATGAAGTCAAAGAACTTTAAAAACACAGAACTATAACCATTGAATTTATAAAAAATGTTAGAATGTTTTTCAATTTAAATTCTATGGGATTTGGGAAAATGTTTCCAACTGAAAAATCCTCAAACTCTCGTGAAATCTCTAATATTGACTAATTATTTTTTTTTTTTTGCATATTTTGCCTTTGAGCTTTTTTAATGCATGTTTTGCTTTTTTAAATAAAAATTTGTGCATATTTTCCATTTATTTTAAATATTTTTCTTAATTTAAAAAAAAAAAAAAATTCGATGCATTTTTAAATTTTCATTTATGCAAAATCATTTTTACATTTTAAAATCTTGCTTAACCAAAGAAAAGCGTAAGATTGCGTTCCTATTGATGTTTTTAAGCTTTGATTTTTGCAAAAAGTGTTCTTTTAAGTGCATATTTTTCTGGTTTGTAATGCATATTTTGAATTTTTAGCTGAATTTTATTGGCGGCTATATTCCGGTTTTAGTTGCTTGAACTAACTAAAAAATGAAAATAATAAGTTTAATTTAACCCTTTGATGGCAGAACCTAAACTGTTGGAAAATTTGCAATTTTTTTCGGACTCGAGTTTATCAACAAAGTGTTTCTAAAAACAACGTCTTTATACGAAAAATTCCATGGGACAATGAAAGGTGTTTTTTTTTATAGAGGAATATAACTTTGAAATGGAATAAAACAAAGATGACTTTTTTAAATTGACATGAAATTTACTTCATTCGAAAGCTAATCTTCTGGCTTAATAATTTAAATATAACTTCTGGCATATGACCGCCACGGCAGGCTCGGACGTAGTCTAATCTGGAGGTACAATTTTCGATGACTTTTTCCAACATTTGTGGCCGTATATTGGCAATAACGCTGCGAATGTTTCGGGCTCATCGGCGTTGACTATCGACTGACTTTACATATCCCCACAGAAAATAGTCCAGCGGCGTTCAATCACACGATCTTGGAGGCCAATTCAAGGGTCCGAGACGTGAAACTATTCGGGATCAACGGCAGTCTTGTTTTGGGCCCATTCACCAAATCGACGCCTTGCTAGGTGATCGTGTGGCTTCAATTGTTTCAAGAGTTGGTTTTTATAAGCACGCAAACCACGACCTTTTCACAAAATGGATGGACACATATCCAACTCCTGTGCATGATAGCGGATAGACTGATTGGGGTCTTCCTCTACGCTACGCTCTACAGCAGCAATGACTTTTTCTGTACGCACTGTACGGCGGCTCTGTAGATGCATATTATTATTTAGAGTAAAAGTGGCACGAAAACGTTCCATATTTATATATATATATATATATATGTATACGTATATATACGTATTTCGAAAAGAACTATGATTTCAAAATAAATTTGTACAATTTGGAAGCGTTGTTCAGGCGTCATTCTATTCATGTTGAAATGTCTAACTTAACATAAATCACTTGACAGCTGACAAAATGCCCACCAGTGTTGCCAACTTAAAGTTCTATACCTGTATAAAAAAACACCCTTTATATATAAAGAAATAAAAAAGCTTATATATAATTATGCTTATTATATATAAATCTGCCTATTTTCACACATTAGTATGAAAGTGGTTAAGTTTTCTACACACAGAGAAATAAAGTGCCAACCGAATTGAAAAGTGTTTTTTAAAGGTGACAACTTATAAATTCAGTTAGTACAACAATATTATCATTAGATTTCTGAAAATGTTGGGTGTTGCAACTATCATTCATTTGAATTAATCAAACTTTGTTGTGAAAACTTACGTTCTGTTATAGCTAACGACTGAAACTAATAATAACCGCATTTGAGTCGTAGTAACCGAGTTTTAGTTGGCAAATAGCAAAATTGTTTTCTGTGTGTAGATTTTTTTCAAGTAGTTGTTCTGCAAGTCAACAATTTTCATCAGATTCCTTTGAATTCTTGCATATGGAAACTGTTAATGCAGGCGATTCCAAAAAATAAAACTCTGTCCAAGTTTTTATTAAAAAATTTCTGTAAAATTACATCCAATTACTAAAATCTGCATATTTTTACACATTTATAAGGAAGTGGTCAAGTTTTCAAGAGTTTTTTTTTCGAGTAGTTGTTCGACAAGGCTACAATTTTCATCAAAAAATAAAAGTTTGTACAAAGATTTTCATAAGAAAATTATGTAAAATTTTTAAAATCTGCATATTTTCACACACTTGTATGGAAGTGTTTGAGTTTTTTTCGGGTTTTTTTCGAGTAGGCCAACTAGGCCTTTCACCCAATCTTCGTCGAATTACCACGAAATTTTAAACATAGATTCTGCTGAAGTATCCCAGTTGAAAATATATAAGACTATACCAATTTTTAAAATTTTTTTTTTTTTTTATAAAATGTCATCAAACTTTTAAAACTAGCCTATTTTCACAATTTTGTATGGATATGGTCGAGTTTTTTCGAGTAGCTATTCGCCGACTGCGTAATTCTGATTGGAACACTTTAAAATTTTAGTAAATTCATAAAAGTGCTAAAATTAAAAAAAAAAAATAAATAATTTTTCTGTGAACTGATCGAGTTTTTTCGAGTAGTAGTTGGCCAAGGACACAATGTTCAAACGAGTGAGGTGAGATATGCTATGAATAATCTTTGCAAACCAATCTTCCCAAAAAGTATACATTTGTTATACTTGTCTTTAATATTTACGTTTTTGCATGAGTTCAAACTATCAAAAAATGAACTTTCACTAGTCGAGGTACTCGACGTGTAGTTCGCGAGTTCGAACTACGGAGTAACGGGTTTCATGGTGTACTCGAGCTACTCGTAGGCACTGGCTTGAATAGGGTTGGAAAAGTGGTTTGAATAAGATTAGAACAATTCTCCGACTATTTAGATAAACACTTTTGTTGTTACTATAGAGTTATTCTGTATGAAATCACCAAATCGGCAAAGCTGGCATATCTTCGATTTTACTCAAACTAACTGGAAATGATATTTAGGGTCTGAAAACCCAAAATCCAAGAGGATTTAATTTTTGCACACGGCACTACCGGTACACGCAAAATAAAAAAACTAAAAAGTCTTGTTTTTGTGCGTAGTGGTTTGAGCTGTTAAAATTTTTCTGCTATATATATCTACATGGTGAACACATTGTTTTAAAGCTGCAGGATTATAGTTTCTATCAAAAATATAAAATTTGACTTAATTCATACACCCGAAAAATAACGTGGTATTGAAAATAAGCATATTTCATTGGTTTTTTGTGTTTTTTAATGAAATCCAGTGTCGGCGCTAATGAATATAAAAGCATAATAATTCTCAGATACAAATTAGACATGTCGGAGAAAAATACAAAATTAAAATTGGCTCAATCTGGCAACTCGTTATGAAAAAATCGTTACTTTTGAAAATTTGCATATTTCAGGCTACAATTTGGTCATGTAACAAACAGATACAAACTTGAAAATTACAGAGTATTTACTCCCTACTTTTGACTTTATAACACTTTAAGACCCGTCTAGTTATTTTCACTCTTCTCGGATTTACAGGGTTTTAAAGAAGAGCCTTTTTGATTTTTTGTATGTATTTTTATACTTCCCCCAATTGTTATATACAGAGAAATTAAAATAAAAACAAGTAGTATTATGAAGAAACAAAGAATAATTATGGACTAAAAAATTAATTTAATAAATTCAGTAGATTTTTTATGTTTACAAAAATTTTACAAAAATTTTACAAAAATAAAAAAATTTTTATCAACATTTGTCATCACAAAGACGATTTCGGCTTAGAAGCTGAGTGGCACTTTTTTACCACTTCTCATGGCAAAAGTCCTTGTGATGGAGCAGGAGGTACAATTAAGCAGACTGTAAGGAAAGCAAGTCTACAGCGAACTGCGGATCATCATATCCTAACACCTACAGCAATGTTTGATTTTTGTTCCACCCAAATTCCTGGTATAAATTTTTTTTTTGTATCCATTCCTGATGTTGATGCTATCGAAAACTTTTTGTCAAAAAGATTTATTGATGTTTGCACAATTAAAAATACAAGAAACTACCACAGTTTCTCTCCGATTTCTCACAGTCAGTTAAAAGTACGAAAGTTTTCAGCTTCTGATAACTTTGAAACTCCGAATATTATAAGAACAAATACTTTATGAAAATATTATAAAACTTATTCCACGATTCTTAATTACCCACATTTAAACTATTACTTTTCTACTTTAAATGATAAAAATATACCATTTGCCTATTTTTTGCCACCACTGTAAAATTTTTTAACATCAAAAATCTACTGAATTTATTAAATATATTTTTTAGTCCATAATTATTCTTTGTTACCTCATAATAATACTTGTTTTTATTTTAATTCCTCTATATATAACAATTGAGGGAAGTATAAAAATACATACAAAAAATCAAAAAGGCTTTTCTTTAAAACCCTGTAAATCCGAGAAGAGTGAAAATAACTAGACGGGTCTTAAAGTGTTATAAAGTCAAAAGTAGGGAGTAAATACTCTGTAATTTTCAAGTTTGTATCTGCTAACAAACATAATCAAATTGTAGCCTGAAATATGGAAATTTTCAAAATTTCCAAATTTCAAGTAACGATTTTTTCATAACGAGTTGCCAGATTTAGCCAATTTTAATTTTGTATTTTTCTCCTACATGTCTAATTTGTATCTGAGAATTATTATGCTTTTATATTCATTAGCGCCGACACTGGAGTTCATTGAAAAACACAAAAAACCAATGAAATATGCTTATTTTCAATACCACGTTATTTTTCGGGTGTATGAATTAAGTCAAATTTTATATTTTTGATAGAAACTATGATCCTTCAGCTTTAAAACAATGTATTCATCATGTAGATATCTCTAGCAGAAAAATTTTAACAGCTCAAACCACTACGCACAAAAACAAGACTTTTTAGTTTTTTTATTTTGCGTGAACCGGTAGTGCCGTGTGCAAAAATTAAATCCTCTTGGATTTTGGTTCTTGGAACCCTAAGGAACATTTCCACAAAATTTTAACAAAATCCAAAATGGTCCAGCAACAATTTTTCATTTTTTTCGGTGTTTTCATAGAGAACGACTCTATAGACAATTAATTATAATCATGGGTTTTAAGATAAATTTAGTAAATTTCTAAATATATGTATTTCAATATATCTTTTCAAATTTAATGCCTGTACTACCCAGCCAGAGTTAGTCGCCTATTTTAAAATGTTATTGTTGTTGTTGCTGTATGCCATAGAAGCATAGCTATAAAAAAAATGGCTAGATTGCATCTAGCCGGAGATTTAGCCATTCAATTTTTCCCTAGCCATTTTTTTCCCACTCGCTTTACAGTTACTTTCATACAGAAGTCCTTATATATTTACGATTTTTTAAATTTTGTTACAAAATTTTTATTTTTTGACAAGTAATTTTGACTGTCGATTTAAAATTATGTTTTTTTTTTTAAACTTTTACGAAAAATATGTTTCAATTAGGAAAACATTTAAATTTCAAGAGAACTTACATCAAATTTTAGTTAAAACTCATTATTATTAATAATTTACATTTAAATTATTGAGTTTTATTATCATTTTCTGAATTTAGCCATTTCTAGCCATTTTTTCTTCGTAATCTAACCATTTTTTCACTTCAGGAGTTAGCAACCTTGCATAGAAGATGTTGGTAGTGTCAATCAGTATGACTTCTTTATGTTGTTCTTACTAATGTTGTTGTTACTTTGATAATTAAGGCTTTGTACCGCATTCTTTTGTTTCTTTTTTCAAACTCGAACTCGTGTAAATTTCATTTGATTGTTGGTTTGTTAGTTGTCGTTTGAGGTAACCAACTTTAACTACGCGTTAATAGGAGATAATAAAATACTCGTATCATCCTAGCCAACCCGTCAGCATCTCTATCTCTAGTTTGGTGATGTTTGATATTGGCAATGATGGTAATGTAACCACATTTCTAGCACTTATTTGGTAGCAAGGCCACTTTCTGGTTTTCTACATATTTATTTTTATCACACTCTTGCACTTACGTTATAATCAGAGACCGGAAGTTCATGCAAATGCATGTTTTTTCCCCTTAAGTCTGAGACAGAGAAAACAAATTAACTTTGCAATTTAAAGAGTTTGCCTCAAAATGGCATCGATTTGTTGGAGCATATTTTTGCATATTTTGCTTTAAATACATATTTATATAGCATATTTTGCTTTGAATGCATATTTATATAACATATTTTTCTTTAAATGCATATTTTTAAAGCATATTTTACTTCAAATTAATATTTGTATAGCATATATTTACTTATTTTGCATATTTTTTTTATTGATTTTTGCCTTAAATGCATATTTTTATATAGCCAGGTAGAAATTGCGTACAAAAAAAAATAGTACTGGCAAACCACTGCTTTTTACTGATTTTTGCCTTAAATGCATATTTTTATATAGCCAGGTAGAAATTGCGTACAAAAACAGTACTGGCAAACCACTGCTATTTTGTAAAACCCACCAGGCTAAAAATTACCAACGGTACAACTCATATTGTACTAGGAAAACACTATTTTGTTTGCAAAGCATGTGTGTTGCCAGTACGACCGGCAAAATTCTTTGCCAGTATTGTTTTTACCAATATTACAACGAATTAGAAACATTTTTTTAAATATGTTCTTATATTTCACATATTTAAATATGATGTATAAGACCAAGACCGAACTGTATTGCTGCTTTTTAAATGTGTTTTATTAGACATATTTCTTAAAACTTAAAAAATTAAATTTAAGCTATTTTAAAAGCACCACATTTTTTAATTACCAATATGCCAATGGTGGCAAGTTCGCTTAAAATAACGGTTGGTCACTGTCATCAATCGGGTAACTGTCAAGATTGTTAATCCCACGTTTTGTCAACGCATAACCGACCGTCGCCGACACTTTGCCAACACTGTACCGATTGTATTTTTCTGGCTGAATAATTTTTCTTTGTTTTTTGTAAAACAATCACTTTCAATTTGAATTTATATTTCGCCAACGATCACAAAGATTAAAAAGGATCCATCCGGCTTAAGCCCTATTAAGTGTTCTCTTCTTCTTTTTAGTGATTTTTTTAAATGAGTATTTTTCAATATAAATAATTTAATTTTAAATTTATTTTCATCGGGATAAACATTAATTGCATTTATAGTAATTAAATGTGCTAAAGTCCCAAAACTTATTTAACAAATTGTGAAAAACAATCTGCTGTAGGCGTGTCCCTATCCGGATTTCATTCCTGCCCAAGGAAATCTTCAGGGGACTTTGTTAGTAGAATTTCTAGAGATATTTGTTATGTTAAATCACAAACTCAATGAGAATTTATTGTCCTCGTCTAGGAGCGAGATTCAAAATTTAAAATATCAAAGAAAAAACAAAACAACAACAAAATATCACAATTGGCTTTGTCATCTTCCAAATACTACTCTGTTTTTTTGACAGACCTAGCAATATAGTAACGTTAATTCAAGTAAATCAACAATAGAAAATCATATGTTTTCTATTAGTGTCAGTTACATATAAATTTGCACAAGCACCTGCATATTTGTTATTTTAAATTTAAATTTAAAATTTTAATTTAAATTTTGTGTTAATTGTGCAAAACGTAGGCAAACTAACTTTAAATTTTAATTAAAATTACCTTAAAACATGAAATTTATTAATTTAAAGTGATTCTATTTTCACGTTTTTTGTTATTTTTCTTCGAAACGTTATATTTTCGGGTTTAAAAAAATTGTAAGTGCATATGGTTTTAATTTTTAGTGCATAATTTAAGATTTTTCATGCATATTGTAGGCGCATTAAAAAAAACTCTTTTTTTTAATTGCATGAAGTTCCTGGCCCTGGTTATAATACACTCAATACGACAAAGTACAATTCGAAATAGAAGTATTTGTGGTTAGTTGTTGATATCTATTACTTCTAGATACAATTGTATATATTATTTTTACCGTTGTTTTAACGTACAAATATTATCATAAATAGATACTCGACTATATGCATGAACATCAGAGATTTAAAAGAATTATTTGTTAAATGTAAAAATTCTAAAAATATGGTTAAGAGCATGTAATGATTGGAAATTTGATTTTATCATAGTATGATAGTTAATAGGATTCTAATTGATTATAGTATGGTCACTACGGCTAATATTATGTTAATAAAGGACCATATGATCATTAGGACCATATTTATTATCATAAGAACCATATTATAATAAAATCTTATTTTCAATCATTATATGATGCTCTTAATTAACCCTTTGACGACTAATGGTATGATATATGTCTTATTTTTAGTTTAGCTACATTTTCCAATCGATTTTTCCCAGCAATTTCAGACTGTTCAAAATAACTATTTTGTTAACCACAAAAGAGGATAAGTGGTAGAAAGTATAATTTTTAAAATTTAGAATTTATTACATATATCATAAGGGTTGGGTGTTTCATTTCTTGAAACAAACCGTTTCCAACGTTCTCTTCTAAAAATCTGAACTGGTTTTAAGAGAGTTTCAAAAAAATGTGCTAACAATGCTTTTAATCAATTTTATTTAAATTTTAAAGTTAATTTGTGTTGTTTCATGTATTCTATAAACACGTTTGTATAATTAACAAAAATTGATTTATATACTAAAAAAACATGCATTAAGAAACCTCTAAAAAACTGATTCTCTTAAAACCAGTTGACTTATACAAGTTAAAAGATGTTGAGTACCTTGGTTCTTCTTTAGTCCATACGTTCGTTGGTTTAAATCCTAATAATTGTAACGATGTTTTTAAGTACTTTATTAAAAAAAATATTGATAATCATGACAAAACAAAAAACCGTAGTATTTCATGTTTGTTTGCAGTCAATTTTGGAACTCATTTATATTCTAATTGTAAACGGTGCTAAAAAAAATATTTAAAAGTGCTAGAATGGTTTTAATCCAATTTTGCTATATCTATTGATATATAATGATATGTTTTGTCATATATATAATTATATATATTACGTTTACACTTACATATGATCATATTTGGTATGAATATATGGTAATATATACATATATCTATATCTATTTCATATTATCAGATATACAAGATATGCTAATATATAACATACGACACAATGATATATGATGGCGCAATATCATATTAAAAAATTTACATATACTAAGTATAAGATATGAACATACACACATATAAGCATACATAATGATATCAAGTTGTATATGAGTATATAGAAGTTAAAATTTTTATTGAAATTATGTAAGAATCATAAAAAATTGAAAATATGTGCATATTAATTATAGTATTAATTGCACACTGTCTAAGAAGACGATGAATAAAATTCAAAAATCCCCAATAAAACATATCAAAATTTGCTCCGTGGCAACTCTTCCCTAACTACGCAAACTACCGTATGTACAAAAAATACACCATAGATGTCGCTAAAACTCACAAAAATTTGGGAAATAGTGGAAATTAGATTACATATGATTTTCTAACAATTGTGAATTGTTGTGGTGTTTGTCTTAGCTATCTTCTGCAATTACAATTAAATGTAAAATCGACCCCGTGTAATTGAAACTGGTTTTAAGCCACAGCAAAAATCGACCTGACTTTAGATCAAGCGGTTAAAGCGCCTGTCTAAAGTGTAGTGAGAAGTGCATGTGGCAAAGGAAGCAGGTTCAAGCCACGGTCAGGATTGCATTTAATAAATAAACATTTCATATAGATGCAATCAAACAATAAAAACCATAACAAATAACTACAGTATTGTCAAAAGGATTACTGATGAAGGTTGTGTTACCAGAAACTGCGCAGTCTAATTCAATTAAAAATTTACAATGTAGTTATGATTTTTAGAAAAGTATGCTTAATCTTCTCTACCACGCCTATCTCGAAAAAATTAACAGTTTGACTGAATTTTCGTTCAGTTCATGAAATTATTCATTAAATTAATGAATCCATTTTGAAGAAATCGATTTATTAATACAATGAAGGAAAATTCTATCATTGTATGAGCAACAAATTTAATTAATGAAAAAACTCTTGCAAGTTTCAAGTAATTTTTTAATTTTTCGACTTTTAAAAGACCATCAATTCTTTAGATGAAAACTTTAGCATGCCATAGATTTTTTATAACCCTCTTCATCGTTTCTCTCAATTGAAAAAATCTTGGTAAATAAGAGGCATCTAAAGTAATTTTCAACAGGTGCCGTAAAATTTTGAAATAGCTCGAATTAATTTGATGAATATATTCCTTTAAAGAACTGAGAACATATCTGCTTATTTGATGGCACCTTCCTTCATATGAGTTAAAGAATTTTTTATTTTCTTTAAGGCAATTCGACAAACAAACGAAGAAAAGAAACCAAGTGTTATCTTTTTTGTCTATTGTTTGTTGATTGATTTTAAGCATGATCATAATCATCATCATCATCTTATTAATATGGTCTACGATATTCGTCTACTTTGTGGTATAAAATACATTCGTCTAGTTCAATATTCAATATGGCAAAACCTGGTTTATATCATTATTATTTTGGCATTACGGTCAGTGTTGCCAGGTGTGTTGAGCATAAAATCGTCAAATTTTCCAGAAAAAAACGTCATCATATTTTGAAAAATCGACGAAATAACAATATTTTTTATAAGTGTGATAAAGTGTTAATAAAAAATAAAAAACAATTCACGTTTCAAATGCTAATATGATATCGTTGTAATCAGGTGCGGATCCAAGAAAAGGTTTGGGGGAGGGGTAACTTAGAGTGTTTTTAATTAATTTTTAATCTTTTTTACATTTTTGTATTGAAAAATATCATTTTGGAGGGGAAATTTACCATTCACAAAGCGAAATTTCCCAAAAAGTGTCGAGCGATGCAGTTGTGAAATACAATCTTTTTTTCATAGCGTTTATTCTTAACAGTGTTGTTGTTAACTATATTTTGTAAACAACTGAGATATTCAATGGCTCACACACAATCAATATTATTGATACATTTTTTTAAATTCAACCAATAAGAACAAAGTATGTAAAAATAAAATATTCTGATTGGTCGATTTTTGATAGATGGATAAATAATATTGATCGTGTATATTTGCCTTTAGTGCATGTTCGAATCCTAAATTTGTACTCAAATATATTATTTTATTGTTGTTTTTTTAAAGATTTATATGTAAAAACTAAAAAATATTGCATTGTTAATAAGCGGAAGAGATACTGGAAAGGGAATAAACCTTTACGGTAAAATAAATATGACCAGCGCTGCCAACTTTGACGATTTGTCTCCATTCTGACGATTTTTGAAGTGAAATATGGCAAAATGACGATTGACGATTTTACAAAATGAATTGTATGGAAAATGACGATTTTTAAAATTTGCAATGTTTGTCGAATTTTAGAATTTTTTTCTAATAATGTACTGACAAAATTTTATCAAGCTTCTTTTCATTTGAAACATCTTAAGAAATGTAATAAAATGATATTAAATCAAGCAACAAATATTCATTTACCAATTTAAAGATCAACTATATATAATTTTCATCATTTATTCTAATAATATTTAAAAAGTAAAGAATACTAAAGGGCTTTTTTATATATCTTGGGAAGGAAAATCCAAAAATGTAAATTTTTTAATAATTTAAGTAATGTTAGCTCCAAAATCACTGATAGAAAAATTGATTTTCCACCTTTTTTTTATTGAATATATTAAATATAAAATTAATATAAAATTAATATTTCGTCATGAAATTTTGGAATTTTTAAAATAGATCGGTAATTTTAAAATCATATTCCGTATAATAAGTATAGGGAGATGTGTTCTTAAGACTTGTAGGTGTTTGTGAAGGAGGTAAAAATAAAGGGCATTGAAATATGAAGGGTTTTTGGAATGACGATTTTTTGACGATTTCTCATTCTCAAAATGACGATTTTGACGATATTTTCCACTAAAATTGACGATTTTTTAACAAATTAGGTTGACAGCACTGAATATGACAGCTGTTGCATTCACCGTCAAACGTCATTATATTGGGCTCATTTTCTCTCGCAGCGACAATCGTTGTACGCTATGCTGGGCCGACACTTTGGTTAATTTTTTAGTCTTTAAAATTGTTTTACTGCAATTTTTCAATAATAAACAATAATAGCTAATAATCACTAAATATACCAACGAAATATTGCAAAAGCACCAACTTAGAGCTTTTTTACAATTTGGCACCAAGAGTACAATTTTCGCGTTTTGAGTCATCAAAAAAAGCACCAACCAACTCGGTGCTTTTATCACTATATAGATAAAAGTACCAAGTTGTCATCACTGTGTGTAGCTATCGGGAGAGAGTTTACTTTATCGCTTTTATTATAAATTTTTTGTGTGTGTTGCGGTTAGAATTTGGTATTTAAATAGTTCGTTCATTGATCAACCCCCATCCATCAAATTGAACATAGAAAGTTGAGTTTTTTTTTTTAAATAAATATTAAAAATACAAAGAAATTTAATACATAAAAGTAAAAATTTTTACCATAAAATTAATTATAAAAATTTTCTTTTTTAATTACAGACTACATTCATTTTATACACAAACAACAACAACAACACCAACAATCTTTTGCAACGACGAACGACAAATGCTTTAAGCGTTTTGAATATTATTAGTTTTGAAATTTGTTTTAAAAAGATCATAATATTTAGAAATTTTTTTACATCGATTTATAAGGTAAGTTGGCATACAATTTGTTTCTGTAGTTCTGTTTGTTATACACTCAAGGAAAAAGATTTATCAAATTTATGAAAAACTTTATAAATCTGATGAAAAACTTCATTGCTTTTCGTCCAATGTAACACTTCATAAATATGATGAAGCAGTTTCATAAAAGGGCAAAATTATATCTGGGTTCTTTCCAGATTTTCTTTAAAAAGCTAAAACATTTTGATTATTTTAAAGTTCGTAGAGAGCAAAAAAAGTCGTTTTGGCAGAACATTTCAAGGATTTTAAATTAAACCCCGTATTCTAGTCACAATAACAAAATTGGGACAAAACTAAGATAAAAAAAAATTGTTATAGTTGTGGTATTCTAAAAAATATTGTCACAGCTAAACTTTGACAAAATAGTCATGTAATAAAAAGCACTTATCCAGCAAGCATTTTAATTTGTCAACGAATTTAATTAGAATAAATAAAAACGTTTATATTTTCAAATACCGTAATTTTTCGCGTCGATCGCGTTGGTCCTTAAATCAAACTAAATTTTCCTGACCGTTCCTTCTAAATTTTGTATCCCGTATTTTACACGATGATCTAAGTTCGTCCAAAATGTTTCCGTACAAATTGTTTGTTTAAATTGACAAATATATTAATTAAGACAAGGGACAGGAACTTCATGCACTAAAAAAGTGTGTCTTAGGCGGCTATAATATGATAAAAATATGCACTTATATTTTTTTTAGTTTTATTAACAACAAAAAGATAAAAAAAAAAGATTTTCGTTGTTATCGACACTTATATTCAATACCCTTTATGAACCAATTTCTTGAAAATCACTTTTTGATGGAAAACGGTTCACTGATGACAGTTACATCTCTGACAAAAATTTTAGCGAGAAAAAAATCAATTTGAGTTCTTTTTTTTAATATATGTTATTTCTCTATCAACCATAACATTTATTTTTGAATGCAATACCCTCTATCAACCACATTAAGGTTATCGAATTATTAAAAATGTCTGATTACAATATATATATATTGTACAAAGTTGTTTCCTAAAACTGTTCTTAATATATCAAGGTCGTTTAAATACTTGTTTGTTAGAGCGTCCCGTAAAAAACGTTTCCCAAATTCTTAAAGAAATTGCATTCAATCAGAATGTCCCGTAAAATACGTTTCCCGGATTCTTTAAGAAATAGCATTCAATCATTGGATTTGTGACGGGCAGATTTCAAAAAAATAAATATTTTTTTTTTTGTTGTGATATTTATATTAGATTTACAGAATGAAAAGTTGATTGCGGGGAAATATTAAAACAAAATCATTGAATAATTTTAAATTACAAGTTTGTTATAATTTTTATTAAAAATAAAAATTATGTTTTTTTTCGACCTTTAATTGTGCAATGAAAATGAGAATTATTTAAGTTCGAGGCCATACTCTATATTTCTTCATTAGGATATTGTCCTAACAAATAATCTATAGAGTTTTTTGTTTTCAAATTTATTATTTGACCCTTTCAGGAATGTGTTGATAACTCTATTTCGGGAATTTTCTAGGTACCCATCATCAGAGCACGTTTTGAAAGCGGTAACAATCCCATGCCAAACATCAAACATTCATATGAACTAGTTTACTCACTACATGAGAACTAATATACATATGAGTTTGAAGTTAAAGATTATTACCATTGATCAAAAAATAAATTGAAAACTTGTTTGATGTGCAAGATCCACCTCTGGTGGATATTCAATACACGTTTTTTGTTTTTCTCTCCTTTTTATATTTTGTTTAGTTTGTAAACAAAACAGGGGAAGTAAACTAGGCGGTACTTTGCCTTTCATACAATACAAGTTTGTTATAATTTTTATTAAAAATTATGTTTTTTTTCGACCTTTAATTGTGCAATGAAAATGAAAATTATTCAAGTTCGAGGCCATACTCTATATTTCTTCATTAGGATATTGTCCTAACAAATAATCTATAGAGTTTTTTGTTTTCAAATTTATTATTTGACCCTTTCAGGAATGTGTTGATAGATCTATTTCGGGAATTTTCTAGGTTCCCATCATCAGAACACGTTTTGAAAGCGGTAAAAATCCCTTGCCAAACATCAAACATTCATATGAACTAGTTTACTCACTACATGAGAACTAATTATACATATGAGTTTGAAACGTGTATTGAATATCCACCAGAGGTGGATCTTGCACATCAACCAAGTTTTCAATTTATTTTTTGATCAATGGTTATAATCTTTAACTTCAAACTCATATGTTTATTAGTTCTCATGTAGTGAGTAAACTAGTTCATAATTGATTTTGCACCTATCAGCAATGATAATATCAATTAAAACGTTAATTGAAAATTGAAAAAAAAAGTTATAAATAACTTCTACAAAAAAAAAAAAAATATGTTACTCACAAAAAAAGTGTGTGAACGATACGTTGGTATGTATGTTTATGTTACTGCTGCGTCTGTTTGTATGTTTGGCTGTGTGCTTGTTTTGCTTGTAAACTTCAAATGGTTTTGGTGTTTTATACTGAAAATTTTCTATTTAAGCACACAATGTATGAAAAGATAATTTGAGAATTACATCTAATATAAAATATGTTTTTTTATATTTAAAAGTCAATTAAAATATTAATTGATTCAATTAAATAATTGTTTAGAAAGAAATTTATTTCAAATCAAATCTTTAATTATATATTTTTGGTTGATAATTTTTTCTCTGTAGCTAAACTAAAGTCCACTGCACTGTAGTTAAAAGCAAATGAAATTTCACTTGAACAAAGGACGACTTGCACTTCAGTAAATTAAAAAAAATGAACCACAATTGTAGTAAAAATAAACCACATATACAGTTAAAAGTAAACAAACATTTAATTGTTTAATTTTTTTAAATGAAAAAAATAACTTTAAATTTATTTTCATCGGGATAAACATTAATTGCATTTATAGTAATTAAATGTGCTAAAGTCCCAAAACTTATTTAACAAAATGTGAAAAGCAATCTGATGTAGGCGTGTCCCTATCCGGATTTCATTCCTGCCTAAGGAAATCTTCAGGGGACTTTGTTATTCGAATTTCTAGAGATATTTGTTATGTTAAATCACAAACTTAATGAGAATTTCTTGTCCTCGTAAATAAATGCAATTAATGTTTATCCCGATGAAAATAAATTTAAATAACAAATATGCAGGTGCTTGTGCAAATTTAAATGTAACTGACACTAATAGAAAACATATGATTTTCTATTGTTGATTTACTTGAATAAACGTCACTACATTGCTAGGTCTGTCAAAAAAACAGAGTAGTATTTGGAAGATGACAAAGCCAATTGTGACAATTTTTTGTTGTTGTTTTTGTTTTTTCTTTGATATTTTAAATTTTGAATCTCGCTCCTAGACGAGGACAAGAAATTCTCATTGAGTTTGTGATTTAACATAACAAATATCTCTAGAAATTCGAATAACAAAGTCCCCTGAAGATTTCCTTAGGCAGGAATGAAATCCGGATAGGGACACGCCTACATCAGATTGCTTTTCACAATTTGTTAAATAAGTTTTGGGACTTTAGCACATTTAATTACTATAAATGCAAAAATAACTACTGTATAAAATGAATATAAAAATCATAATACAGTAATTTGAAGTGGTTTGTTTTTTTTTTTAATGAACTATAATTGTAGTCAAAACTTAAAGTTTTTTAATTTAATGCTTAATTTCAATATTTCATTTAACAAATTTTAAATTTTTCTCTTAAAAATAAATATACTCTATAACAACTCAAAGAACTACAAATACTTACAGCAGAAGTTCCCTGAGTGTATTTGTGGTTGATTTGGACACATTTACCTTACATTTCTCTATTATCTGATTGAAACTCTTCATTGAGTTGCTGGCACAGTTGATTATTTTGCGATTATAAATCAGAAAGCTTTTTTTCGGGCTGCCTTTTTATTTTTACCATAAGCATTCGGATTATTTGCTAAATTTGTGACAATCACATGTGAACGTAAAATTTAAGCCACTTTTTTAATCGGCTGAAATGTTCCCTTTTTCAATTTTATATGAACCACGAGGTATTTTATTGCAAATTGATTAAAATTACATAAAAAACAAAAAAATTCTTCAATTTTTCTTTATTTGCTATTCTTTTTTGTTTACTGTTATATTGCCTGTAATTTCAAGCAATATTTACCTACCGGTGCTTAGATACCTACCCGATTTTGTTCGTGTATACGGGTAGATATCTAAGCACCGGTAGGTATCTATTGCTTGAAATTACGGGCATATATCAGGGATGTTAAATGGGGGTTTCAATTTTGTACCAACCTACTTTTTGGACCTTCATGGTACCATTTTTTTTTTTTTAATTTATTAAAACAACAAAAAATATACATAAAAATTCACTTGTACACAAAAAAACAAAACTTAGCAATAACATAAGGTTAAAAAGTCTTATGAATATATGAGATCAAAATCATGGAATTATTTGTTTAGGTTATAAACTGTTTGGAACTTCTACACCATAGCAGCACGAATTTGTCAATCTTAACAAATTCTTTGTCTGTATGAGACTTGATAATGCACATGTAGTTTGTTTCTTTTCTTAGTTTTTATTATTTATTAAAGAAAAAACTCTTGCCACATTTGCAGATGAGTGTGGAATCGATAAAATTCCAGCAACGACTCTAGAAATGTCTGGAAACATATTGAAATTCAGATCATTTTGAAAATTAGCTACTACCAACCAAAAACTATAAATGGTTTAATTTTTAACGACTTCAGTTGCTCAAGATCAGCGAAAGCTCTAAATTGATTATTTATTGAATCAAAATTTGCAATTTCATTCGGGAACATTTTTACTACAATACTACTTGCTTTACCTGAAATAACATTTTCTAGAGTAAACTTATGGAACCCCATTAATAATTCGTTATTAAAGTTGACTTTGGTTGTCAAAACTTCCCATAATTTTATATAAGATTGTGTGGCATTTTCTTTCATTTCTTTGACAATTATTTAATTTAATTTTCACTTCTGCAGAATTTTAATAAATTCAAAATGAAAGTGAAGTTGGCTGCAACAAGTGTCAATATATGTAAGAGCTCTATACACTACAATACCAGTCTGCCAGATAAATTTTGTGAAAAATCGTCAAATTTGCGATATTAAAAAAAAAAATCGACAATTTTGTTCTACAAAATCCTCAAAATGATGATAAATCGTCAAATCGGATATGGTCGGATATATTTTACGCGCTCATTACATAAAACGAATAAATGCAAATGCAAAAAGGACACAATAACAATTTGTTTGCTATAATAAAAATTCAAAAAGGGGAAAAATTAAAAATTGTTTAATTGTACTAAATGAGTCGCGGTAGTACCACGGTACTTTAGAAGGTCAAAATGTATTAAAAAAAGTACAATTGTACCAACTTTAACATCCGTGTTATATATAATTATAGTTATATATAATTATAGTTATATATAATTATAGTTATGTAACAGTAACAAACTATTAGTACACAATTTTTCTCTTGAATCTCTCAAATTTTACACAATAAGAGATCAGTTAATACACTCTTAAAAACAGTTATAAGTTTTAAAAAAATGTTTGTAAAATGTTTTACTTTTAAATTAAAAAAAATAAAACCAAAAGTTTATTTTTCGATCTTTTATCATAAATTATGATGTGAGCAAGATTATTCAAGTTCAAGATCAGTTTGTTGGGTAAAAAGTTTTCTACTTCATCTACATTGGTTCTCTAAAGATTTTCGGTGACGCGAAATGAAACATGTAAGGACCTGTTTGTAGATAAAGTCTGCTTTAAATTAGCGGACGGAAAACTTTTTTAATTAATTTATAAACATTGCAAGGTTTTTTGTTTAACAAATGATCTTGAACTTGAATAATCTTGCTCACATCATAATAAATGCCTGTAATTAAAAAAAAAAAATAGCAAAAATCATTTGTAATTATAGTTATGCAACGCAGTGTACATACGCCTAGAAACAATGAATATCTTATTTTAAAAATTTATATATTTGTTTTAAATAAATCGGATGAAAGACAAATCTAATCAAAGACGTTTAGAATCAATGGGTCCTGGGACCTAAAAGAAATATATACATTCCACTAACAAGATGTAATTCTTTTTTTACATAACTGTTTAAACATCCCTCTGTGACTTTTCAATAATTTTTCATTTTTACAAAGGCTCCAAAATGGCGCTCGCAGTATTTTTTTTATTTTAATATTTTTTCTAACTGTCAAGTATGTACACACTTCTACATCCATATATCCTTATGTATATATCCATGTACATACTTATGTATGTGTCCTTAAACAAAAAAAAACGAATGCTTAACATACATACAAGATTATTTACTGAATTACATAGAAAACAAAATGGCAGATTGGCACCACTTTGTCGCGCCAATTGAGATTTTATGGTTGATTCTTTATGAGTGTGTTGTTGATAAATGTTTCTATCTATTTTTTGTTCTTGTATTTTTTTTTTTTCTTTTGCGTAAAAAATTAAGATTATCACAAGTAAAATGGATTTAAGTAAATACATACATAAGAAAAGAAAACTTTTGTTGAATGCCAAAAATAATAGCTTTTAAATGTTGAAAAATGTATATAACTACACTGGAGGGCAAAATCACAACAAAGAGTGCTTTCGGAATAAAACTACCCAGTCAGAAAAAGACAATCGGCAAAGTGTTGGCAAATCGTCAAAATCACTCTTTGCATTGAAAAGCATTTAAAAAGCAGCAAGCCATTTTGATCATAGTCTTTTACATCATAGCCTATGAACTTAAACAACCCTTGTCATACGCTATATTTATTTAACTATATATCCGCTTCCGTAATTTACAGCGCTAAAACAAAACAAACCTAAACAGCCAAAACAACAGAAATTTACACACAATTTCTTAAACGCGTTTGGGTACCCGCAGTTAGTCAAATTTCAATTTAACTTTATAAACCGTAAAATTTCTTCATTTAATTTAAAAATGGGAGAACCCTTAAAACTTGACTTAAATGTTTTTGATAGAAAAAAGTAATTTGCTAAATTTTAGCTTCAGACCTTGGTTTTAATTAAAATAGCAATTGCCTACAAGGCCCACATTAATACCGCTATGAAAATTTTAAAACTACACTCAGAATATTATGTAGTTCACTGTTTGTGGTTTAATAAAAAAGTTTTCAGTTGAGTTAAAAAAAAGGAACTTAATTTATCATTTGTTTTTCAAATAATTATTTATTTAAACTTTTTTTTATACATTCAAAATAGTAGTTTCATTATTAATTTTCATTTATTTAAGGTTTCATGCAAATTTAACCACAAAAACGGATTATTGTCATTTTTTATTTGTTTCCGTGGCATTTATTATAAATTAAAATTATTTTTTTCAAAAAAAAAAAAAAAATATATTCAAAAAATTCTTGTCTGTTGTTTTTATTAAAATGCTTTGTTTATAAACAAAATTTTTTCAATTCAAATTACAAGAAATTGAAAAAGTTTACATAAATGTGTATGTGTATACATTTGAAAAAAAAAAAAAAAAAAAAAACAAACACTGAAATAATTTCAAATAACTGAACATACCCAGCAAACAATCCGGCCCGTTTATGTGCCATTTTCGGTACAGCATATACGGATCTGAAGTCCGTTTCCGTACCGTTTTCCGGATCAATATACGGACCGGAAAACGAAATAAAAGGAACATCGAATACGGATTCGAAACAGTATAAAGCACGCTAAAACGGACCGTTTTTGTACCGTATATAAAACGGAATGTACGAATTGAGTGTACGTTCAAAACGTACCGTAAACTGTCCGTCATTTATTTTAAAAACGGAGTGGACTCCGTTTTTAATATACCGTATACGGTCCGTATATGGTCCGTATTCGTACCGTTTTTTTTTAATGGTCCATTTTTATTTTTTTTTTATTTATTTTATCTAAAGGATTTCTCCTTTTTTTAATTTTAAACAAAAGTTTGGTTTTATTTTTAAATTTTTTCATTTATAAAGATATTAACAAAAATGGATTAACAATTACAATAAAAATAAACTAGAAAAACAAGATATGTATGAATTAAAAATAAGAAAACAATTAAATTATAAACAGTGGGTCTACTTTATTTGGAAAAATTGACTGAAATAGATTTGTTGTGTCCCTGCAGGATGTTTTATAACTACGCATGTTCAGATTGCTTATTTTACTGATGCAGGAAATTTTGTTGCGTAAGAGTCTATTGAAATTGCTAGATTAAAAACTATTTAAGATTTGTCAACTTACCTGTATCAAGTTAATATATCAAAGATATTCCATGGTTATTTCTATTTTATTATTTTATTTTATTTTATTAATATTTAATTTTATTAATAAATAAAACTGTTTGCTTTTTTTTAAACAAAACACACTCCGGTAATACCGGAAGAAAAACGATAATGGTTGTAACGGAGTTTTAACTGATGAAAATCGGTGTAGTCCGGTTAAACGGCACCGAAACGGATACAGCAAAACGGAGTTAAAGCGGATAATTTTCGAAAATTTGAGTAATCCAATTTTACTGTACGTTAATGGTCCGTTTTCGTACAAGCTTCGACGGATACGTCAATTCCGGTCCGTTTTCGTACCGTCAATGCCGGATGCATGAATCCGTTTGTAACGGACAGTCCGTAAAGTTGTTTCTTGGGTAACTTTTATTTTTACTGATCTGTAGTTAAAATTTGAACATTAATTTGTAACACCCATATTCTTAAGTAAAAGTTAGCAAGGAGTTAACAAGTATGCTATTCATAATACACTTGTCATACTGTTGTTAAGTTCATGTTAACGAGCTTCTAAACCAGGAGTGCCCAAAAGTTCCTTATGGAAGAGCAAACACCAATACATTTAAAGAAAAACTAATTTTTATTCAATATTTTTTGTTGTAAAAACCAATACATACAAAGAAAAAAATATTTCAATGTTTACCAGCAAAGCATACGAAAGTGTTGTTGCTTTGCGCTTGCGTGTATAAAGTGAAGAACGACAAAAAAACTAATAAGACAAAGTTGTTTGTGTATTTCGTATTGCTAGTGCTGAGCGCTCTATATGTGTATTAAAACACACAGCCTATAGCTAAGTGTTTTTACAAAAACAATTGAGTACCAAGCGCATAGGCCGTGGGCACCCCTGTTCTAAACTGTTGTTAAGAGTTTAAAAAACAGCTGTTTTCTGTCGAAGTGACTGCGAATTATAAAAAATAAATATAGATTTTTGTGGCCAAAAAAATCTTTTTAATATTTAAATTATTTGAACGATTAATAATTTAGAATCATTGGACTTTTTATTAAATAGAGTCCGTAATCGTGCGGTTAAATTTTATACAAAAAAAAAACAAATTTTTTGTTTATACTGACAGTGAATTTCGTAAAAAAATAATTGATTTGGTCAAGAATGACCTGAAAGGAAAAAAGAACGGTGGACAGATTCCACCGTATCTTTATGCGTCAAGGTGTTGGGGCCGCAATAACGAACAAGAAGATTGCGATGAATGTCATGGATTAAGTCAACCTTCAATGAGCCGAATTTGTGAAAAGGTAGCCAGGACGTTTGCTAAAAAAGCCTTATTAAAATGCTAACAGCAGCTGGCATAATTAGTCTATTTAACAAATCCTGTAAATACATGTTAAAAAGTACATAAATGTAAAATAATGATGAAAAATAAATATCTTATATTACCTTTTCATCTTGTTCTCAGTTAACTGATCTTTTTATAGCTTCTTATCAGATTTTTCCGTTTTTACCAGTTTTAAGATGTTTTTTTTTTTAATTATTTTAAGCACAATTTTTTGTGTGGGAAAAACACTATTGCAAACGTCAAAAATCAGAGTTGCTTTGCCAAAAAAGGGGCCACCTATAGAATAACACTGTGTCATCATAGAAATTTAGGGTTGATTTTTTAAATTTAGGTTGACAGATTAAAATGTATTATGAATAAACTCTATGCTAACAAGCTGCTAAGCAAGAAATGCATTCTAGTTAGCAGCTCGTTGGTTGCGATGTAAAGGGTCTGCAATCTAACGTTTTTTTTCAACTTGTGCTTATTTCGTGAATGGTAACACTTAGCTCATGTCTAATTTGACAGATAATTAGTTTTATCCTTCCGCTGAACGAATATGGTTGTGTATACGCTTGAACAACGCTGGGAAATATTGCGACATTACTTTAAAAATCATGGTAATGTTGCAGAATGTGTGCGAAAATTGCGTACGGATTTTGGAAGAAGAGAAGCACCGTCAGCTCCGTATGTTCGTTATCTTGTGAAAAAAGTGAAAGAAACTGGCATCCTCATCGATAAACCAAAGCGTGAAAAGCCAAAAACAGTGCGTACACCCGAGAATATTGCTGCTGTGGCAGAAAGTGTGCGTGAAGCGCCATCAACGTCAATTCACCGTCGTTCTCAACAATTGAATATTTCGGAGACATCATTGAGACGAATTTAGCATAAAGACCTTGGTATGACGCCGAGGCAGCCATTTAAATGAAATTGTTTTCCATTATTAACCGGAAGGATTGTACTTTCAAATAAAAAAAGAAATTTGAGAAAATATTCAGTAGTTTTTTTTTATAGCATTTTCAAAAAAAAAAAGTTATTTGGCGGACCCTTTATAAGTAACTGATAACTTTTACTTATGAATATGGGTGTAACTTTTTAACATTTGTTCTTATTTAAACGATACTAAAAAATAAATGTGCAAATTTTAAAAATAATAGTTTTTTAAACGATATTTAAAAATAAATAACAAGAAACATTGGGTTTAACTAAAAAGTGAGTAGACCGGCTTTAAAGCGATTTGTCATTTATGTTAAATTACATTTTCAGTTAATTTAAACTACAAACTATTTTGAGTGTACGATTTGAATAGTGGCTTGAGTCTATTAATAAATATCACATGGTTTATTTAAAAATTGTACCCATTAAAATTTGTTATATCTACAAAATACCGTTATAAATCGGCGTTTTGGTATTTTGGCGTTATTTTAACGGTAGTTCAAGATATTTTAAAATTAAATCGCTAGAATAGCGAAATAAAACCGGTTATACAAGAACACACATGTCTCTAATGGAATCGCTTTTCAAATTTTTCATTTCGGTATTGATGTAACCGCAGTTATTATGAAAAGATATTGAATGCCAAATATGCTTCAGGTTTGGAAAATAAGGACAATAAAATTGTCATGTCATTGGCATTGATCTTGTTGCTACGACATTTAATATAACAAAATGTTGTCGGACCTCCTTAAAATCAATTTCTGGCTACACCCATTAAATTATTTATACATTTAAATACAGTGGTGGCCACGAATATAAGACACGACATGTAACGAGCTTAGTTATGGTAATTTTTACAACCCTGCAATATCAAATTAGATTTTGTTTATTTTTCAATGTACCCTGAAATGTTAAGAAAAAGTACCGTGATTTGGTTTTGTTTGATTTTACATTTTGTTGCCATTTTTATTATATTATTGTAAAAACTTGCGTTTGAAGCTGGCCACGAATTTAAAACATATTAGAAATATCTAACATATTAGAAATATAAAGTGATTGTTTGGTGTTTTTTGAAGCTAAAGGGTAAATAATGAATGTTTTATTCCATTATATGTTGTGATACATCAAAATATTTAGTTAGAAATGGCTAAAGGTACTTGGAGTACGGATGCCGAGCGCAAACCGATCCAACAAATAAATACTGATTTAAAAACAGTAATGGAGATTTCCAAGCTACTTAAATGTTCCAGATCCAAGATTTACAATGCCCTTGAATACATCAAGCAACATGGTACCACCAAAAATGTCAAACAGCAACCTAGAGCCCTAAAAACTACACCCAGGGAGGATAGCTTAATTTATAAAGCAGCTGTTAAAGATCCTTTCACGAGCTCAAGTAAAATTAAAAATGAGATTTCATCAGATTTTGGTATTAATATATCGTCCAGAACAATAAGAAGACGTCTGAATGATAAAAACTTACGTGGGTGTATTACACAACGTAAACCACTTGTGTCAAAAAAAAAATATTAAATCCCGACTATCGTTTTCAAGAGAACACCTCAATAAACCGATGACATTTTGGAAAAATATACTTTGGAGCGACGAGTCAAAGTTTTGCGACTTTGGTTTTGATGGAAAACAGTACGTGTGGCGCCCTCCAAACCTGGAGCATCACGCAAAGTACACCCTTAAAACGGTTAAGCATGGTGGTGGCAATGTCATGGTGTGGGCAGCATTTTCCTGGCATGGTGTAGGATCCATTCACAAGATTATCACTAAAATGGACCAGCACATTTACAAAAACATACTTACATGCATTGTGATACCATTCGCTGAAGACAACATGCCTCTAATGTGAAAATTTATGCATGATAACGACCCTAAGCACACTTCACGACTAGTAAAGAGTTTGCTTAGAGGAAAACAATATCAATGTTCTGAAGTGGCCAGCTCAATACCCGGACCTCAATCTAATTGAGAACTTGTGGAATGATGTTGAGTAGCATGTTCGAGCAGTACAGCCGAAAAATTTGAGCGATCTATATGAAGAAATTCAAAAAGCTTGATATGCCATTCCAAAGGAACGTTGTATGACATTAGTTGAAAGTTTACCCAGGAGATGAGCTGCTGTGATCCAATATAAAGGCTTTCGCACCAAATACTAAGATTGTTTTATGAAACTGAGCTTTACTTTAGTGAATTAACGTTTATTTTGCATATGTCCTAAATTCCTGACCAGGCTAAAACTTGTATTAGTCTGTAGAATATGTAAATAAAAATTCTTAACAAAATACAAGTAACAAACTATTGTTAATTTTTTTTTTTATAACATTACAAGTATATTTAAAAAAAAAAAAACATGGATCTAAAATTTTTTCGATAAGATGTAAAAATGATCAGAAATATATAAGTGAAATGTCGTATCTTAAGTTCGTGGCCACCACTGTATATAAATTTGACTTTAGGTCGATTCCTTTTTAATAATCTAATACGAAAATTGTTTTTTTCTTTTCAAAATTTAGATTTCACTATTTTCCCTTCATTAAAAAGAAGAAAAAAAAAACAAAAAATACTTCATTAATCAATGGATCATTATCTCAGTAAATTTATCTCGTCATTTCATAAAAAAAGTGTATTTTCATGTAACAATATTGAAAATTGACAAACTAATTAGATGACAATCGAGCTAGGGCATTTATTTAATAGATTAAACGTGTTATGTTAAGACTCCTGTGGTTTTGCATTGTTTTATACAACATTATGACGCATATTTCAGTGCAAAAAAGTCTATTTAGTAGAGGTTGGCTGCTGTTTTTTGTTTTTTTTTTTTTTTTCATGTTAATGAATAAAACAAAACAAAAATGCAAAATGGATTTTGTACGGTTATGTAATTTCATTATTGTCCCAAGGAGCTACTCCATCCATTACCACTCTACTCTAACACTCTTGGCAACACTACTATGTAGCACAGTTGGAGATTTTCACGTGATGATACTGTTTGTTCGTCATGATTATGATGATGTCAGTGTATTTACTGCAATACGGTTTAAAAGAAATATTGAAAAAACATCAACTTTCAAAATCACTCGCCTTTTTATTTTGCAATTGAGCACAATTCAAAATCATTTACACTGGAGTTCACTTGTAACGAACAGCGGTATAACTAACTTTTTTTTATAACGAACTATTTTTTTTTGGCTTGCCAGACTATTTATTGGCTGAATTTCAGTTTATGGGGGACACCCCTAGAGAAAAAATCTGAATATGCCATCCCCTTCAGAATGTTCCCAGGAGTACGAAAATCATAATGAATAAGGGGGCTCACGCCCCCTATGGGCGTGGCAGTCGAAAAACGACCCGGCCCACCTACGTAGACAATATGGGTATCAAATGAAAGCTAATGTCTTCACGATTCCAAAAATAGCCATAGTTGCCAGATCGGGCGGTTTTTTGCAGCCGATACGGCCATTTTTGTTAAATAGGGGCGGGGGGTGAAAAACGACCCATGCCACCTACTTAGGCAATATTGGTATCAAATGAAAGGAAATGTCTTCACGATTCCAAAAATACCCGTAGTTGCCAGATCGTCCAGAATTTGAGGAAGATATGTTAATTTTTATAAAATGGGGGAAGGACTTTTTTTTGTTTATTTCTTTTTAGCTCGGCCAGATGCCGAGCACTCGAGATCCCCGCCGTCTAGAATTAAGACATACTGGAGTTAAAAACCCCTAAGCCCGGCCGTAGGCCGGTCACGCAGAAAAACTTTACTAAGCGAAGCCAGTATAACAAATTTTCATTAACCAATCAGAAGCTTTCAAGAGTTTTCCTCGTTTCTTAATTTTGTACTTATCCTCATTTATGATTTGACTCTTGACACGAGAACATCACTAAATATGGATTGCGTTACTGCCTTTGACATTCACGACTGGGGTCGTGAATTGGACGATAAGCCGCCGATTTTATTGAAAAAACTTATGCAATTTGGTATGCTTCCTTCTGAAGGTACTATGCACTGCCCACAAGACCATAGCACGCCCATGCGTTTGGTTAATGATGGGGATCGCTGGAAGTGGCGATGCTATCACTTCACCACCATTAGCAACTAAAGCAAATTTTGCCAAAATGGCCATATCGGCTACAAAAATCGCCCGATCTGGCAACTACGGCTATTTTTGGAATCGTGAAGACACTAGCTTTCATTTGATACCCATATTGTCTACGTAGGTGGGCCGGGTCGTTTTTCGACTGCCACGCCCATAAGGGGCGTGAGCCCCCTTATTCATTATGATTTTCGCACTCCTGGGGTCATTTAAGGGGGCGTGGCATTTTTTTTTTTCCAGGGGTGTCCCCCATAAACTGAAATTTTGCCTATTTATTTTTCGTTATCCCCAAACAAATAAAAAAATATCACCAAAAAATACCCAATTAGAAAAAAAGTTAATTAAAAATTCTTTATTTAATTTTGCCCATATTTACCAGGCTTGCCAGACACTTTTTATCGATATCAAATCAAAAAATATCACCAAAAAAATCCGCAACTGTTACAATGTAAAGTCGGGGCTCAAATTCTTTGTTAAATAATCCCAAATTTACTTTAGGGATAAAAAATAGCTTATAATTAATGAAAATATCACTGCAAACTACCCAGCAAAACCTCGTATCCGGAACATGTTATCCTTAGTATTCCGGAACATGTTACCTGGTAATAAGTTAAACTTCTTACCCTTTGCAACTGTTGGTATAGCTGCCTGACTGCCCATTAGTAACACCAAATTCATATGTTTAAATTTGTATGGTATGATTAGTTTGTTTCTACATAAAATTTAATATAATTAAATTTTTTATACAAATTTGACTTTTTGAAAATAATAATAATGAATGTTCAAATAAAATATTTAAACACAAAGTTTTTGATTACATGTTAACATGTTACCGAGCTAAATACACAGGTAGAAAATGCCAACCGTATCAAAAAAATAGTACTGGCAAACCATTGCTAATTTTGTAAAACCCACCGTATAAAAATTACCGACGGTACACCTATTTTCGTTCTAGGAGCACACTATATTGTTTAAAATTCATGTGTTTTGGCAGTACCACCCGCAAAATTCGTTGCCACATTTAAATATGATGCATAAGACTATGGCCGAACTGTATTGCTGTTTTTTAAATGTTTTTAATTATAAAGGGTCCGCCAAATAACTTCTTTTTTTTTTGAACTCTTGAACCAATTGGACTTTGTATGGCGTCATAATAAGGTCTTTATGCAAAATTCGTCTCAATGATGTCTCCGAAATGTTCAATTGTTGAGAACGACGGTGAATTGATGTTGATGGCGCTTCACGCACACTTTCTGCAGCAATATTCTCGGGTGTACGCCCTGTTTTTGGCTTTTCACGCTTTGGTTTATCGATGAGGATGCCAGTTTCTTTCACTTTTTTCACAAGATAACGAACATACGGACCATATTCGTTCAGCGGAAGGATAAAACTAATTATCTGTCAAAGCAGACATGAGCTAAGTGTTACCATTCACGAAATAAGCACTAGTTGAAAAAAAAACGTCAGATGGCGGACCCTTTTTTTTCAACTAGTGCTTATTTCGTGAATGGTAATACTTAGTTCATGTCTGATTTGACAGATAATTAGTTTTATCCTTCCGTTGAACGAATATGGTTGTGTATACGCTTGAACAACGCTGGGAAATATTGCGACATTACTTTGAAAATCATGGTAATGTTGCAGAATGTCAATGGTCAGTCAATGGCGATCGTTATCGGGCCATGTTGAACGAATTTTTGTTCACAAAAATTGAAGAGGAGGATATTGGCAACATTTGGTTTCAACAGGACGGCGCTACGTGCCACACAGCCGAAGCTACACTCGATGTTTTGCGCCCTGTTTTTGAAGATCGCATTATCAGCCGCAGAGCTGATGTCGTTTGGCCACCTCGGAGCTGCGATTTGACACCGTTGGACTATTATTTGTGGGGTGCCGTCAAAGATAAGTGTTACGCCAACAAGCCAGAGACAATTGACGCTTTAAAGGACAATATTTGTGAAGCCATTGGTGAAATACAGCTGCACACAATCGATAATTCGATAATGTGCTTAAAAATTGGACCGATCGTGTAGGCTACTGCATGGCCAGCTGAGGCAGCCATTTGAATGAAATTATTTTCCATTATTAACCGGAAGGATTGTACTTTCAAATAAAAAATAAATTTAAGAAAATATTCAGTAGTTTTTTTTATAGCATTTTCAAAAAAAAAAAAAATTATTTGGCGGACCCTTTATTTCGCAAAATTAATTTAATGATTTAATGAATTAGTGAATAAACAATGGTTTGCCAACGGTGGCAAGTTTGCTCAAACCAACTGTTGGCCACTGTTTTTAATCGGGTAACAGAACAATACTGTCTTGTTAAACCTAATCGTGATTTTCTTTTTAAGTTATAATATACACTTAGAATACTATGTAGGTAAAAGCCACTGCAAATGTAGTTAAAAACAAATGAAATTTCACTTAAAGAAAGGACGACTTACAGTTCAGTAAATTCAACTAACATTGTCATTTGTTTTTTAATGTTCAAAAAATGACTAACAATTATAGTTAAAATGAACCATATGTTAGTAAAAAATAAACAAACATTAATTTTTTTTAATAACAAAAAACTACTTTAAAAAATTTATGTAAAATCATAAAACAGTCATTTGATGTGGTTTGTTTTTTTAATGCGTTGTGGTGTAATGGTTAGCGCGTTGGACTGTTACACAGATGGTCCCGGGTTCGATTCCCGGTGACGACAACATCAATTAGAAAAAAATAATATGTATGAGTTTTCTATCACTTATATGTATCACTGCGCCCACCTTCGGTGTGCCCATAGCACTTAACCCCACCGAAGTAAAATAATGAATCAGGGCTATGAAACAAAAGCTTCAATAAATTCGCCAACTCTACATTAGGTGGCGAGCAACAACTGTTCTAAGACTTATCATCTCGCGCAATTACAGTGTTGCCATGTTTGAAGCCCTTCATCTTTCACCACCTTTCATCTCTCCACTATTCCCTTTCCAAAGAAAGCAACACAGTAATTAATAGGAAGAATTTCCTGAGTGTTGCTTCTCTTTAAAAAAAAAAAATATATATTTTTAATGCAAAAGTTCCCTGAGACATTTTTTGAGTGCATTTTTAAAATTTTTTGGTTTTGTAATATATATTTTAAAATGTTATAAATGCAATGAGATCTATAAATTTATGTAGTTTTATTAAATCTAAGCAAAAATTATAATTTTAATATTAATTTGCTTGAATCTTCAAACCGCCATAATTTTTGCGCCGTTAAATATAAATAATTAACGCGAATGTATTTATCATGCTTAAACATCGGCTAATATACAGCCTTCATGTTATACATAAAAATTGTTTGAAGTTCCCCATATAAAAACCCATATAAAGTTGTTTGGAAAAAGCAGGTGTTTAATTTGATTGACTTAATTGTAAATCTCTATTTAGTTAAAATATTTATCAAAATGTAATATCCAAAAAAAAAAAAAATCCCCAAAATATTTTTTAAATCCCCAAAAATACCCCTGTCCCGAATTGATAATTTCTAAAGTCCCAAAACCCAACAAAAAAAAAATCCGCAAATTTGGGGACTAAACCCTAAGTCTGGCAAAGCCTGGTGCCAATGCATTTACTTACCTATTTCATACAAAATAACACGGTGATAACGAACATCGTTTATAGCGAACTTTTAATATAACGAACTAATTTCTTGGACACTTTTACGAATTTACATACAAATTTATACCGATTTTTCAAAGGCTTTTGACAAAGTGTCTCATGCCATTCTGTTTTTAAAACTACAGCAGTTTGGTCTTCATTCTGTTTTCCTAGATTGGATTAAATCATATGTATCAAATAGAGTATGCAAGTTGTTATTGAAGGTTTTGAGTCTAAGACTTGTTTTCAAACGTTTGGCGTGCCGCAGGCCAGTGTTTTGAGTCCACTTCTTTTCAATTTGTTTGTTAATGACATTTCAGCTTGCTTTAAAAAATCGAATTTTCTTTTTGTATGCGGATGATCTGAACATATTTCGTAAAATTTCCTCATTTCAAGATGTTTCTGAATTACAGGTTGATTTGAATAATCTGGGTGCATGGTGTAAGTTAAATAACTTAAGTCTTAATCTTTCTAAATGTTTTCATGTTTCATTTAGCAAATTTCTGAAACCTATTATATCAATTTTCAATATTAACAATCAAAACTTGAAAACTGTTTAATTTACACTTGATCTTGGTGTGGTTTTCGACTCGTCGTTTTCTTTTGTACCACATGGGGATTATCCCTAAAGCTTATAAAATGCTTGCATTTTTGAAAATAAATTCTTCTGATTTTTCTGATCCTAATACTTTGAAGTTAATTTGTACTTCGTTTGTGAGATCAAAGTTAGAGTATGCTGCAGTTATTTGGAATCCCTATAACAATACTCATGTCACTCGCGTTGAGAGAGTACAGAGAATTTTCATTAAATTCGCTTTAAGGTCACTTATCTTTGTTGATTCCATTCCTTATTATAAATCGAAATGGCTATTATTAGGTTTGTAGACTTTAGAATATCGTAGATTATACCAGTCTGCGTTACTTGTCTTTGATATAGTAAATGGCGTAATTGACTGTCCTGATTTGCTGTCTCTTATTCCATTTTATGTCCCTCCGAGAAGTTTAAGATTTATTGATATTTTTAATGTGACACTGCTTCGCACTGAATATGCTCTTAATAGTACTAACTCGTACGTTTATTCATTTAAATGAAATCCATTTTAGTCTGCAACAGAATCATGAACGCAAATTTTATATAGAGTTTTCCACGTCCAAGGATAAATTTAAGCTGTTTCTTAATATAGTTTTTAAGTAATTAAGCTATATTATATTGAAGATATTATATTTATTGATATTAAATTTTTGATTTAATCACAGTCTGTAAGAAATTTTTGTTTCCATAGACTGAATAAATGAAATTAAATTTTTACGCTGATATCGGACACTAAAAAATCGAGATTCTAAAATGAAAATTGTTGTGCAAATCTTAAAAATTGTAGCTTTGTATTTGAAAATTACCTACAACGAAACATTATTAAATGGAAGAAATGTTTCAATATTACAAACAAAAAGTTTAAAATTTCAGAAAATAATCGTGAAATGTTTACCGAACTTCGCTTAACACGAACTAAACAGTCTGGTTTAGTTTGTTAGTTTGTTATAACCGAACTCCACTGTATTTACTTCCCCTTTTTTTAAACTTAACAAATTATGTTACCCTTATTTAAAGGATAATAGAGACGATGATGCTGTTATTGTGAACACTTGTTTGAGTAAGAACAGTTGTTTTTTTTTTTAACCCCTCTGGGAAAACACTCACTCATTTGATCTCAATATGAGCTAAATCATACACACAACGAGTCATTTCCTTTCAGACTCATTTGGTATTTCACTCTATCATCTGTTCGCAGCTTCCCCTGTTTAGGATCTTAAAGCTATTCGCTTCGTGTTGTACATTTGATTAAATATTGTGGAGCATGCGCTGTACTGGTCATGCTAGACGACTGTTTAACGTCGTCATTTCTTGAGGACTAGTAGGATGAATGAATTTTTCAGACAGAAACCCACGATGTGTCGCCAGTAGAACACATCATTCTAGGCCTAACCACAGATCGGAAAGGACATCAGCCATCCAAAATAGTTAGTCAACGCAGCAGTACACAAACGATTGCCTAGATAACACAAGTGTTTTTTTTTTTTTGAACAAAATTAAATTTTTATGTTAATCTAAAGTCAAGTGTTCCAAAAACAAAAAAAGAAAACTTTCAAACCGAAAATGATGTGAAAATTTTGTTAAAAACTTAAAAAAACTTAAATTTTCTTTAAAAAACAAAAAAAAAATAATACAAACATAAAGTGCCTTATGTATACGATTAAAATATGATTAGCTTTTTTTAACAAGTGCCTTTTTAAAACCGTTAAAAATGTTTTAATTTTAATTTTTCTACAACAAATTTTAAGTTTTGAGTGCCTTAAAATCCACAACACACCAATTGCAGCCTTACAAAATTGTCAATTTTAAAAGCGACAATTTCCGTTAACAATTTTTTGTTTGTTTTTTTTTTTTAAACACACCGTTATATAGTTTATAAAGAAATTAAAAGAATCCGTTGTTATTTAAAATTAATTGTTATATTGCTTCGTTTTGTTTAACGTTTTGTTAAATTGTTATAAAAATTATTATGGAAAAAACGTTTTAAACTTTCTACGTTTAAGTTTTAAAACGTTGTCGTCGTCACCACAAACGTGCCTATACAGAAAAATCCTTGCCGTAACATAGATTCAAAATTCAAATCTCACAATACTTTTGTCGTTGTGTTTGTGTGAATTTTTGAATCAGAGTTCTGCTCTGGAATCGCGTTATTTTGATGAAATAACCAAATCCAATTGAGATGCCTTTGCTTTCTGCCTTTGCCAGAATGTGCCTTTTTGTTTTTAACAACAAAAAAATTTATAATGCGTTCAAGAGCTTTAATAGTTTAAAATGTAAGTAAATAAATTTTAATTGTTTATACATATTTTTTATAATTAAATGTGGTAAATAATGTTGTCTCATTTAAATATTGGTCTGACAGGGGAATTCTCTAAAACTGAGAATTCGAATTTTTTTAAAAATTGAATGTGATATAGAAATAGTTTTTATAAATACTAGTGTCCGACCGAACAGTTCGGCCAGAAAATGCATTTGGTCTGTATTCGGTATTTTAAAGCATTATGGGCAAATTTGGCGGATGGAAAAATCTTTTTTGGGCTGATTAGATGCTATTTTGAGTGTCAAATTTGAAGAAAAGTCTGTAGTTAAGCAATGAATTCACTGTTTGGCCTCAGAAAGTTTGGCCAAATTAAAAATAGTTCGACGGCCGAACTTTTAACTTTATAGTTGAACTTCGGCTTTTCTCTTAAATTTTATACACAAAATCAAATTAAATCGGCTCAACAAACATGTTTCCAATACCAAAATTTGTCATCATTGCCTCTAGATATCAAAAAACGGACAAAATATAGGTTTTTGTCCGAACTGTTCTTTCGGACACTAATAAATACCTTTAATTTGATACGGAGGAAACCAACAAAGAAAAAGAAATTCACTTGCTAAATTTAAAACTAGATCGGAGAGAAAAAATACGGGTTGGTAAACACCCACTTTAATGCGTCGTTGTCGTAGGTAGGGGTCAATTACCACATTTTAGACTCCTTATGATGGGTCCCAGAGGACAAACGCAAAAGCAAAGTTATAAAAACTTTTAGAATGAAAAATACTTCGTTTTCGATTAATAAGAATTAAAAATTCGGCAATCACAGTTGCCAAAAATTATTTTAAAAAGCGGTCAGAACTCGGTGAAAAAAAATTTATATATACTCATATACAACTTGATATCATTATATATGCTTATATGTGTGGCAATATACTACGATATATGTGCATGTATTATACTTAGTTTAGGAAATTTTTTTAATATGGCGTAATATATCATCATAGCATATCTTTTATATCTGATCATATGAAATAGATATAGATCTATGTATGACCATATATTCTACCATATATTATCATAAGTAAGTGTATATGGTACAATTATTAAAAAATATTCAACAAATAATGACATGAACATATCATTATATATAAATATATATAGTAAAATTGAATTAAAACAATTCTAGCACTTTTAAATATTTCTTTTTAGCACCGTTTACAATTAGAATATAAATGAGTTCCGAAATTGACTGCAAAAAAACATGAAATACTATGGTTTTTTGTTTTGTAATGATTATTAATATTTTTTTATTAAAATACTAAAGAACAACGTTATAATTATTAGGTTTTAAAATAATGAACATATAGACGAAAGACTAGCTGAGGTACTCAACTTCTGTTCAATTTTATATACCAACTGGTTTTAAGAGAAGCAGATTTTTAAAGGTTTTTTAATGCATATTTTTTAGTATATACATATAAACAAAAATTTTGTGTTTATTGTAAAAAAATATATGCAGAGAATCCATTAAATAACACAAATAAACATTCAAATTTAGTTAAAATTGCTTAAAGGCATGAAAATTAATTAATTAAAATTACCACTGTTGGGTAATTTTAATTAATTAAGAGAGACTGAAACACCCAACCTTTACAACATCCATAATGGATTCTAAATTTTCAATTTTAAAAATTAAATAGTTTGTTAATTCCACTATAGGCAATATAGTTTCTACCACGGATCCTGTTTTGTTGTTAACAAAATAGTTGTTTTGAACAATCTGAAGTTCCTTCATAAAAAATATCGTATTGATCCATAATACCGACCTTATAGTTATTATTTTAAATTATCTTGTATAACAAGGACGTGTAATGTTTGCTGGTTATTTCTGCTCTTAAAAAAATCTGTAAGTCTTCTACTTGAAAATTTTCTTCCTCGGTTTATTTTTTTTTTTTTTTTGGTTTACCTGCCTTTTTATATTTATTATATGTTCCAACTTCAGATTCGTAAAAAGTATACATTTTTAGGTTCAACATTATTTTTTAAAATTAATATTTTTATTTTTTAGAAATGAATTACAAGTAGTAAATAATTTTAATAAAATAAAAAGTACTGATCTCTAAAACATTTAAAAAAATATATCTTACATTTTCAAACTAAAAAACTTATTAGATAAAATTGTATCAAATTATATATAATTTGATCATGTTTGATAGACCCATTATTCGTATGAAACTATATGAGATTAGATCCCAAGAGATACCATAAGATCAGCTTATGTATGCCATTTTTCGGATCAGATGCGATGTGAAGTTAAGTTATATGTGATAATATCTATAATCATATATGATTATATCGAAACTGTTTTCGTAGGGAAATTACGAATTTTGAGCATTATCAATAAAAAATAAAATTAAAAAATCTTAATAGTGTACGCAAGCATTAAATTGTGAAAGGGCTCAGCTAAACTATAAAACTTAAAAAACCAAATTGTCAACAAAATCACACGGAACCGCTGAGCGGTTAAAAATTGGGTGATGATTCAAAATTTTACGACGCATAGTGGGGCATTTAAAAAAATGAAGGTAATAAAGATAGAACTTCTAAACTACTTATCCGATCGGTACGAATCAAATTGGAAATTATAAAAAAGATGTCAATATCCTGTGATATTGTGATTGGGTCACCCTGTTTTAGTACAGGGTGTACTTAGAGGATGTCAAAGTTGACTAGCTCTTGTATAAAAAATCTTTTGGAGGTTTTAACTTTTGTAAATGTGGAGCGATTTCTAAAATGTTTTTTCTGGAGTAATATATATTGTAAGATAAAGAAAAAACTTGGTTACCTCCTGTACTTTAAAAGTTATTTTAATTTAAAAATAAAAAATTTTGTCATGACTATTTTTGATTTATCTACCAAAATAAACTTTATTATTTAATGGATTTAAAAACAAAAAATTATATGTCTTAATAATACTCCATCAAAGTTTAATCGTAAAAAATCCTTAAAGTTTAAAATTTAAAAAATGTATGAAAAAATTTAATTTTTGGCCAAAAAGTAAAAATATTTTTTTTCTTTGAATACAATACAAATTTTCTAAAAGTTTGGACTTTGAATAAAATTATAAATGTAATTTCACTATCTTTTGGACATGTACCCTACGTCAGGTATTGGTCGAAAATGACAAACGCTTGCCAAACAAATTACTTTTAGAGTGTGCAAAAAAAAATTGCACGCTGCTTTCAGATATTCTTTTCATTTCAGATAATGAAACAAGTTTTTTTTGAATATTTGATATGAATATCTTGACAATCGGCTTATAATTAAAGTCAGGACGGAAGATTTTGTGGAAAATTACAAATTTTGAAAATAAATTTTTTTAGTCCCAAAAAAAATAAACATAATTTAATTAGTTTTTTTTTTTAACTGATGTTAATGTTTGAAAAAATCGTTTAAATGTCATTTACAAGCATCAATAAAATTATTAAAAGCTTAACTTAAACAAAAAAAAGCTACTTTTATTTTTTTTTGTTTTTATTGGTTTATTTTTACAAAATTTTCCAAGATTTTTTTTGATTAATTTTTTTTTTTTATAATTTGTGTTAAAAGAAGACATGTATTCTTATCTGTCGGTATAAAATATGTATGTATTGTACGTAATAACAGGTAAAAAAATAAAATTACACATCGGACTAAAATTTGTGTATTTTACTACTTTGTATATGGAAATTTTATTTAAAATTTCGATTTTCATTAAATATTGTTCGGATTATTAAAAAAATTAACATCAGTTAAAATAACTAATTAAATTATGTTTTTTTTTTTTGGGGATTAAAAAATGGAAGAATTTTCTGAGTGTAAACACAAGAAAGTAAAATTTTAACAAAAACAATCTTTTAAAAAAGTATTGATTTTTTCAAGTTCTTTAATAAGAATACCAATGAAATTTTTAAAATGTTTTCTTTAATTTGTATTTTTGTGGTGGGTAATATGTCATTGTCTTATATTCAAACGTTGCTATCTACTTTCATACAAGTGTTCAGGAGAGTGAAAAAACTGTTTAATTTGCTCAAATTAAAAATATTTGCAAATCGACCTAGAAGCTGCTACTTAATACTACATGTAATTTTTTCTTAATAATTCGTAATATTATCGGCGTTACAGTAGATAGCTCCGTAATTTTATTTGAAATTAATTTATATGCCTTAAATTACTTTAATTAATATTAGAAATGTGTAATTGTTTACTGGTCTGGATTTAAATAAAGTTTTGTAGTTATTATTGTTAAGTCAAGTATGATAAATGCGATGGTGCTCGCCGTTTTCAAAAGTTAGCGCCTGTTTTCCCGATATTCGCGATATAAAGCTCGATTTTAAAGTTCGATTTTCGCAAAAATAAATTTTTTCACGTTTTTTTTTTTTAAATTTTGATTAGAATTTTTACAATGTGTGGAACATGACATGGTACAGTATTTTAAAAGAAACGAAATCAAGAAAAACCTTTAAGAATAATTTACGGAAAACCGTGTTAGCATCAATTAACGCGAAACAAAATTTTCTAACAAAGGGAGTCTCCCGGTGAGTTCTCTCCGATCTTAATGAAATTTGGATATGTGATAAAGAAAAAATAAGGGACATGTATTTTTTTTTTTATTTTAACGCATTAACTGATACACGATACATGTGCGAAAACGTTCAAGTATTTCTGTCATTCAAAAAAATATGTTTTACGTGATATTAAAACTGTCGTTTTGTTACAGAATTATACATAGTTGGATTAAGCTAAAAAAAATATGTATATTAATGCCTGTAAAATTTAATCGATGGGTTGTCTGAGTTTATTCGGACATTCGTAATTGGTCGACTTTTATGCGACTTTTCCGAAGAAATTCTTAACCTATATTTTAAATATATTTCAACCCTAACCCACTACATGATCAACTAATGTTTTAAGATGTGTATAGCAGAAGAGAGACAAATGCGACGCCTGTACACAATTTGCTTGAACCAACACGTTATTTAACTGGACACTGTAATCTCAGATACCATCTGCACAGGAAGGGTCAATCGGACTCGGATATGTGCAGGTTTTGTGAGATGGTGTCTGAGACCTCGAAGCATGTTCTCTGCGAATGTCCTAGGCTTTGTGATAGGAGACTTAGGTTTCTCGGTGATAGCTTCATTTCGCCTTCCGACATCGCGAACATTTTGCCTAATAGGATAATTGACTTTATAGGTAGCTTGAATCTGTAGGTAACTTAAGGCAGCACAAAAGACCTACATTGGTCGCGGTGCATAGTGCCTTCTAATCTAATCTAATCTGTCGTCTTTACCTACAAAATATCCTAGTGTAATAAGCAATGAATTCAATAATCGGAAAAACGTCGACGCCGATTATTTAACTTTACAGCTAAACTTCGTTTTTCTTCTTAAATATTTAACCCACTACATAGGCGATATTGGTATCAAAATTTTTGTTTTATCGAGTACGCTTACAATCCGTTCAACCCTTAAACATAAGATTGGGCCGCTACAAAAAAATACGTGTCCCTTATTTTCTTTTTTTTATCACATATCCAAATTGCATTAAGATCGGAGAGACACCACCGCGAGACTATAATTGCAAGTGCTTTTCAATCAATGAATTGATCTTAATGCTATGGCATAAGGTATACAATTTGTATTGAATATTAACGCTTTCTGCATAAAATTTAAAAATGCAAATATCGCTAAAACGAGTGCTAGCTTTAAAAAGTGGATATGTCCAAAAAATTCAGCGTACTCGAATTTAGTTTGCTAGCTGTGTGCCTAACTGGTAAACATTTTTGACTAGCACTGGTAATTGTGTTTTATATAAATTATGTTCAAAAAATTATTATTTTCGTGCTTCAATCGCGAATATATAGCTGAAAGTTTTCTGAGCCCAGATTCGTAACAATCATATTAAAAATATATACGAAACAGTTTTTATAAATCAATAAACACATTTATATCACTTGAAAGGGAGATATCTAGACCCGATCTTAATGAACTTTGAAAAGAGACACGCTGCCAACAAATCTCACGTTTACGGGAAAAAAGTAAGGTTAAAAATGAATTCACTTTTGTATGAAAACTTGACTTTAGTTTACGATAACTAGAATTATCTGTACGCAGCGTTAAAGTTCTCAAGAAAACAAAAATGTTATACCCATATTGCCTATATAGTGGACCCCGAGTTGCCACATTTTTGAATCATTTGAAATATAGGGAAAAAAGGTTTTTCGGGAAAAGTCGCATAATATTGGTAAAATCTCTGAAAAATAGGCATTATTTTAGCTTAATACAACTAAAATTCTTTAATAAAACGCCAGATTTAATGTCACTCAAAACACATATTTTTGAATAACTAAAATAACTCAAAATCTTTGGTCATAATTTGTACACCAGTGAATGTGTCTTCAAAAAACCTTTTATTAGATACCAAATTTGTCTATAGTTCCACTGAGATAATTATCTTCACTTTAGTAATGAATTTCTTCATAGCTTTAATGAAAATTGTCACTGGATCTCATCCAGTGAAACTTTTCATAGAATCTATGAAACAAGTTTCATTAAAATCTATGTTTATGAACTGTTTGTAGAGTTAATGAAAATCTTCATGAAGCTAATGAATCATTCCGACAATGAAGCGTTTATAGAATTTATGAATGTATTTCATACAATTTTTTAATATTAAAGAGTTCTTTGAATTAATTAAACTCTTCATGAATGTCTTAAAAAATGCATTGGAACTAAGCCAATGAACCGCTTTATATGATTTTTTAAACAATTTCATAGAAGTCCAAAATTAATAAAAGGCTACAGTGAAATAATAATTAAACCACTTTGTAAAATATGTTCAATACTTGAGAATTAAATCTTAAAAGTTTGAAATGTATGAAAATTTATGAAATTGTGAAATTTTATGAAAAAGTAAAAAAAAAATTAAGTCTTTGAAATAATTTCCTAAAATTTATTAAGAGATAACTTATGAAATCGAATGATTTTTTTTTTATGAAACTATGAAATTTTATGATAAAAAGTTCTGGCAATTCTTGCCTAACTACGTAAGCGCCATCTAACGAATATACAAAGAATATGTCATAGATATGGCATCACTTACAACATATGGGAAGACAGTTTACATTAAAGTGAGGTAAGTTTCTAAAAATAGAACTGTTGTGTTGTTGGAGTTGTACTTCTGAGATTATGTATGCAAGAACAAAAACACCGTGTATTGAATAAAACTAGTTTTAATCACAACAAAACTCGACCTGACGATAGCTCAGAGGGCTAAAGCGCTCTGTCTAACGTGTAGTGCGAGTGCATGTGGCATTAGAAATCAGTTTATCTATATCACGGTCAGTGATTGCACATAAAAATTTCATATAGACGCAATCGAACAAATAAAAACATAACAAATATTACATTATTCAAAAACTCAAAAAAAGGGTCACTGACGAAGGTTCAATACCAGAAACTGCGTAGTCTGATTCAGAAGAAATTGAAAATTTGCAATGTAGTTATGATTTTTAGAAAATACACTCATTCTTATCTACCACGCCTTTCACAATTAAATTAAATAAAATTGCATATTAATTATAGTATTAATTGCAATTGTCTGAAAAAGACGTTAAAATTCAAACTCAAACAAGAAAAATTTCTTAATATTAATAAAATTTCTTGGATATAATGGAATTCTTCATTAGACCTACGAAAAATTCTATGATTTAGTTTCATTAATATCATTTAGGGTAATTCTCTCAGTGTACTTTTAATAGAGCGAAATAAACCGAAAAAAAACGATAAATGGGGTAATTTTTGAACGCACTTAGTAACGCTTAAACATGATATTGGGAAGCTGAAAAAAAACACGGGTCCCTTAAATTTTTATTGTCTATAACATATTCGAAGTTCAGTAAGATCTGCAGGTCCGGGTCGGGATACCTCCCTTGTTAGTAGTTATGACTTCAAAAAGGTACCGTAGATAGCTCATTTCCATTAAAAAATAGAAATTGTTGTAGATAGCTTAATCTAATTTGAAATTAATACCATAGATGACAACTGCGATAGTGAATATTTTGGCATCAAAACCTCATTTTCTAAACAAAAGTGAAGATAGCTACCTTTGAATAAAAGACAGTGATGTGTAGCATATAAGTTATGTATTCAAATAGCAAGTGATGTCACTGCTAAACAAACAGGAGTTGGTGGAGGAGGGCGAAGTGGATGATGGAGATGGTTTAGTAGTGGGAGAACTTAATACATATTTTGTTTTGTTTTGTATACAATGAACATAAACAAAAACATGTTTTTCAAACTGTAACATGATACATGTTTATTATGTCTCTTCCTCTTTTGTTGTGCGAATCGTGTTACTTTCAAAGTCAAATCCATTAAATGGTCAGCTTTATGGAATTTGGTATTTTGTGTTCTTTGGTCATTTGTTCCCAAATCAATACCACTTGTTGTACATAGTATTCTATATCGTACAACATTATATATTGTCTTGACATTAAATACGAAAAAATATTAAAACAAAAACTCATGCTCATTAACTTTTTCATATTTGTATAACACAAATATGTAGGGGAGTTTGGGGTAGTGTGGTAATAAGGGTGGAGTAGCAAATAAATTTTTTGTTTTGCATAATGCATTTTTAAACGTTATACCTACTGTGACTTGTTGTTTCAAAATAAATCACTACTTTTAACTATTTGTGACTTAGAAGGCAGCTGTTTTTATTTTATTTTTATAGCTGCTAAAAAAATTCATTGAAATTTTTTTGTATTCTCGTTTTGTTTTAAAAAATATTCTTGTTAACATTTTTAATTTGGTAAATACAAAAATACATGTTATTTACTATCGTTTATATGGCGAATTATAATCCGCAAAAAAATGCAAATTGTTTTAATTGTTTAATGTGAATTTTTGTGAATATGCTTAATTTGGGGTGAAGTTTCAATAACATTTTACTGGAAGTACTAATAGCAGTTAAAGCAATGGTATTTTTAATATTTTGGGGGGAAGTACTAATAGCAATTTAAGCAATGTTAGGGCGTATTTATGTTGCATTAGTAAAATATTTCGCAAATGTGATTTTTTTTTATTAATAAGAGACCCATGTCACGAAAATACACCAAAAAACAATAAAGTCATCCATATGCAAAAGTTATTTGGTACACACAGAGAAAAATTTAGCTATTAGCCAACTGAAATTCGGCTACTACGATTTAAATTCGGTTATTACGAATTTCAGTCATTTGGTACAACTGAACATAAGTTTTCACAACAAAGTTCGGTAAATTCAACTGAATTTTTGTTGCTACTCCCAACATATTCAGAAATATAATGAAAATATCATTGTACTACTGAATTTATAAGTTGTTACCATTAAAATACACTTTTCAATTCGGTTGGCACTTTATTTCTCTGTGTGTAGAAGCAATAAAGGATAAGAAAAAGTACTCTTTATTTCATCGCACATAGTTATAATAGGAAAGATTTTGAAACATTTTGTTACTAAACATGTCTACGAGAATGCAAGACTGTTATCATCCTCCTCAATTTCATTGGATAGACATTTCTGGATAATTTGTTTAAACGAAAGGCCGAAAAAAATTTATTTCTAAGAATTCCGTAAACTGTTGCAGTTACACGTGGGCTGTTCACTTGAATTGTGCAAACATAACAGTCTGCTTTTTCACCTGTGTCCATTGTGACTCAGAATATTCTCACACATTAATTTTTTTCTATATACTTTTATTGATTTTTCCTTCGTTAATTTCATATTTATTTGATTTATAAGTCAATAAAATTAATAAACTATTATACTAGTAAGTGTTTTTTAGTTATAAGTACTGATGGGACATTAAATCTCAAATTTTAAATCAAAACTACCGATTAAGGTTAAATAAATAAATAATAAAATAAATAAATCGTCTCGGATTTAACAACTCCTTGACACTGGGCTGGGTTCCTGACCATGAGGGGCATGAGGGCAACGAACGGGCTGACTGTTTGGCCAACTGCGGAGCTCGTCGGCAATTCATTGGCCCTGAACCCTTCTGTTTCGTACCCAATGGGTATGTCAGAGAGAGGCTCAGAAGGTGGAGGGAGTCGGAGTTTGGGGGGTCTATTGGGCCAATTTGCCTGGGCAGCGACAGGCGAGGCTGTTTATATCTCCCTCTGGGGAGAGGTCGTGGAAACTCTTGTCTATGACGAAGGGCGAACTAAGGACCATGACGGGTTACCTAACGGGACACTGTGGCCTTATGTATCAATTGTACAAGTTGGGACAATCCTTTACGGATACGTGCAGATTTTGTGAATTGGAACCCGAGACCTCAGAGCATATTCTCTGCAAATGTCCGAGGCTCTCCGACAGGAGGGTGCATTATTTTGATGTTCGGATAGTGACGCCATCGGACGTTTGAAATTGTTTACCTGGTAGGATAGTTGGCTTCGTAGGGAGCCTGAACCTATAGGGTGTATTCGTTGGCAGCACAAAATACCAACTTCTGGTCGCGGTGCATAGTGCCACTCTAGTCTAATCTAAGGCTAAATATCCCAATTTCTAAATTAAATTCTGGATCAGTACAAATATTATTTTCTTTTTCCTACACTTTAAAGTCAACCTAGTGCCAATATTGTATATCCAAAAGTTTTTTTTTTCGGTTCGAAAGTGATAAAAGAGTTTGAAAAAGTATGTTACCATTTCATCCCAAACTCCCCTATGTATAAACATTGACGATTGTGAAATTTAACACAATTTGGTTAACATAATGTCATTAACCCTTATTTTAAATAAAGAAAATTGTTTTGATAATAAACAGTCTTAGGTTACCATACTCTTAGTCTTCGTCATCGCAATAATAGGGTTTAGTTTACTTTTTATGGCCCGAGAGCTATTTTCTATTATACGTTAATATAATGATTATATTAAATTATACATAATTTGTTAATTCATTTTATTTAATGAATGATAATAAAATCCATACTTATGATTTCTGTGAATTGCCTTTTAGTCAAGTTATTTCAGGCCAGGGAATGTTCTCCAATGTACATCAGCTTATAAAAAAGACTAAAACTTGAAGAAAAAAATAAGAAAATATATCAAAGATCCACTTTAGAAAACCTTATGAAAATTAAATTTTTCACATTTTTTTTATTTATTATATTTTTTATGGAAATAATTAGTTTTATTAAAATTGTAAATAATATTCTTACCGTTTGCAAAAATCCAACTGAGAAAATTCTTTAAAACTTATTTGTTATTTACTTTAATAAAACCGAAAGGTCTACATTAGAGACAAGGCCACATTAGGGAATATTCCCTTACTAAATAACAACACTCAGGGAATTGTGCTGGTAGAAATGACTAAAACTGTGAGCTAAAATAACCACAAATGATATTATTTATTTATTTATTTAGATATTTATTATAATTAAAATTACAATAAATCTTAAAACAAAAGCACTAGCAACTAAGGCTATCGGCTTGTAAAATGATATTAAAAAAGCGATGTCTGTATTTTTTATAAATATTATTAATATTGTAGTTGTTTTTAACTATTTGCAAAATGACTACACAATGTAGTAAAAACATCTGAACAAAACGGTCAAAATAACCAACCTGAAACACGTGAAATACACCACAACGCCCCACGACAACCGATTTTTGTGATCGTTACACTGCATGAAAAGACCTACAAAACATGTACAACACAATTTGGAATATCTTTTATAGTTTTGGCGATATTCTACATTGAAATGTATTGTTTTCTACCCTGGCACAGATGTTTAAGTAACATTAGTTAATTCCAAATTAATTTGTTATACGTTTGTTTGGTTAAGAAATACATTTTGAATGACTTAATAAAAGTTTAATCTTAATATCATGCTTCGATAATAATTTAAGCGTGCCCAGCAAAACTTTGGTAATGGCTGCGATTAAGTAATGCATTACCTTGTAATGTGTACTCCTTACCTGTATCATTATTTTCCAACAAGAAGTAATGCGTTACCGATAATTGAACCGTCATGGATTACCTTGTAATGAGACCTCATTACATTTTACATTACTTCAAAACATAAAATAATGACTTATCGATCATCACTTGCATAATGCATGAATTATAAACGTAATTATTAATATATTATTAATATATATGTTTAGAAATCTATTAATATATATTTTGTAGACACATTACTTTGTGATTTTTTGTAAGCATAATGGTAAGGGGTATATTTTTGATATCACGAACGAAAACACGAAGCACAACAACTCATCTACATTTTAAGCAATAAAATATTGTATGTATCGATAGCTCAGTTGGTAGAGTTCTCGCCTAACTAATTGTTAAATACCAGAGACCCCAGGTTCGAATCCCAGCATATTTAATTAAAAAAAAATATCTGTAAAAAAAAAATTTTATGCATTTTTTTTATGAAAATCTATTTATAGACACATTACTTTTTCCCACCATGTAACCATATAAGTAACCAGTTACTTTACCCACTACAAGGTAATGAGTTACTTTGAGGCTCATCGCCTGTAAAATTCATCAGTGAAGTAACGTGTAAAATAATGCATGAAGCCCTATGGCGATACATTACTTTACCCATGATTTGGTAATGTGTGGTTTTGCTGGGTGCTTAAATTTAAGATTTTTAAAATTTTAAATTTTTAAAAGCAAAAACCTTATGAAATATAAGATAAATCGATAATTTCATATTTGAAAAGCTTTATTTATTAATAAGCTTTAAAAATATTCTGAGTGACGTAAAACTTTTTATATTCCACTCTTAGTATTTGTTCTAATTTTTAGTACAAAAATAGTTATGCTTTCGTAAAAATTCTTTCAATTCTCTATTCACAAAATACTATTTTTAACAGCAAAATATTTAACTAGTTTTTTAAAACCGAGTTGCTAAAATTGGCAAATAATTTAACATTTTTTTCACAAAGCTTTTATTTAAGTTGGAAGTATTAATAATCTTAAATATATAGTAAAAATTAATTTAAGTTTAAAAAACTTACTTACTTATTTAGTAAAAAAAATGGCTGATTTTATCAAATCGATTTCCATTAAATCGCAATTTTACTAAATTTTACCAATTTGTCTTACTATTTTTCCTTTTTTGCAAAACCGCTCACAGTGACTCGAGAACAAATTATTTAACACATTAATAGTTGTTTTAATGTTATTATTTTAAGAACAAATTCCACAGATTTTGGTACAGACAGATAAAAACTATGGGGAAATTATCGAAGTGCTTAGTAATTATACAACTACATAAGTTTCAAGTTAGGTTTACAAAGTTCTAGTAAAATATTTACAAATTTTTGAAAAATATTAAAAATTTCTAAAAAATGCATATATTTTACAAGAAATTTGGAAAACTAACTTGAAATTTATCTACACATAGAGAAAAATTTAGCTATTAGCCAACTGGAATTCGGTCACTACCACTCAAATTCGATTACTACGAATTTCAGTCGGTTGGCACAACTTAACATTAGTATTCACAACAAATTTCGGTTATTTCATCAGAATTTTAGCTGCAACTTCTAAAATAGTCAGAAATATAATGTAAGTTTAGTTGTACTAACTAAATTTATAGGTTCTTATCATTAAAATACACTTTTCAATTCGGTTGGCACTTTATTTCTCTGTGTGTAGTTGTATAATTACTAAGCACTTCGATAATATTCTTCCAGTTTTTTTTTGCGTGTAGAGTTCTCATGGTTGTACTTTTGTACCTAAAAAGTACTAAAATGTAGTACTAAAATTTGCAACTCTGCTCTTGTTTTTACACTAAGAAAAAACTTTGCAAAAGAATTTCAAATGTTTAGTTAGCAATACTAAAGTATCTTAACTTTCTGCACCTAGAAGTTTTATTGAAATTGTCAATTACGATTTTATACACTGAGAGAGTTATTTTTATGATTTCATTAATTTTTTTAAGTTTCATTCCAAAAACAAATTAGTTATAAATTTGAATATTATCATTTTTTTTTTAATTTTGACGTTTTTTTAAATGTTAAAGATTTCTCACTTTTGGCGATTTTTTTCCAAGTTTAACGATTAAAAAAAATTAAAAATTTATTAAAATTACATAAATTAAATTTTTGAGTTTTTTTTAATTTTGCAACGTTTTTGATGTTTTATTTTCAAATAGCAGTTTTTTTTTTTAATTTTGCAACGTTTTTGATGTTTTATTTTCAAATAGCAGTTTTTTTTTTTTTAATTTTACTCATTTTTTTTAAATTTTGTTGAATTTTTTTATTGAATTTTGGTATTTTGGGTTATAAAAACTAGAAAGTTTGTGTGCACAAAATTTATTTTTAACTAAACATTTAATAGATATTTTAAAACTTGTAATATATTTATAAATCAAACAAAAGTTTAATTAAAATTTTATGGACAATAATTTTTTCTGTTAAGTTTTTTTAGATTTTTTTTTAACTCGAACTTAATTTTTTCGGTGTATTTTTTAAGGGTGTTGTGATAAAGAGTTTAAAGAAAATTTTGCTATAATAAGAGAGCGCATGCTCAAATTTAATTGAGAGTACCGTTTTTACCATATAAAATGCTTGTAAAATCTAGTTTTCCAACTACAGCATCCCCTAAAAAACCATAAAAAAAATCAAAAACACGGGTCCATATAAATCTTTACAATAATTATACCGCTTTGTTAGTTAAACATAACCCAAAGGGATTTCAGTATTATTTGGGTGCGTTAACCGAATACATGTTTTGACAACTAAAATTTAACAAAGTGTCTGGAAAATTTACAAAAAAAAAAAAAAATTGTATAAATTATAAAAAAAAAACTGCATATATAGTGAAAAATATGGATGCCATAAAAAGAAAAAGTAATTATTAATAATTAACAAATCTAAACTTTAATTTAGCATTGTAACACATCATTTGTACTACTATTTGGACTGAATAAAACACAGATTTTATAAGTATAATTTGTGGAAAAAAAAATTAAAAATACATATAATGGCTAACAAATGTTCAAAAGAAAAGTTAGTATCGATTTTACTGGCATTTTCAACCCTCTTTTTTTTAAAAAAATAATTTACTGTGTGAAAAAAATTTATACAATTAAAATTAGGTTTACATATCAGTAGTAAGATTAAAATCTTTAAAGTATGTATTTGGCAGATTTTTTTGAAATCAAATAAAAAGTTGAATGTATAATAAATGGAAAGCAGTTTTAAAATATGCACGCCTTTTTTAAAAAGAAAAGACATTATAATTTTAACTATAAAATTAATCAATTTTTGTTTAATTTGGGGCCAATCTTTAATGATTTTGTTACATATTTTTAGGGGCTTCCATAAACTTTCATCAAACTACATTTTTCTTTAACCCCTAAAATATGCTACATTTTTTTTCATGTTTATTGTAAATATTAATTTAACCTAAAGAAATATTGCAGAAAACAAATTTCTTATAATTCTCAATCACTTTAAAATTTTCCCAAAAGCTCTAAATAAATTATAATTATAGATAAATAACTTTGCAACTTAGAATTAAAAAAAAAAAAAACCTTCAAGGGTGTTGAACTATAATCTTCTTCTTTGTGTGTTACTTATTTATATATTGGCAGACCTTTCTATGTCCATTATATCTCCATTATACGGGGGTTGGGGAATTCATCATCAAGTACCATTCTAACCCACCAACCATACATATTAACCGATTACCGCCCACTGCACCCATATGAGGACACCTAAATTTTGTGCCGTCAAAAATTTATTTGGATAAAAAGAAAATATTTGATAGTTTTTATGGATTACCGGGATTAAAATTAACAAAATAATGTAAAAATTATTTACCGATTCTTTTCAACATTATATTAGGTAAAATTAAAGACTGAGAATGATAAATTTTTAATTATTCATTATGAAATTTTTAATTATTCATTAGAAACAAAATAAATAAAAAGTTTAAAAAAAGTTATAAAAATAAAGTTTTTTTACTTGCTTAGTTATATTGATGTCCCCAAATGGGGACAATGGGTTGATATACATATCAATTGCGTGTACATATTTAAATCACAAAATTTTTAAATGTTAAATTAAATATAAAAAGATTCATTAAAATATTTATAAAATGGAATATAAAAGGCACACACAGAGAAATAAAGTGCCAACCGAGATGAAAAGTGTATTTTAATTGTAACAACTCATAAATTCAGTTAGTACAACTATATTTACATACGATTTCTGAATATTTTGGGGGGGGGGGGGGGGGGGGTGCAAGTAAAATTCAGTTGAATTAAACGAACTTAGTTGTGAAAACTAATGTTCAGTTGTACCAACCGACTGAAATTCGTAATAACCGAATTTGAGTCGAAGTAACCAAATTTCAGTTGGCAAAGAGCTATATTTTTCTTTGTGTGCACATACTTTTGTTATTGGGTTAAAATTATGATGTGACAATATAAAAAGTTATAAGAGTACGACCAAATCCCAGTAACTACCACCGAATCTAATGGAGAAGCAATATTGTAGTTCTGATCATATTTCTAACAAAATAACGACAAAAGATATAAAAAATGTAAAATAATAACATTGCGTGTTAAATAATAACAAATATAATATTAAAGATGAAAAACTCGCAGTAAAATTGTATAAACAAATATTGAAGAGATAATTTACACAGAAAAAAATATTTCCCTACCTTTTTCAATTAAATCGATTTGTTGAAAATTTTAAAAGCTGCCAATTAAAAATTAATTGAATCAATTAAATATATGCTCAAATTCGGAAGTTGCTTGAAATTTTTTTAATACTTTTGCTTAAAATATATTGTTGTTTTGTGCAATATTTATGTATGTATGTATGTTGTTGTTTTTTTTAAATGTTTATGTATTAGTAATAAATATTTTAAATCCATTTTAAATAGATTTTATTAATTCTCATTAGGTTTATTACTTAATTAAGTTAAATAATTTAATTTCAGTGGTTTAAATATGCACACAGAGAAACAAAGTGCCAACCGAATTGAAAAGTCTATTTTAATTGTAACAACTTATAAATTCAGTTAGTGCAACGATATTTACATTCGATTTCTGAATATGTTGGGTGTTGCAACTAAAATATTGTTGAACTAACCCAACTTTGTTGCGAAAACTAATGTTAAGTTGTGCCAAACATCTGAATCTAGTAATAACCAAATTTGAGTCGTAATAACCGAATCTCAGTTGGCAAATAGCTAAACTTTTCTCTGTGTGTGTGAATATTAATTTATTCTAAAAGATTATCATAAAATTGATAATGGAATTTTGAAGTTAAATTTTGTTTATTAAAACTGTAACTATTTTTATAAACAAAAAATGCTAAAAATAAATTTCAAATTATTTAAAAAAAATAATCTGGATTTAACACAATTGCTAATTTTTGCCATACTCCCTACTTTTCCATAGAAAGAAAAAAACTAATTTTTGTGTCAATTTGTTCACATAAGTATATATGTGTAAATGTGCTTACTAAATGGGAATTACATTTCGGTTTAAGTTCAATGTTATAACAACACACTTGGCATGGCAACAACATTTTATTCAATTGTTTTTTGCTCTTTGAGAATTTATACAATATTAATGACTTTTTAATCAAATGAGTTATTTTAATCAAATGAGTTATTAATTAAATTAAAGAGCTATCACATCACATCACTACGATATTTAAAATTATCCTTAAAATATCATTAATTCGCTTAGTATTGAAGTTTTTATATAAGAACAGCACACCTTCAATGCAACAAAATCTATAAAAACACTTTTCGTTAATTTTGATTGAACAGTTTCATAACACTTCTGCTCATTGTCCCCATTTGGGGGCATATCCTGCAAAAGGACATCAATGGATATATTAATTATTTTTCTTTATTTTGTATTCTAATTTAAGGCAATTTATTCGATAAACTAGTTCAAATCAGTTTTTCAATGCTAGATTTGATTTGGGCGTTAAAGGGTTAATAAATCCAGTAGTCAGTTTGACGTACACTTGTGTTTGCTCACATTAAGGGTGGGTTCTTGAACCACTACACTACTCTGCTTTGCTGCATGATTGTACTTGGAAAAAAATCGTTTTGAAATCGATGTTTATTCTACGGCTTATAGGAAAACAAAATAAAAAGAAATCTGTGTCATATTTACGGTGGCTTTTTTTAAGTACATCATATTCTCTTTAGCTTGCACTCAAAGAAAAATGTAAGTTAATTCTCAATTGCTTTGGGCTCTCAGTAATTACCATGTAAAACACCTTAAAATTTAAAATACTTTGAAAATATAGTTAAGTTTTAGAGTACAACGATTTTAATGTTGAGAGCCACAACTAAATAAATTGGTTGCTACAACTGAACCATAGGATTGTCAACAACTTTGGTTGTCAACAGAAATCTGTTTTCTGGATGCATTTAAACTTTTTTTTTGCATTTTAGTTCAACATTTTAAAAATTAAACATTTATTTAAACTTTTTTATACATTTGTTGTTTGTACCAATTTTTTAGTTTTCTTTGATTTAGTTTTTTCAATTATTAAAATTTTATCAAAATCGAATCACAAAAATTTGTGGTTTATTTGTTTTCGTCACATATATAAAAAAAAATTTTAGTTTTTTGTCTGTTTCAAAAAAATATTCATAAAATTTCTTTATTTTGGTAGAGTAAAATTGTTTGGTTAAAAAAAAATATTTGAAACTTACGCGCAAAACCATTCAGACAAGATGTGCTTTTAGTGTGCATGTCTTCCAAAAGGACGCATGAATGTTTTGCTAAATATTCTCTTGTGTGCTGTGATGCCAGTTTTGAGGATTTGTATACTTAAAATAGCAAACTTATACTCTTTTCGTGATATACTTTAATTTTGTCTATGTTTTTATAATATTCAAGATTTAATATGATAAGAGCAACAAAAATTAATTGTTGTTGTATAAAAAAATGTCTTGCGAATGTTTTGCAAGACATTCATGATCCCCTTTATCGTGTACATAAGAATCCGTAGGTAATATTTTTAGCTAAAAGTTTTATAAATTAAATTTTTTAAGTGTGAAAGGCGTGGTAGAGAAGAATGAGTGTATTTTCTAAAAATCATAACTACATTGTAAATTTTCAATTTTCTGAATCAGACTGCGCAGTTGCTTGTATTGAACCTTCGTCAGTGACCCTGTTTTTTTGAATAATGTAATATTTGTTGTTCGATTGCGTCTATATGAAATTGTCTGTGCAATCACTTACCGTGGTATAGATAAACTGATTTCTAATGCCACATGCACTCGCACTATACATTAGACAGAGCGCTTTAGCGCACTGAGCTATCGTCAGGTCGAGTTTTGTTGTGATTAAAACTAGTTTTATTCAATACACGGTGTACAACTCAGAAGTACAACTCCAACAACACAACAGTTCTATTTTTAGAAACTTACCTCACTCTAATGTCCCCTGTTTTTCCATATGTTGTAAGTGATGCCACATCTATGATATATTCTTTGTATATTCGATAGATGGCGCTTACCTAGTTAGGGAAGAATTGCCAGAGAGCAAAGTTTGATTAAGTTTTGGGCGGAAAAATAAACTTTTTGTAATGAAGAGGTAACTTGTTACTTTTCTAATAAAACCCAGTTGTTATTTTTAACTGAAATTACAGTTGTTTTTTTATGAAATAATACAAGACAATTATTATGATAGTTATTGAAAATGCAACTTGTTTATTATATATTCATACACTCATGAAATAAGTTAGTACCAAAGTCGGCTAAACGGGTTCTAGTTCAGTTGAAATAATTGTTTCTGTTGCTTACGTTTAAGTTAGTTATAAAGCTAAAATTGTTACCCAGCAAAAAATAGTGCTTACCCAGAAGCGCTTCCGGAAGGCATTATTTGATAATGAAGCGCTTCCAAAGCAAATAAAGAAGGAATGATTTTTGTTCGCGATGTCCCACTTGGTGCTCTTCATGTACTCTTAGAAGCAATAAATTCATGCCTTCTTAGGCACTAAGAAGCGCTTTTTGTATGTTGACATTAGTGCTTCACGGTATGCATACTTTATTGCTTCATTTTAAGCATTATTCACTGCTTCAAAGAATTCATGCTGGGAAGCACGACTGAAGGCCTTCCCTAATTGCTTTATAGTATGAAAGGCAGTGAAGACATATTTTGGAAGCATAAAAATGTAGTTACTGCTTACCAAATCCAGGTTATTTTTTGCTGGGTAGTTATCTTATTTCACCCCAAAAACAAATTTAATAAATATTTGAACTAATTTTTCAAACTTATATTTAGTAATTCGTGATTCTCAAATTTACTAATTTTACACCACAATTGTTATCAGAATTGTTTCTCAGCTAATAGTCATAAAAGTGGCTATATCTTGGAAACTAATCGAGATAGAGAAAAATGGACCAAAAACCGTTACACTATTATCAACTGACTATCAATTTCCATAAAATACCGTTACTGAAATAATTGCAATACCGCTATCCGTAAAATACCCTTACCGATATTACTGATATACCGATATCCTTAAAATACCGCTACCGGAATATCTAAAATACAGTAATCGCTAAAATACCGTTACCGATAAAATTAAAATAGCGTTATCCTTAAAAACTCGTTACCGAAATATTCTGCCAAAATCAGATAACATAATCGCTGGAAATAGATATATTTTCCCAAAGTTTGATCATACCCTAGCTAGTCATTGTAGTTCGGGCATGATGGGGATAAAAATATTGTTCTGCATTCATACATATCGAAGTGTTGCCTAACGTCTTTTTTTGACCTAAAGCGTGAACAAGCGAAATGTTCGGCCGGACTCTAAAAAATAGTTATCTTCTTAATTAAATATCAAATAAATATGAACAATTCCAATGAAAAAATATTAAAAATTGTAATGTTTTTAATACTAGAAATTAGTGCTGGTTAGTTCGTTACTTTTCAATACTCGATATTTTTTAATTTTTATCCTAATTTTTATTAAAATTCTTTGAAAGTTTTCGTGTTTATTGAAAGCTACAATTTTAAAAACATATTTTTAAAATTTTTTACTAACTATTCAATATATTTTTTTTATAGTTGTTCAACTTTTTCCTTTGTATTTTTCACTTTTGAGTTTTCTTCTAGCAGAGTTGTATTTAAGTGTTATTTATTTTTGCAGAGTCGCATTTCAGTATTTTTTTCTTATACAAAAGTATCGATACCCATTACATAAATTGTCGATACCCATTACTCATTTATTTTTACCAGCACTACTAGAAATCGTTTTAAAGTATTTAATATCGACTATTTAAACTAAAAATATCGAGTATTGAAAATTAACTGAATTTATCACACTTCTTAACAGATTGTTAACTTTAAAGCTTCAACCACAAATGACTTACCTTTTGTAAATTTGATTCTAAATTTGGATTAGTTTCACACAAAAAATATTTCTTAAATTGCGCCAAGTAAACATTTTGTTGAATAAAAAAAAAACATAATCAATTACTTTTTTAATTGACTGAATTACTTTTTTAATTGACTCAATTAAAAAGTAATCAATATTTTAAATAATATTGATTACTTTAAATAAACAAAAATATTGATTACTTTTTAATTGAATCAATTAAAAAAGTAATTGATTATTTTTTTTTATTCAACAAAATGTGTACTTGGCGCAATTTTTTTTTTCTGTGTTTTTCTTGAAATTTATGAGTGCCCATATTTAACTTATATAAATTTAAAAAATTACGCCATATTTGCGAATTTTATTCACGGTTTTTGTTTTAATTTAATTTTAAATTTCTTTTGCTTGTTGAAGTACGTTGAGATTCGATTACAAATCAACCAAATTAGTAGAGATGGAACTTAATAAAAGTTGACTTAAGCTTCAATGTATTTTCATACAATCGCTCAGTCCCTTAATTCAACTTCGCTAAATATAGTTGGGGTTTAATGTTCTTACCATAGAATACATAGATCTTAAACTCGTTGACATTCTTACCATAGAATACATAGATCTTAAACTCGTTGACATTATGCACGTAACTCACGAGTAGGGCAAGCAAAAAAAAAAAAAAACAGCTCTAAAAACAATCTTAGAAAAAGTTCTAAAACATCAAAATAAGCCGCTTAAATTAAAAATTTCATAATTTTTTTTCATTCAAATCGTTGTCACAAATAAAATTTGTTCCTTGAAACTTCGTCAGTCAAACAAAGTTGAAATTGATTTTCTTAAGCTTTTAAGTTCAAATTGGTTTAAAAAAATATTTAGAAATATATTTATTGTCCCCTCTATCACATGTAACATTAAATTTTCAACTTTTAATTAAAAAAACTTCAAATTGGCGATAACTAGAAAAAGCTAAAATAAGCTTAGTTTTTAAAGAAAAAAGTCAAAATAAGCTAATATTTAGAAAATAAGCTTAAATAAGCATATTTTTAAAAAATAGGCTAAAAAGGCTCTAACAAAAATAGCTTAAAATGTTCATCATTTCAAGATCAGAACTTTTGTTCAATCTAAATAGTTATATCGTTTCAAATACAAAACAAGCTTTAGCTTATTTTTTGTTGCCCTACTCCTGAGAATGTGTAGGACATACGTCGTATACCTATAAAAAAAATATTTGAATGTATATGAAAAAATATGTTTGTTGTTCAAAGAAGAAGAGTTTGAGATCTATGTAATCTATGGTTCTTACTGTTATATACTTGTATACTACAGTGTACACATATTTAAAACATTCTAAAAATTTTAATAATGAATTTATATGTTAACAAAGTCAGTTTTTTCTTGATCAACATTTTTCTCTGAAAAAAATGGGCGTTTGCTGTATCTCGTAAACTAACAAAGCTAGAATCTCGAAGTTTAGTACGTAGCTACATCTAATAACCAGAACAAAAACAACAAAATAATTTTTGGTTATTCGAATGTTTTGGTGTTCAAAATGGGCTGAAAAGTGCCAAAAAAATTGATTTCAGACCCATTTTTTTGGTGGTTAGGAGGGGGAGGGGCAAATGTGTAAACATTTTTCTTTCTAGATTAAGGGCCCCTAAACAAGAATCAGAAGTCAAAATAATATTCACAAAAAAAAGTCTACAGTAAAATGTTTAAAATATTTAAATTGAAGAAACTATTTTCAGTAAATCCTTCAAAAAAAATCGTTTCATCTTTTACTTAAAAGAGCAACAAAGCATTTTCAATTAAAAACAATTGCTATTGAAATTAGTTTTCTTAACTTTCGAGTGTAGTCAATTGTTTAAAAATCGTTTCATCTTTTCACTTCTTTAATATTTTTACAGTGCCTTTTATTATTATTACTAAGAGGAAAACAAGAAGAAAACCGTCTGCCTTAGAAATATCTATTATACCAACACCACCACCATTATTATTCTCCTTCTCACTCCTGATATACAACGAAATATTTAAAAGAGTATTAAACAGAGAGGAAATAAAAAAGGTTGTAGTTGACGGAGAGGAAGAAGACGAAATAACGCCAGAATACAAAAACAACATCAAGAGGAAAAATGTCAACATTATCGTTACGTATACAATTAGAGGGTGGACGTGTAACGAAAACCATACAATTTCATCCCAATACAACAGTATTCGATGCCTGCAAAATAATCAGAGATAAATTTGCTGAAGCTGTTCAGGGACAACGTAAGTAGCAAAACTTAACCACAAGATTAATAATAACACTGTTCAACAAGAAATTTTATCATTAACGAAGCTAATGGGAAATAAAAGTAGACTATCAGTAGACCAAAGCCACCAAAAGGATTTGAAAACTTAGCTCGAAATAAATTTGTATAGCCTTTTGAAGTTAAGCTATTTTTGACCGTTTGTTTTTCATTATGGGTGAAACTTAAAAATTTAAAGAATTATTTACTCATTCCATATAAAACTTATACATGTTATAGTTTTGGGATTGGGAAAGCACTTGTTACCACCTGTTAAAGTGCCTTGCCAGCGGTAGTCCTTTTGTCTTTTTCTGACTAGGAAGTGCCATTATTAGATTAGATCAGAAGGCACTATGCACCGCGACCAATGTAGGTCTTTTGTGCTGCCTAAGGTTACCTACAGATTCAAGCTACCTATAAAGCCAATTATCCTGTTAGGCAAAATGTTCGCGATGTCGGAAGGCAAACTAAAGCGATCACCTAGAAACCTAAGTCTCCTATCACAAAGCCTGGGACATTCGCAGAGAACATGCTCCGAGGTCTCAGACACCATCTCGCAAAACCTACACAAATCCGTGTCCGATTGACCCTTCTTGTGCAGATGGTATCTGAGATTACAGTGTCCAGTTAAGTACGACGCCAGGGTCCTCAAACCCCCCCTTTCAAGCGACAAGAGTCGCCTCGACCCCCTACTGGAAAAAGAGATCAATCTTTTAGCCTGGCGCTGACCAGGAGAGTTTTCCCAGTAACCAGAAAATTCAGACTCTCTCCATGCCCTGAGCCTTTCCCTAACATACCCCGCAGGTATTCCACAGAATGGTTCAGGACCAATAAAGGAAGTGCCATATAAAATCGCACAAGTTTTTTGTTGTTAGCTCTAATAGGGCGTTCACATGGACCAAGCACAAAAGAAGGCGATTTAACCATTTTTTAATCTTTTTGATTAAGCGTTAATCTAACTTTTTATCTTTGATTAACCGTTAATCTTACTGTTAATTGAACCTTCGAAACGCCTCTGTATTATACTACTAATTGTGCGCAACTTTGTGTAAATTCGGTTGGCAACGCTAACAAAACAACAACACAAATTCAGGTAAAAATTAACGAGGTTCCCACAAAAAATGTTGACGCTGTCGACAAACATTTTTGCTAACGTCGGCGTTTTCTTTGTTCCTCTATCGGCGCCACATTTGCATTTTAAACTGTTAGAGTTAATCTTTCAGCTTTAAGTTAATCAAAAAATGCATATGTAAACGAGGAAGATTGAAAAGATGGTTTAACGTCAATCAAGTAGATTATTTTCGCAGTCTAAACTCCCTATAACAGTTGTAGGAATATTGCGTTTTAAAATATGAAAAAAAAAAATCGAAAATTTAACAGAAGCAGTCGTACTTAATCGTCCATATAAAGCGGTTAAAGCTAAAAGAATCATTGATACATATAGCAACTGTTGTCGTTCTTTAAATAAAAAAATCTTTTTTTTAATGATAAAATAATTTTTTTTCAAAATCCCCGGTTTGAAAAGCTGTATTTTGAAAAACAGTAGTTGTCTAATTTTCAAAAAATATTTGTTAATTAAAATTTATTCCACAATGCAGTTGCCAAATTAATATTTGGAGTATAAAAAAAGATACTAAATATAGTAGAAAAAAAAAGATTATATAAAAAAAAAATTATTAATGAAAAAAATTAAAAAAAAAAGTTTTGCAAAAGTATTTGCACATAACTAACCGTACCTTTTGAACGGTTTAGGCTACAAAAGACATTGATACCTAATTTTAAAGGTAGTTAAATCGTGACGGTTAAATGACTTTTTTCAACATTCGCGGTTCAAACCGATGGTTTTCAAAAAAACTGGGTTTCTAAAATTTTTAAAAAAAAAATATTGTTAATTATAAATTATTCTATACTGTTACCAAATCCCTGCATGCTTCTGAGTTATCGGCGTTTTAGTTAATTTTTTTAACATTTTTATTCATAACTCAGGATACTGTAAGAGCTCCATATAGGGATTTGGACACGGCATAGGGAAGTAATTTATAATTTACATATATTTTTTTAAAATACAGCTTTTTGAACCGCTGTTTTTGAAAACAATGCATTTTTCCGCGGAGAAGTGAAGAAATTGTGTGTACTAGTAAAACCACAATTTAAGTAGCTTTATAATGAGGTATCAATGACTCTCGTAGCTTATTCCGTTAGAAAATATTATGTACGTCTTTTTTAAAATTTTAGTATTTTTTTCGTAATTGGAAACGCTATATTTCAAGATCCACTGGTATTAGCTGTCCTAAAATTGGACAAGACTATAGTTATTAGAGTTCGTTTTCCAATTTTTTTTTTTTTTGTTTGATTTGATTTCTGGATATTATCACTTTTTAGAAGGTTTTGTATCAATAAAAATAATGGCGTATTTTTTTTTTTTTAATTCCAACTCCTTCCCGTGCCTATAGGCGACTCAAATCGCGGATTTTGGGTCCCTTTTCCCATACAACAAAAACGGCTAAATATATGTCAAATCTTACTTCATTATTCGATTCTACGGGAAAACTTAGGCCCATAAGTTTTTTTAGTTTTTGGAATGCAACAGAATGCATAATTAGAGTAGTCCAAAAAAATGTTTTTAAAAAAAAAAAACTAAAATATTTTTTTTTGTTAAATTTTTTTTACAATGAAAAAATACTTACATCTGAGAAAAATGGTCCAAAAATTTTAATTTTGTAGTTACCCGTTCAAAAGTTATTAAAGTTTAAAAATTTAATTTTTTAGTGAATACAAAATAATTTATTGGTTTATATAATAATTTATTGGATTTGAGTCGCCTATAGGCACGGCAAGGAGTTGGAATTAAAAAAAGGCCATTATTTTTATTGATACAAAAACCTTCTAAAAAGTGATAATATCCAAAAATCTATTTTTCAAAATTAACTCTAATAGATATATTATGTACATCTTCTATACTAAGTTTAATTGAAATCAGAAGGGGTGAGAAAAATAAATTTCTACCCATATATGATAATATATGTTCATAAAAGATCACATTTTCGCCTGAATTGTATATTTCATTAAAATACATACAAAAAAATAAAAAAAGCCTAAAAAGGCACAATTTCAAAAGACCATAACATTAAAATCCGAGCTAAGTTTTCAAACACCTTGTCGAGGTTTTGATCTACAAAAAGTTTTTTTTTTCATTTCCCCATTGGTCTCATTTAGAATACAATTGGTGACCACAAATTTGTTGCGCAGTGTAATAAATAAAAAAAAAAAATCAATATTTGTATAGTATTGTAGGTACTTAAGTTAACCTTTTAATAATTATAATCCTTCTCATTTTACAGCTAGTGAATATGGTCTTTTCATATCGGATGAACAAAATCAACAAGGTGTTTGGTTGGAAAATGGCCGCACCTTGGGCTATTACATTTTGCACAATCAAGATACTTTGGAATACCGTCGTAAATTAAGAACTCTTAGAGTTCGTATGTTAGATGGTGCTGTTAAAACCATATTGGTGGATGATTCACAGCCTGTTTCCCAATTAATGGTTGTTATTTGTACAAAAATTGGTATTACCAATCATGAAGAATATGGTCTGGTACGTGAAGAAACTGAATCGCAAAATGAAAATTTACCCGATAATAAATTTGGAACCTTGACTTTAAGACGAAAATTTACGGAAAAAGATCGTGATACTAAAATGGAAAGTTTACGTAAAAAATTAAAAACCGATGATGAAAGTAAGTATAAAAAATGTATTTCATAAGTTATAAGTAGGGCAACCAAATAAAGCTCAAAAACAATGATTTAAGCACTTAAAAAAAGCTTAAAAGACAATAGAAAAAGAAGGTTAAAATTAAAAATTAGACATACAATTTTAAATTTTGTTTCTTGGAACTTTTTATGATTGTTTCTTGGAACTTCGTTGGTCAAACTAAGATATAATAAAAAACTCGTTTTTCTAAAGCTACAAAACTCAAATTGGTTTATCAAAATAATTGCTGTTAAAACAATACTAATTATTCGTGCAAATCGGAAAGGGACGAGCTGAGGGCTGTCATCGCTGCTTTTAGAACGACCCTTTGTTGTTAAGATAACGGTTGACCTGTGGGCTTTCAGCCTTAAAGCATGCTACATTTTACATAAAAGATACCGAATAGAGAAATAATTTTAATATCAATTTGTTTATTTTAACATTTTCTTTATTTTTTTTTTTTCCTTTATTATAGTTAATTGGGTTGATGTGGGTAAAACGTTACGTGAACAAGGTATTGATGAATCTGAAACTGTACTGCTGCGTCGTCGATTTTTCTTTTCCGATCAAAACATTGACTCACGTGATCCGGTACAACTAAATTTACTGTATGTTCAGGCACGTGATGCTATTTTGGATGGCACACATCCGGTAACACAAGAAAAAGGTAATTTAATCTTAGTTTAAGTTTTGAAAATCGTAATTTTATAATATAATTTCATATTTATAGCTTGTGAATTTGCCTGGTATACAAGTTCATATACAATTTGGACCACATAATGAAGCCAAGCATAAACCAGGATTTTTAGAGTAAGTTGTGGAATGAATATTTGCCTAATTTAGGATTAATTTCAAAACTTTTTGTTACTACTTCTTCCTCTTTTCGTATAGTTTAAAAGATTTTTTACCACAATCATATGTGCGTGTTAAAAGTATCGAAAAGAAAGTATTTGCGGAGCACAAAAAACATGTTGATCTCTCTGAAATTGATGCTAAAGTCTTATATACCAAAACCGCTCGAGAACTGCCCACTTATGGTGTAACCTTCTTTTTGGTTAAAGAAAAAATGAATGGTAAAAATAAATTAGTGCCACGTCTACTGGGTGTTACCAAAGATTCGGTTTTACGTTTGGATGAACGTACAAAAGAAATTTTGGTATCATGGCCATTGACCACCGTGAGACGTTGGGGTGCTTCACCCAATACCTTTACCCTCGATTTTGGTGATTATGCCAATCAGTATTATTCGGTTCAAACAACCGAAGCTGAACAAATTGTACAATTGATTGCTGGTTATATTGATATTATAATGAAAAAGAAACAAACTAAAGATCATTTTGGCATAGAAGGTGATGAGGGATCAACAATGGTAGAAGAATCTGTAGCACCTTCCAAGTAAGTTTGTTTAAAAATGTTAAAATTTAAACATTTCTTTATAAATTTTGTGTTTTTTTTTTCTTTAGAGCTACGTTTTTGCAACATGAAACGAATAAAATCGGAAAGATTAACACAGAATCTTTGGCTCATCCTGGTATGATGAGGGCTGATGATGGTTAGTGTTTTAATATTTTTAATTAAATAATGCACAAATATTTACAATAAATTTCAATTATACAATTCACTACACTTTGAAACTAAGTTCGAGCTAAATAAATTTAGCTTCCCAGCCAGCAAAATTTGGATACTTTTTTGAGTGTTCCTATTCTATGAGTCAAAAATGGATTAAATAGAACACTTATTTTTGAAATTTCAAAATTGTATTGTCAAAAATTACTAATTTTTTGGACAAAAATATGAGCCTTCCAAAAAGAATCATAAAAGACACAAACATTGTAAGAGAATTATTTAATCCAAAAATTGTTTAGAACTGATTCCGAAATGTAATTGAATTTGAATATTTTGTGTGAACAATTCGAAAAAGGCTGATTTTGAGCCTATAGAATTTTTTTCTTTAAAGTTTCTGAGTAATTTTTGGATCAAAAAGAAAGGCTCTATTTTTGACCCCATTTCTGACTAATTTTAAAGCTTGATTTCTGGCAGGGTTGGTTTAAAGGTTTTTGAAATAAAATAATTATTTTGTAATTTTTTAGTTTGTTTTCAGTTAAAATCTAATTTTAAAAATGTAATACACTTTTATTAAATATTTAGAAAAGTCTTAGAATTAAACATGGTGATTTCCAGGGACAGGAACTTCATAATAAAAAAATAATTAATACAATTTCAGGCCTTTAGACACGCAACAGCAAATTTTATATATTCACTGCTACTTATAGCAGTTATTTAAAATGTGGCGTTGCATATTTTTAGGCCTGAAATTTAATTAATAAATGTATGAAGTTCTAGTCATTGGTGATTTAATTTTCTCACTTATTTAATTAACACGACGATGCACTCGATAAAAGTTTTAAAAACTTCTCTGTCGGCATTTGAATAAAATGTTCGTTACAAAATTGTATTCTAAAATATTAAAAAATTTTCTCCTAAAAGTATGTTACATTATTTATTATTAAAATGTTAACTTAACAGATGTTTCTAAAAACGATCCAAAAAACTACCGAAAAACTACCGAAAAATGTTATACAAAATTTTGTTTCGCTTCTTCTTTTTGCTTTTTCTTTATAATTTTTTATTTATTTTGTTTTATAAAATCTTATTTTATTATATATATTCTTTAGGCGAAAAATCGTATACCCAAGGCGAATTACAAACTGTGCAATATGGCGCATTTGTTGGGCAAGTTAACCATGCCCATCAACCGCCCACGGTAAGTCTGCACTTTTTTGTTGCATATTTTCACAAATTTTCTACTTAAGTTGCTCATTTTGTATACTTTCATTAAATAAATCAAACACTTTTAAGAAAATTAATAACAATATTTCAAAAATGCATTTGAATACTAACATTTTTCTTTTAAAATTTCTCTTATTAAATGCTGCTCATTATAAAAATAGATAAAAGTTCTAAGTTTCACAAAGTAGGTGTTATAGAAAATAATGAAAAAATATCAATATGATTATTCTGTAATTTATCGCGAGGTCTGTTAATGAAAATGTAGTTAAAAAAAAATGAAATTTTACTTGAAAAAAGGACGACTTACATTTCAGTAAATTCAACTAACATTGTAATTTGCTTTTACTTTTCAAAAAATGAACCACAATTTTAGTAAAAATTAACCACATACATTTGTAGTAAACAATAAACACACATTTATTTGTTTCATTTTTTGAAATAAAAAAAAAACTACTGTATAAAATGAATGTTATTATATCGTTGTGGTTTGTTTTTTTAAATGAACTACAATTGCAGTCAAAACTGAAATTTTTTCTACAAATGACTGTTTTTTTACTTAAAAATAAAGATACTGTACTACAACTCAAACAACTAAAAATATTTACAGCAGAAATTCCCTGAGTGTACCAGCAATATTTTCTTGACTTCAAAAAGAGGAATAATTTACCACAAAGTTTTAAAAATTCCCAGCATATCTATAAGTGGGCCAAAATTGGATAACGGAAAGTTCGAAATTTTTCGACTTATGTTATAGTAAAACATTGGTTATACATGACCAGGGAAACGACTTTCAAGCACAAAAAATAGACAATATGCGCTAAAATTGTTTAGATTTTTTTAAAATTTAATTAATAACTCGATAGTGGTGGTTTAAAATAATATACAATATAAATGACTGATGGCAGTTTGATGTTTTTTATTTAAATTAAATGATATGTTAAGATTTTTAAATTCTTCCTCTTACACACGGAGAAATAATGTGCCAACCGAATTGAAAAGTGTATGAATATTATGGGTCGAACAACTAAAATTCAGTTGAATTAACCAAACTTTGTTGTGAAAACTAATATTCAGTTTTACCAACCGACTGAAATTCGTAATAACCGAATTTGAGTCGTAGTAACCGAATTCCAGTTGGCAAATAGCAATAATTTTCTCTGTGTGTAGTTGAACGCAAAATAAGAAAGAAACGATTTTTGTCAAATCGAATTTGTTATACTGAGTACAAACATGTATTTGCATGAAAGCGCTGTACATAAGGTGTGAGTTATGAACACAAATATAGTACCACACTTGGCTATATATAATCGTATTTGTCTATGTAAAATTATATAATTTTCTATATAACTTTTTTACTTGGGTAGCAATTTAAGGGTCCGCCCAGGATACTTTGCATGTAAGGCATTAGAGATCGCAGGTTAGGTTAGACTTAGTCCGTTGTAACGCCCCGAAACGCCACGGTCAGAGCTCACATTAAGCCAGTAAGAGCTTTACACGAAGCACACTAGAGGTCAAAGAGGTCACTGAAGTACACCAAGTTTAAGTATTATACGCCAGCGCTGGACACGGTCACTTCACCTTCTGATCATAAATGCAACTATTATAGGAGTACGTCGAAGCGTACCGTTGGAGGTCGTTAATCCCAAAAAAAAAGAGTGCGGATAATAATACTTACAATTACCGCTCAATTGCAATTTGATCTGCGCTCTAGAAGGTTATGGAGAGCATGGTTAATTACCATCTTTTTATTTATCTAGAATCGAACTCACTTCTTAATGATCGACAGTATGGCATTCGTAGAAGTCATTCTACGGGATTGAAGTCGGTCAATTCACAAATCTGAGTGAGAGCAAAGTGGTTGCTATACATGTTTCCAAGGCGTTTTATCGTGTCAAAGTGTCGGTGATGACTTTTCTCGTTTTATATCGATCTTTCTCAGTGATCGCACTGTAAGGGGTATGGCAGGGTTCCGTTCTTTACCCTTCTCTTTTTCTTATTTTTCTAAACGACTTTCTCTGTCGAACTTCCAATCTAATCCATCCGTTTGCATATGACAGCAACATTGTCCATTTATTTTCCTTAGATCATATGCCAAGTCTTGTAGAGGTTGAGGGAAAAAGGCAGATTATAAATGACTCACTAAATCAGGGCTTAATCACAATCTGTGAGTGGGTCGTGCGAATTAATTAATTTTAATGATCTCATGACCCAATGTTGTTTGTTGACCCATAGGGAAATGGCGTCACCAATGTCACCTGTATACAAGGGTGGTATCAATATTGATGTATCTGAATCTCTTGATGTTCGGGGAATGAAGAAAAAATCACGTTATTGAAGTGTATTGACTTTCTTAACCGGTGCAAGAATTATTTCACTCCCTCTGATCTCATTATTTATACCACCTATATCCGGCCAAAGATGGAATACAACTCTCATATATCGGGAGGGAGCTTCTCAATTGTGTGAAATTATACCTGTGGCCTGTGTTTTTGTTCGTAACACACGCTTGTCCAGTTGATCTCATCCGTTTGTGGTCGATAGTCCAGGGAATCGCACAACTCATTACAGAGAGAATTCGTTCAGTAGTCGAACCACCAGCATGTGGAAAAAACTACCCGCATAAATCTTTCCTGACACTTAAAATTTAGAGAAATTCAAGTCAAATATCCTCCCCATTATCTATTTTCCTGATATCAGCACACTGCATTTGTAGGAGACATCCCCTGAGTGTTGGTTTATAGTAATTAAAAGTCACACCATTAGCCCACCTAGGATTAGTCGCCAGGGGTATACCGACATTTTAAATTTCTGCAGGAACCTGTAGGGAGGTTGAAATATTTGCAAGTTCATCCGCACTACAGTTCTCCGATATTAAATATCCTTAAATGGTCTTTGTGCTGGCTTTTAACCAAAATCTAAATTTCATAAAAAATAAATGTTAACATTCTTCAACATTCCGAATGCTATGGTTACAGAATTAAATCACAACTCATTTATAGAATTCTAAGTAAGTCATAAACTTTATTATTACTGTTTTTCTTTATAGTCTAAGGAAGTACGTATTAGTTCTGTGAATCTTACTGAACCTCAAAGAGCCTTATTGGGTTACATCTCAGCTGGGCAAGAAATCTTAGTGCGAGCCGATGAAGAACTAAGAACAAAGGTAAGAAATTCAATTCTTAGTTTAACTGTGTTCTTTAAAAAGACCAACTCATTTGGTAAACGATTTTGAAATTCTAAAATTTATACATAAATTTTAAATCTCTTTTAAAAAGGCTCCCATTCAAGAATTGGGTAATGATTTACGTTCTATTGAATGGCGTGAAAATACTTTGGATACCTCTAAACAAGCTGTCACTAGTCATGTGGCTACAATGAGCGCTGCTACAGCTCAAATTATTACCGCCACTCATCCAGATGAGGTAGATACGGAAGCCATATCCGCTTCGGTATCACAAATTGCCCAAACTATACCCGAAGTAACTAAAGAAGTGCGCTTGATAGCCGCTCTAATGGAAGATGACACCAATGGTGATAAGTTATTGGAGGCGGCACGCAATTTATGTAATGCCTTTAGTGATTTATTGAAAGCTGCAGAACCAGAGAGTAAAGAACCACCACAAAATCTTATTAATGCTGCTAGCCGTGTGGGTGAGGCTACCACTTATGTTTTGAGCACAATAGCCGAAGAAGAAGTACCCGAAAATCGTGATTTACAAGATATGCTCTTAGCTTTGGCTAAGGCAGTGGCTAATACCACAGCTGCCTTGGTATTGCGTGCTAAATCCATAGCAGCCAGTTGTGAAGATGATGAATCACGTAATCGTGTTATAGGAGCAGCCAGTCAATGTGCCTTAGCTACCAGTCAATTAGTGGCCTGTGCCAAAGTTGTAGCTCCCACTCTACACAATGCTGCTTGTCGCGAACAATTAGAAGCTGCTGCTCGTAATGTTGCCAGAGCCGTTAATAGTTTGTGTGAGGTATGTAATGATGCTACCAATGATCCAAAATTGAAAAATGATTTATTGGCTGCAGCACGTGATGTTTCCAAGAGTTTAAGTGATATGTTGGAACATGTTAAATTAAGTTCACGCGAATATGCCAATCGTACAAGCCAAGAAATGAGTCCAGTGGAAAATGTTATTATTGGTACGGATATTCTGGTCTCTTCTAATGATCCTCAAGAAATGGTTCGACATGCTAAGACTTTAGGACAAGCTACTGCCCAACTTATACAAAGTATTAAGGGAGAAGCTGATCAACAACAAGATGCGGATATGCAAAGACGTTTATTATCAGCTGCCAAGCAGTTAGCAGATGCTACAGCTAAATTAGTAGAAGCTGCTCGTTTATGTGCTAGTAGTCCACATGATACAGAAAATCAAAATGCTTTACGTAGAGCTGCTGAAGAATTGCGAGAAATTACTACCACTACTGCCAATACACCTGCTATTAAACGGAATTTGATTAGAAGATTAGAATACTGTTCCAAACAGGCAGCCTCTGCGGCTACACAATGTATAAGTGCGGCACAAAATGCTGTGCAACATAGTGATGATCATCAAACTAAAGAATCATTGCTACAAGATTGTAAAAGAGCTGCTGATACTATACCACGTTTGGTGACAGCTGTCAAGACTACACGTAGTCATCCTGATGATTATAATTCTCAATTTAACTTAATAGAAGCTGCAGAACAATTTATTGAACCAGCCATACAAGTATCTAGATCGGCTCGAGCTTTACAACCTACCGTTACAGATATACCCGCTGCTACACAATTATCTAAGAGTGCTTTGTATTTAGGACAAACGGTATCCGAACTTAATTCTGCTGCCCAGAGAGCACGTGAAGCTTGTGGTGGCCAAGAATTAGAATCTGCCTTGGAGGCAGTGCGTAATTTGCACAATGTTTTAGAAGACACACGCAATGCCGCACATTCTGGTGCTTTAAGACCTTTACCCGGAGAGACAGTGGAAAATACGGCAGACCAACTGCGTAAATCAGCTAAGAATGTAGGCATAGCTTTAAGTCAAATGATATCATCCGTATTACAAGGACAACGTATGTATGCTGGTATAGCTGGACGAGATACTGCTTTAGCTTTAGGAGATTTCACTAAAAGTGTTCATGGTGTAGCAGCCACTACTAATAATCCACATGTTATTGATTGTGCCGATGATGTAGTTTTAAGTTCAGCTCGTCTTATTGAAGAAGCTCAAAAGACATTACAAAATATGGGTGATCATAATGCTTTAACCCAGGCTGGTCGTGATGTTACCGAAGCTCTATCCAAGACTGTCGATTGTATACCTGGACAACGTGAAGTTGATCAGGCTTTACGTAATGTTAGTGAATTAAGTGAAATTCTGTCGATGAGTGAATTTCCACCCTCAAATCGTAGCTATAATACTTTACAGGGTGAACTTAGACAAGTATCGGAAAGTCTTAGTAATGCTGGTGGTCAGATAGTTCAATCTTACGGCAGTCCTGCACAATTGGCAGAATCCAGCAATAATTTTGCAACCAATTATCGTGATTTACTATCAGTTTCTATGGAAATGGCTGGACAAAATCCCGATGAAGTTGTTCGTTCTGAAATGATAGATTGTCTACGTAATGTCTCTACCCAGTCATGCTCTCTATTATCCACTGCTAAGTCTATAGCTGCCGATCCAGGTCAACCTAATTCTAAAAATCTTTTACATGCTGCTGCTCGTAGTGTTACCGAAAGCATAAATAAGTTGGTCGATGCTAGCATACAATCTGCTCCCGGACAAAAGGAATGTGACAATGCTACACGTAATATTGAGGCCTTAAGGGTAATGTTAGAGTATCCTCATGAACCCGTTAATGATCAGGGTTATTTTGATTGTGTGGAATCTGCAACAGCTAAATCGCGTAATTTGGGTTATGCTTTCTCCGAAATGATTAATAATGCCAAACAATCGAATCATGCTGAATTTGCCAAATCTGTTGATAATGTTTCCGAATCTATACATGGTCTGATAGAATCCTCTGCCCAGGCTGCCTATTTGATAGGTGTATCACATCCTAGTAGTATTGCTGGACGTCCTGGTATTATCGATCAGGCTCAATTGACATGGGCCTATCAGGGTATACGTCAGCATTGTGATATTGTTAATAGTCCACAATCATCGAAACAACAAAAGATTTCAGCCTTAACAGTTATAGCCAAACATACTAGCTATTTGTGTTCCATTTGTCGTCAAGCTAGTATGAATACTAATAACCCGGTGGCCAAGAATGAATTTATTGTATTGGCCAAACAGGTAGCCACTGCTACTTCGAATCTTGTGCAAGAAATTAAAGCCATAGAAGATGATCCAGCACAACCTTCCCGGGCTCGTTTAGTCGACCCCTTATTAGAGGCTGTTAAAGCTGTTAGACAATATGCTTCCAGTCCTGAATTTATATCAATACCCGCAAAAATATCAGCTGAAGGCAGAAAAGCCCAAGAGCCGGTATTAAATGCTGGACGTGGTGTAATAGATGGTGTTATTGAAATGGTTAAGGCAGCAAAATCTTTAGCTTTATCACCTGATGATCCTCCGGTATGGCAAAAACTATCTAATGCCTCTACTCCCGTATCGGAATCTGTTAAACGTTTAGTTGACAACATACGCGAAAAGGCTCCTGGCCAGGCCCAATGTGATCAAGTCTTACAAACTTTAGGCACTTGTATGCGTGAATTAGATAGTTGTGCTATGGCTGTAAGTGCCCAAGGTTTATCACAACGTCGTGATAATAATTTACATGGATTTTCGGGACAAACTTTAAATTCCGCCGCTGAATTATTAGATAAATTGGAACCTATACGTTTGGCTGGTAAAAATAATGCCGAACAATTGGGTCATGCTGTTGGCGAAATATCACGTTATGTTGTACCCATGGTTAATGGTGGCATTGGAGCCTGTACTCATATTGTTCATACCAATCAACAAATGAGTCTTATTAATCAAACAAAGTCTGTAGTTGAAAGTGCCCAAAATTTGGTACAATCTGCAAAGGAGTCTGCGGGTAATCCAAGAGCTACTCATGCTCATCCTAGATTGGATGAAGCTATTGAAAATACACGTGAAGCTATACAAGAACTTACACAAACGGTAGAGAAAATTAATGCTGAAACTGGTATTGTTACCGGTCTTATGGAACAGGTTAATCGTGCAATTACACGTTTAACAGATAAACGTCAATCTTTACTAAATGCCTCCTATTCGGATACATTTGTTGACTATCAAACACGTATGGTTCAGGCGGCTAAAGAAATTGCTCGCTTAGCAAATGAAACTAATGCTAAATCAGCCATCGAACCACAATTAATGCCTCAACTGGCTGTAGAAATGGCTAAACAATATACCCAATTAACACAAGATTCTGTAGGAGCATCTACCACCACTACTTCTCCAGATGTGGCCATGCGTATACGTACCACGGTTATTGATTTGGGTCGTTCTGTTAGTTCTATGATACAAACTAGTGCTGGTGGTGCTCGTCCTGGTGATACAGCTCATCAAAATGAAATATCCCGTAATGCCCGTGAAGTTTCCGAAAAGGTGGCACAAGTTTTAGCCGCTTTACAAGCTGGTTCTCGTGGTACTCAAGCCTGCATTAATGCTGCCCATACTATCTCTGGCATAATTGGTGATTTGGATACGACAATAATGTTTGCCACTGCTGGTACTTTACACTCCGATAGCAATAGTAGTTTTGCCGATCATCGTGAACATATTTTACAAACTGCTAAAGCTTTGGTGGAAGATACGAAGGTGTTGGTAACTGGAGCTGCTGGTACACAAGATCAATTAGCCAATGCTGCACAAAATGCTGTCACAACAATAGGTAAGTAGATAAATAGAAATTAAAGACGATAGTTAAGTTTATCATTTAAAATAAAACTAAGGCTAGGCGCGTAATGTGTAGGGGTCCAAAGTCAGAACGTTCATCTGTCAAAATTTGTTTATCTAAATTTTTTTTACGAGTTTTGGCCAATTATAAGAGCGTCGCGTATAACGATTGTTACTGTGAGAGTAAATACGCCTAAAATAACGACGTACGACGATTAATTCAAAACCCTTTATTTTAACGTAAAAGAGTACCGTAGGAATTCTTTCCTTTTCCAGTATCTCTTTCGCTTAATAACGACAAATTATTTTTGGGGTTTTACATTTAAATCTTATAAAAACAATTAATAATTTTAATACAAACTTAGGAATCGAACATATTAGGTTGGTTAAATTCAGAAGACGTATTTTGCCAAAACGAGTTTAAAAGAATAAAGAACTGTTGGAATAGAATAACGAGCAGTTAGTGCAGTTTTCATAAAATTTAATGAAAAATTTAATTTTATTATTAAAATCGAACTTGAATAATTTTCATTTTCATTATTAAAAATAATGAAAAAGTTTCATTAAAAATTGTTTCATTAAATTTGAAGATTTTTTATAAAGTTTTAGAAGAAAAATTCATCAGTTTAGGGATGTGTATCAACAAAATACCAATCAATGCTTTTTATTAATGACGTCATATGGTTTTATACCGGTTTTTACTGGTATCACTGTTTATACCGGTAAGAAATCTGTAACCGTTATTTATTTCCATCCTTGTTTTTTTTTTTTTTTTTTTTTTAAATTTGGCATTTTTTTTTTTTATATTTGTTATTTTGTTAAATTGGCAAAATTTAAAATTTTAGCATTTTTTAATTTGTGGCGATTTTTCAATTTTGGCGATCTTTTTTAATTTTTAAGATTTTTTCAACATGTTAATACTTTTTAATTCTAGCTATTTATTTTAAATTTTTGCGATTTTTTTTAATTTTAGAGCTTTTTGTGTACATTAGAGACAGTTTTTTATTTAATTTTACTATTGATCATTTTTAAATACAAAATTCACACATTTATTTCAAAACTTTAAAATACTTAGGACCCACTGTTATTTGAAAACAAAAAACAAATACAAACAAACAAATATTCCATGCAAATCAAAAAATATCTTTTATTGGTTTTGTGAGTTGAGTGAGTAAAAGAAAAAGCATATAATAACCGTAATATTCACTCTCTTGTTTATAAACAACAAATAACTGGCTAGGTATTCTGTAAGACGATCGACGATTATCGTCAACTTTTTGAAGTAAATTACGCCCATTTTAAAAATAAAAATTTTAAATAATTTTGGTAAAAAGCAACAATTTTCTATTGTTTAGTTCAACGTTTTCATAAGTAACATTGTATAAACGATAGCAATTTAGTTAGGTATCGTTTTGGGCTCTATGAAACAAGACCCCAATGAAATAAGTCCCCAAACCAAAAATGAAATAACGCCCCATTTGTTGGGGCTTTATTTCATTATGAAGCAATACCCCAAAAAAGAAAATGAAATAAACCCCCAACCAAATGAAACGAAACCCCAAAATATAATGAAATAACACCGCAATTTTGAGGCTTTATTTCATAATGCAGTAAAGCCCCATTTCGTAAATGAAATAAGGCCCCAATTAAAAAAAAAAAAAAATTATATATTACTTTAAAATATTTCTTTATTCCTAATTAATACATAGTAAAAAGGCTGAAAAAAAATCGGGCGGTTTTAAAATAAAAACATTAATAATATTTAGTATATCAATACAGTTTTTTTTTAATATTTTTTAGTAGTATATCACCTAATAAAACTAAATTTATAAATCGTATAATCGCACGCAGAAAAAACTTTACTTCGCGAAGCCGCCTGCCGCGTTCTACGGAGGAAAAAAACCCCTTAAGAGCGGCCGAAGGCCGCCACACAGAAAAACTTGTTTTTACAAATTACTTGATGTCTTAAAAACATAAGATTTCAACGGATTCGACATCTGATTTGAAAAACAAGTTCTTCTGGGTGGCGGCCTTCGGCCGCTCTTAGGGGTTTTTTTCCTCCGTAGAACGCGCCAGGCGGCTTCGCGAAATAAAGTTTTTTTCTGCGTGCGACATAAAAGAAACTTCAAAATTACTAATAGCAAATAACTATTTACATTAATAACTTGATAATTCATGCAGTAATTATAACGGTTATTTGCTTTTATTACTTACAAATTTTGATTTTTAAGAAAATGAAATAACACCCCAAAAATATTATTTGGGGACTTATTTCATTTCTCATATTGGGGCCTTATTTCATTATGAAATAAAGTCCAAAAAAAAAAATGAAATAAAGCCCCAAAAAATGAAATAAGACCCCAATTTTTTTATTAGAAATTTTTGGGGCCTTATTTCATTTTTTGTTTTATTTCATTGGGGTCTTGTTTCATAGAGCCATCGTTTTGAACAAAGCGATATCGTTTTTCTTCGAGAATCTGCCCCCTGGTATGTAACTGTTAAATTTGTTTTGACAATACTTATAGTTCTGCTAATGCACGTCTTTAATACGAAATTTCAATTTTTAATTTAAAAACGATTATTAAATTTAAAATGTTTGCCAACAGAAAATATTCTAGGCAATGTTCTTAGAATCTTAAGTCATTTTAATAAGGAACACTTGCAGATGTTAAGAGTTGTCGTAAAATAAGTATAGGAGTATATTTACTCAAAGATTTCACAGAATTTGGGGCGTATTAAATAGATTCTTTAACAGAAGACTCTTAATTTTCGAAATGTTTTAATGTTAATTTTTTTATTTAAATTAATTTTCTTTATTCTTATTTTATCTTTATTCCAGTACAATTGGCTGAAGCAGTTAAACATGGTGCCTGTTCTTTAGGCTCTGCCCAGCCAGACTCCCAGGTTATGGTTATTAATGCCGTTAAAGATGTGGCCTCGGCTTTGGGTGATCTAATTAATGCCACTAAATTGGCATCGGGTAAACCCATTAATGATCCTTCTATGCAAGATTTAAAAGAAAGTGCCAGGGTAAGTGTTTTCGTTTAGTTTCTTTCAATTAAAGGCGTTCAAAATTTAAAATCCAAATTTTTTTTATTGAGAATTCCTTTACTTAAAACAAGCTTAACAAACTACTTAAGTGTAACGCTTTAAATGTCGTGATTTTGATTTTCACTACTATTTTTTATCACTGGTTATATTTCAATAATTACCAGGTTTTTATTAAGAATTTTTTCAAGATCATTTTTTTTTAAAGGTATTAAATTTAATGGTACTGTTGCACTACCCCTATAATTGGTATTAAAGACTATTTACATGTAAATGTTTCTTACATAAAAGAATTTACTACAAACAAGTATGGCTTTGTCACAAATTTTATGATTACACTAATTTTTTTTTTTTTGCATAATTTACATTTATTTTACATAATTATCAAAAGCATTATATCAATCACTACCGCACGCATAATTAAACCATTTTTCTCTATAAATGTCATCAATGTCTGTAATTTTCTTAACACATAATTTTTTAATCCTTTAGGGATTTTTTTTTTCTAAATGACGCTCTTTGGTAGAGTTTAGAATTCTAACAATATTTTTTAAAGGATTTTTTTTTTAACTGCTGTGTTTTACTAAAGCATTATTTTTTGTTTGGAGGTTCTACTCTCTTTAACACTCTCTGCTGGTGCTGCTGCTTATGTTTTACTACTAGTACTACTACTCTCTCTATATTAAACTCTCTGTATATTAGTGATCACTCTCTCTTTCTCTTTATATACTCCCTGCCGGCAATTGTTGCTATCTTTTTTCAAAATTATAACCTACATTTTTTTTTTGTGTTAGCACTTTATATAAAGATTTGATTTGATTTGAATTGTATATTCTTTAAAATTGAAATTGTTTTTAAAATTCTTCTTTTTTTTTTGTTTCATTATTCTTATTTCAAATTGTTTGTTATACAGACGCTTAAAGAATTGTGCAAATCTGCCGCTATCGAAACTAACCACATAAGCCAGCAATCATCAAACAATGGATATTGAGCGTCCGTCTACTTTGTCTCTTTGTTTTTTGTTCTATATGCGCCATCTTGAAATCATATATCGATTAAAGTTAGATTTTAAAGTTTTTGAAGCAAAATTTAAATTGAAATCATATTTTATTTTGTTGCCATATAACTTTCATAACGGTCATATACATGTTTACATATTCTATATAATGCTTATTAGTACATAATTACGCGTACACACATTCAACACTCACACAAACACACACATAATTTTTGTAATACAATTTATAGATGCTGGTTGGTCTAGTCTTAAATCTCTAAATGTTTTTCGTTATATATTTTGGTGATAATTAGGGTTCGGAAGTTCATGTAAATCATAGATGCCCAATGTAGTAGTATTGGTGAGAGTGACGAAATAACACTGGAAGAAAACAATTTGCTATTCATTTTATTTAGTCGTCAACGAGATTGCGACGAAAGCACATGTGTGGCGGGTGTGATATATTTCGAAATAAAACGATTCTTCGAAGTGTTTATAAATTTTCCCTCAATTAATCATTGTTCAATTTGCAATTAAAAAGTAATGAAATCTTCTATGCTGATACTCTTGTTGCGGTTACGCAATAAAACTAGAAGAATTCAGCTTATTGCGTTTTTTTGAGCAAATATAATTCAAATCTGAAAATATTTGTTCGCAAAGATACGTTGAGGGAAATAAAGATAAACACTTCAATGAAATCTTCTTTATTTCAGGATATATTGTACCATCCAGATTTTTCCAGAATTCTATATTGTTAAAATTATCCGGCAAATCTATTTCACTTCGAAGTATAATAAGTTCTGTTTGGATTGTAAATTCGTACTTTTATCCAGTAAATGCTGAATATTTTCAAAATCCTTAAACCTGTCATTAAAGTTATTAAAAAGCGTTTCTAATATTTCCAAAAGTTCCAACTTTTTCAAGATTTTCTCCTTGTCGTAAATAACAGAAGTTTTCGGAAAGTCCGAAAAGTCTTCAGAATCAATTTGAACTGCAAGTAAAAATAGCACAGTTATTAAATCTGAAAGAATTTTAAACATATCCGAAATTTTATTATCTTTTCCCTGCAAATGTCTGTTAAAAACGCCATGTGTAAAATAAATTGATAATCTTTTAAATATTTTTTCTGCAAGTGTAGTTTGTCTCTCCCTCTCTACATGCTGATTTCCTATTGGTTGATTGACGATCAAACAAAAGAGCGTAAGTATACGTGTGAGTTTAATTTGCTGATATCAGCTACTACTGGGCATCTATGATGTAAATACATGTTTATTGTTGTTAGTTGGAGAACAATGTTAACCAAATATCTTTGCGAATCAACAAATTTGCAACAAAATTTGCAACATATTTTGGCAATTTGTATTGCATATTTTGTTATAAATATTAATGCATATTTTACATTAAAATGCATGCTTTTAAGAAAATTTTTTGATATTTTCCTAAAATCTGCGTTTTTGCTAAATTTATATATTTTATCATTTTCTTTGTTTCAAAAAGAACAATGTTCCTTCAAGAACTATTGTTTTTTATTGTGAAGACAAAAATGACAAAAAATATACCATTACTAACTATTTGACAATGATTAATGATAATTTTAAAATGTTTAAAACAAAAAAATACTAAAATTGTGTTTAAAATGTAGAAAACGTTAAATAAATGCATATTTTTAAAATGTTAAGTCCATATTTTACGATATTTAATGCATATTTTATGTACATAAAACACGATTATAAATGCATTAACTTCCGTGCCCTGATCATAACATTCTTTAAATCTATAGAGTTTGAAGTATGTTGTCAATTTTATCGATTGTGTAGTTTTTGTATCTTAAGGAAACGATTTACCGATTGTGCTAATAAAAATTTATTTTCCATTGCCTGCAGTGTATTCGAATTTTATTAATTTATATGACTTTATTTTTGCAATTATGCACATAAATATAGTTAATATTTAGCTAGTCGTATTTTACTACGTTTCCTCTGAACGTGTTTTGAAATAAACATGTTATGCTCAAAACACGTAAGTGGAAAAATGGTATTACTTTCGCCTATTTTATCCAATATTAATTACATTTTTTACGTTGTTCGACATTTTGATCATGAATTTGCTAAACCTATGGCGTATGAGTGTTTTCTTTCAAATACTTAAAATATCATTCATACGTAACGTTGCATTTGTTTTTGATCAAAAAGCGGTATTGGTCAGACCAAAAAGACGGATTTGGATGCGAAATATTTAAATTTGTTTGCCTAAAAGCACGAATTTGATAAAATTTGCTATTTTTAGTAAAAATTACTTGAAACATTTACTAAGTAAAAATGGTTTTCCGAGAAATAAAACTCAAATGCTTTTATGGCACATTTTAGTCTTCAATTCGGCACAAATAAAGAAATTCGAAATCATGTCACTGGTTCTAAAAACTTTCTTTCAATAAACAAAAACTTTTAAATTTTTAAAATATTAAAAACAAAAAATCTATCTGAAACATAAAAAGCGGGATTTAGGGTTAAAAAGTGTGAAAAAATGCAAGACGTTATCAGCCTGTAAAAAGCGGCATGTTTAGTCTGGTTACTCATACTTATCGTAGGTACATACAAAAATTAGTTCGATTCTGCAAATGGCTTTTAACATGGTTGACAAATACTAACTTTTGATTATAACGGTAGTTTCATACCATGCCCACATTAACTTAAATCAACTTAAAAACTACGTTTCCATCACTGGCATTTGTCTTCTAAAATGCCAGTGATGGAAACGTACCCATTAAATTTTGTTATATCTACAAAATACCATTATAAATCGGCGTTTCGGTACTTAAGCATTTACCGGTTATACCCCAGTGTAGAAAGGCATTATCATATAAGTGTTTAATAAGTACATACGTGGGGGTAGTTTTGTTAGCAAAAATTGGTAGCGCTTTAAAAGACGTATACGTTATATTAATTCGTTACATGGCTATATGTGTTTCAAAGTTCAGACGTAGTGTTCGTTAAACAAATTCAAAGAAAAATTAACTTTTTTAATTTTTTTTTTGCTGAAATTACAGCTGATATCCACTTTTATGATTATTTAATATAAAATATAAGAACCGGTATATTTATAGCTGACAAATGTGTAACATAAACTTGGCGAATTTACCCCATAGCTGGGGCAGTTTAGCCGTTGGAAATCTTAAAAAAAGAAATATAAGGAATAAAGATAATTTATGTTTCAAAATGTGTAAAATTTTAAATAAAAAAAATGTTTTCCCAAACAAATGTTGGTTGAGTAACGATAGCGCTTTAAAAAAAGTGGGAAACGCTCACCATTCTACCCTACTTACTAGAAGTTAAAAATATAATGAGTTCAAAAATTGATTTCCAAAAAATGTTTAGATCATTACTTTGTATTTAAAATAATGATAAAAATAACTACTTATGGGTAACGCATTGTTTTCCCAATTGAAAGAATGGGGCAATTAAGTAGTTATTAGTACACTGATAATAATCCATGCGTATAATTACGAAAAAATGTCAAAATAACCAAATTTTTTGTAAAATAAATGAAAATTTGTACATTTTACGAAAGTTTCTGTAGTTTTGACAATAGTTTCGTATTTTTATACATGGATTATTATGAGTGTATGTCCTTATTATTTGTGTAAAAGTAATGCAGAGAGTAAGCTGGTATAATTACTGGTAGGGAGATAAGTAATGACATGTCATTGGGTAATCGCCCATATCTTATATCCAAATTTGAAGGCAACATTAGTTCTGCCATCTTCTTTGTAGAAAGAATGTCCCCTTGCTTGCAATTATTTAAATAAAAACTGATCTGTTAACTGTTTATTTTAACCTGAGGCGTATGAGTGTTTTAATTCAAGCACTTGAATTAATATAACTCATACGCTACGTAGTAACAAATAAGTTCGATAAATGTAAACATAAAGCTATGTACAGACGGTTGTCAGATCTTACAACATTGTAAGATCTGGCAATGTGCTGGAAATTTACTGACAATGAAACATGTTTAGCAAAAGGTAAATTGTCAGTTCAGACGAGGTAAGAAAACCTTTCAATTTCATTGTCAGACAATTGTCAAACCATAAATTTATATGCCAACAAAAATTGTCAGTTCACACGGTTGTCAGATTCTTGTATGGCAAAAATTGCCAGATCTGTTGTTATACATTGCCAGAACTGCCAAAGCATTTGAAAGAAATTATTAATTGTCAATTGTGTGTTTAATTAAATTGAAAAAGTAATAATATAAATTGTCATGGAACAAAAAAAGCAATTGCAACGATTTTAGCTGCATATGTATTAGAAAGTAGCGAGGATGAAGACAAAATATTTTTGCAAATTGCAGTTGAAAGAGTTGCAGAGATTTGCCCATTTTCCTTTGCAATCGTTCACACTTATCTGGATGGCATTTGCGACCTCTTGCCATAAAATATCTTTGGGAAGTTTATACTCAGCGCAAACAGCATCCCATAAACTTCGCCGTACCTCAACGTCCTCGATAAGTTTGATAATACTTTCGTGTGACCACACGGATTCCACCTTTTTGCGGTAGGATCTTTGTTTGGGTGTTGGTTTTTTCCCGGCTTTAGAGCCTGTTGGCGACTGGGTACGAAACATCAAGTCAGTTGGCTCATAGCTGCAATCTATGACGCAGGTTTCATTAATGGAAATGTCGCCATTCATTTTTTTATATAATTTGATTTCCGATTTTGTTTCACTTTTGATTTTAAATATTATAACTTTTGTTTTTTTTTTCGTTATTTATGGACAGTGCCGCCAATAGAAACATTTCTGTGACAATACTGCCATTGTCAGATGCATTAATTTAAACACATCTGCCAATTAAAAATAGTTTACAATGTCTTGCATTTATCTGACAATAGCAACGTAGGGTGTTCACACGAATGTCAGATGTCTGACAATATCATTGTCTTACAATGTACAGACAATGTTTTTTCTGACAATGTTGCAAGACAAAAGTTGTAAGTTCACACTGTAGTTAGACAATCTCTGAACATTTTTCTGACAATATTGTAAGATCTGACAACCGTCTGTACATAGCTTTACAAACAATCCAATTTTTTACTTGGCGTTTCACTCTTTCAATAATTCTTTTTTTTTTTTTACAAAATCCCAAACATTTTTAAAATTCCAAAATGCAAATAGAGAGAAACATTTGCGACTATTTTATTTATCGGTTCAAAAACCTAACAGTCCAAGATAGAACGTTAGGCTATTAAGACTATATCACACAGGTATGGAAAAAAGGAATCAAATTCAGTAGAGATAAACATCTTTTCAATAGTTCTGAAGTGGATACTAAGCGGTCAAAATTGTTTGTAACAAATAAAATGAAAAGTATTTGTCAGAGTTCGAAAATGTATGTACCACTAACATAACGTTGCTATCAAAAAAAACCAATACAACGATCTCTATTGTTTCGTTCGTATTTATAAACACAACACAAGTGCTGAAATCGTTTTTTGTAATATAACAAACGGAACAAAACGAAAATGTTTCTTTCGTCAAACATTATTATTTTGTAGTGGTTATTTTTTAGTGTTCATTCAACTTAAACATTAACACGCGTTTTTAACGTTGTGGTTGGCAGAATAAAGAAATGATTTTTCTGCATGTTATCAATGTTTTTTTTGCATTAGTTTTATAAAAATTTCACTGGAACTCCTCCGTTGAAACTTTTTATTAAACTAATGCAATTATTCATAAAGTTAAAGGAAATTTTTTTCACTTGTAATATGACATAAACACTAAGAACGGTTTACGAATAGTTTTGTTCCACTACATAAACACAACAAAATCAAGCTGTTTGAAATATTGGCCAAACAGAACAAAATCTTTTAGTTCGGTCTCTCATCGAAAACTGGTTTGTGAAAGTGTTTGTGTTCTGTTTAGAAATCAAAATGAAAATAAAGAAATGTTCTGTTTATGTTTACTGTGCACAACAAAATGATTGTGTTGAGTTTCAGCAAAAAGCAAAACAGAACGATAGAAAAACGTTTGATAGTGTTTAAATTCGAACTCTGGTATTTTTAAACGTTAGTTTTTTTTTTGGATATAATATTCTGACCGAAAGTTTGTTTAACATGGCCAACAGATATGATAATTTATTTTTTTTAAAGAAAATTTACAAAATTAGGAAAATTAAATTCAAGTGTTTTTGTAAGTTTTGTTTTAAAAGTTGTTTCTTATTTTAAAGAAGTTTTAAAGATAGATAATTAAAAACAAATTAATTACAAAGATTTTCTATAATAATAATAAAATTATAATATTCCCGATAGTTTATTTTTTTTATAAAAAAAAAAAATAATTTCAAACTTGACAGTTTTCACCAGATTTTGTTCATTATATAAATGTGTTTGCCAAGAACTTAGACTTCATCGCCTTTTACGTCTAATTAGCCATACTTTTATATAAAAAATCTAGTCGCTTTGTTTTCAAACCACAGCATCTATAAATTCTACACTTTACATACATAAATATAAATAAATAAATTAAAAACAGAAAAAAAAAATATAAAATAATTGGGGTTTTATTTAAAAAGTGCTAAAAAAAAATGTATTCTTTTTGAATGGAAATTTTTAAATTTAGTTTTTAGAAAAATTAAACTTCGTTACACTCAAGTAGTTAGATTAATGCAGCAAATTTTTTAAATAGCCAATAAATTGAAAATTTTTCAAATAAACGCACATATTAGGTGATGGTTTTGAATGTATCGTCACTGTTGAAAACTGTAAAAGCTGTGGAGGATGAACATACACGTGGTACAAGAGCAATGGAATCTACTGTTGAAGCCATATCACAAGAAATTAGAGTAAGTACACATGTTTTTACGTATACTGGGAAATGGTGGTGATAATAATATCGATTGCAATGAGATGATCAGAATAAATAATATGAGATTATCAGAAAAGACAAAAAATGCAAAATACAATGCATTGAAAGCTAAAGCTACTGTAAAAAAGCAATAGACTATTTCCATATAAAACCATAAAAATATGTAAAATTTTCGACCTCTATCCCCTTCAATTTAAACCAAACTTGGTACGGAAGGTAAGTGTCATATAAATATGTCATCGTACCAATTTTGGGTTGTTAGCTCTCTAACGGTTGTGGAAATATCGCGTTTTGAAATATGTAAAAAAATCGAAAATTTAACAAAAGTAATCTTGTTAACGGTTAAAGCTACGTGATTCATTGATACCACATTTTAAAGGCACTGTTGTCGTGCTTTAAACTAAATAAGCAAAAAGCAAATTAACATGATTTTTTTTTTTCAAAATCCGAGCTTAACTGCTGTATTTCAAAAAACAGTTTTTTTTATTTCCAAAAAAATATATGTTAATTCTAATTTATTTCACTATGCCCGGTGTCAAATTAATATGAGAAGCTCTTACGGGATTCAAAGTTATGGATAAAAATCTAAAAAAATATATACTAAATATAGTAGAAAAAAAGATTTATATAAACAAAAATATTTATTGAAAAAAAAATAAAAGTTTTGCAAAAGTAGTTGCACACAATTGCCATATCCTTTTAACGGTTTAAGCTACAAGAGCCATTGAGTCCTCATTTTAAAGGTACTTAAATCGTAATTTTACTGTTTTGGGATATAAATTAAAAAAAAGATACTAAATATAATAGAAAAAAAGATTTATATAAAAAAATTATTTATTGAAAAAAAATAAGTTTTTTTCAAGTAGTTGCACATAATTGCCCATATCTTTTAACGGTTTAAGCTACAAGAGCCATTGATACTTCTTTTTGAAGGTACTTATATCAAGATTTAACTGGTTAACAAAAATAGTTCTCTTCATGCATTTTTCAAAATTCGTGGTTCAAAAAACTTGTTTTCTAAAATTTAAAAAAAAAAATGTATATTAATTATAAATTATTCTTCTATAACCGTTACCAAATGTGATACTCCTACATGTTTCTGAGTTATCGGCTTTTAAGTTAAATTTTTTCACGTTTTTATTCATAACTCAGGATACCGTAAGATAGGCATATGAAAGTAATTTTAATTAACATATATTTTTTTTAAAAATTTTAAATATATTAATATATAAATTTTGATATAAATATTTTGAACCGCGGTTCATTTTGCTGGAAAAGTAAATAATTTGGGTGCACTAGTAAACCCGCAATGTAAGTAGCTTTAAAATGAGGTATCAAGGATGATCGTAGCATAAGCCGCTAAAAAGATATAAAAATTATGTATTTTTAAAATTTTCGAATATTTTTCATATTTTGAAACGCGATATTTCAAGATCCGACGAGATTAACTGTACTACATTTGAACGAAGTTATAGTCAATGATGAACATCTTCTATACCAAGTTTGGTTGAAATCAGAAGGGAAGGAAATCGACTAGTTGATTTTTTATGTTTTCAGTCAATAGTAAAAAAATGGAAAAAAACAAAAAAAATGTCAAAGTAAAAAATGCATGCTCAAAACTGAAAACTCTAAAAAAGCAATAAAAAACACACAAATGGGTAACAAAACTCAGAATTTGTCTTTTCTGTGATTATATTAAATTTTCATTAAATTAAAGATAATAAGGTAACATACTTTTAGAAAGTTTTTAAAAATGTAAAAATATTATTAACCCTTTTTTTTAATATGTTTTCGTTGAAGTATTATGCTTCTATACGACTCTTTTATTATTAAATGTTTGAAAAGTTTAAGACTTTGTTTAGTTATAATTACACGGCATGACATAGAAAAACTTAATAAAGATCTGTCCATTAATTATAATTAATGGACAGATCTTTATAAATTTTAATATTAATATCTTTATTAATAATAATATAATTATATATATATTTCGGACATTCTGATATCAATGGTGTAGTTAATTTTTGTTTATCAATGGTACAGATTTCGAGAAAAATGTCTTTAAAAGTTGGCGGTTTTGCATTTAGTTTTTTGCATTTAAAACTTTTCGAAAGCAATTAATCTGCTTTTGTTTTGATGGAATTATATAGCAAGACCTGTACAGTTTTAGCGAATATAAACGCTTAATGAACAATCGACTTGCTTAAGTGTTAGTTTTTTTAAAAAGAAGCAAATAATGGGAAATATTTTGACAAACAAAAATATATTTGCATATGGCTGCTCATACTATTATTCGCGATTTTTGAATAATGTTATATGGCATGAGGTCTTGTTAATTTATTCCATCAAAACAAAAGCAGATTGATTGCTTCCAAAAAGTTTTAAATGCAAAAACGCCAAACTTTAAAGACATTTTTCTCGAAATATGTACCATTGATAAAAAAAAATAAGTACACCATTTGAATCAGCATGTCCGAAATATATACAATTGATGGTCAGATCTTTAGCAATTTTTAAAAAGTAACATTTTGTCCTCCTGTGGTATGAAAAACGTGATTTTTTCTAATGCCCCTAAAAGTATGTTATATTTTTATATTAACTGAGAAATTTCTTTTTGCCTTAATAATATAATTAAATATTTTGTGTTTCATTTAATTTTATTGCAGGCCATGCATTCACCACCACCACACGGTAGTGCTCAAGTTAGTCCCGAGGATTTAATACGTGTCACAAAGAATGTTACTTTGGCTACAGCTAAAGCTGTTGCCGCTGGTGCTTCCAATTTACAAGAAGATATTATGACTGCCGCCAATATGGGCAGACGTTCGATATCGGAAATGTTATTGGTATGCCGATCGGTTGCCTGGAATTGTGCTGAAACGGAGGAATTAAGACAACGTACCTTAGAAGCTGGTGCCGCGGTAGGTGAATCCTATCGTGAACTACTCAATGGCATTTTACACAATTGTTCGGCTGATGATCGTATGCATTTATCTAGACGTGTTGCCAAATGTGTAACAGATTTGGTAGCTATGGCCCGATTGCTAAAGGGATCCGATTGGATTGATCCAGAAGATCCTACAGTTATAGCAGAAAATGAATTATTAGGTGCTGCTGCTTCCATAGATGCAGCTGCTAAGAAGTTGGCTTCTCTAAGACCTAGACGTAATGATGATGTTAAGGTGAGTTTGATTTAAACTATATTTTCTAATCATGGATTTTGGTGTCATTTTAACAACAAAAAAATAAGAAACATTAATTCATTAAAAATATAACCTTTATTAAGCAAAAAATATAAAAATTATAATTAACTAATGGTGTTTTGAGTGTGTGTGCTTCCCTTTCCTACTGTCTAACCAAAAAAAGAAAAATAATCATACTGATAGTTCCAGTAAGATATGTTTGATATTCTTGGTTGTTATATTTTTACTTTCACCCAGGAATCAAACATATTATTACTGTGATTAATCTTTAAAACCAACTAACAGACAATTAAATAAATCATTTAAACCTAATACTTACTATTTCTAAAATTATCTAACAACATGGTGATGTGCCTTATACTTTATGCTTTTCCATTTTCAAATTGTTATTCTGAAAATATAAAAAAAAAAATATGTTTAAGAAAATTTTAAATTAGATCAATAATCCGAGTCAATATTACAAAAAAAATTAATTGAATTTCAGATATACATATATTTAATGAAACATCTTTAAATTATGTTCAAAATGTATCCTGAGTGATATCCATTAAATAAAAATTTCAGATTCCTAATCATGAACAGAATTCTCTCAGAAGTAAACTATCCCCATGGGTTTCCTTAGATTTCAATAAAATTTGGATTAGTGATAGAGGAGAATAATTTTAAAATATTCGCTAATAAATATATCGGCCAAAAAACTTTTTTATTGGAAAACTTTCTAACTCATTAGGAATACGTCATAGATCAGCTGAACATTTTTCAACTAAACATGAGATATGTAGAACAATGAACAATTAAGAAATGTTGGTATTTTTTTTTTCATTAAAGCGCCCTCTATTGGAAATATTAACAGAAAATATTTCAAAAATTTTAATTTTGTATAATTTTGTCTTGACTCAAAAATATTTATATATATATATTTTACTTTAACCAATCCTTGCATTGTAATTTTTATAAGTGTAACAACATTTTAAAAATTACCCGTTATTAATGTTCATGTTCGGTCATATTTTCGAAATTTATACAAAATCGCTGAACTAGTTTTTAGCAGAGGAAGATTTTCGTATTTTCTCATCATCATTACGATTAAAAATAAAATTTTATTTTTTTTATTTTTAGAAAATTTTCTTATTTTCTTCGATCTTTTTAAATAAATTTTTGTAATTATTATTATTTTAAGTTTTTTAATTATAAAAAATTTTCCCTGAAGAAGTCTTCCAAAGCGAAGACGAAATATTGGAAATAAATAATTATAATTATAACAAAAGACAAAAATTTTTAGAAAATTTTGCCAAAAAGGGCACACAATTTATTTTTCAGCTGCGGTCATTAAAATAGTACTACAACTTTTGTTCTTTGATGTTGTGCTATATATCCATTTCATCTGCGTTTTGGATCATTTGATTTTTATTTTGTCAAAAATACGCCATTCTCCATTTTGAGAGTATATTTTACTAGGTAGAATCCACTGCAAAAGGAAGTTAAAATAACTACATTTGCAGTTCAAAAAGTAGTAGACTAAATTTCATTTACATCAACTGCAATGTGTAGTTGTTTTTGACTGTTAAAAATTAATTGTCGAATGTGGATGCCAAAAACCCTTGATTAACAGATTAACAAGTTCGCTTGTTATTCTGGTCTGGTTAACAATTAACAAGTGCATCGGATAGTTGAATTCATAGAGGATTACTAACAAGGGAACTCTGTTGGGAGGGCACATACCTGCCCAATCGCATTTTAGAGGGTAAAATTTGAATTTCAAAGTTGTTTGAAACTTTTTTTGTTTTAAAACTTTAATGGAATAGAGAATATATACCAAAGCTTGAAAATAATGCAAGCAATATTAAATGGGTTATTCTTGATCCCAAATGTTAACACTTAAATGTTAAGTTGGTCAGGGCTTCCATGTGAACACTCGCAGTGTATTTGCGAATTTTCAAAAGAAAGAAAAAAAAAGAAAGAAAGAAAGAAAGAAAGAAGAAAAAAGAAAGAAAGAAAGAAAGAAAGAAAGAAAGAAAGAAAGAAGAAAGAAAGAAAGAAAGAAAGAAGAAAGAAAGAAAGAAAGAAAGAAAGAAAGAAAGAAAGAAAGAAAGAAAGAAAGAAAACTATATTTTGAACTCATTTTGGGGGAATCGACCGCCCCCTGGCTACGGTCCTGACATTGGGTATCAATAGTAATCTAATTTTTAATTACTCCTTCGATTGCCATACTCTTTGTGCTCATGTAGAAAGAAATCTGTCTGCATGATACTGATGAGTTTTTGAATTAATTCAATGAAGTTGGAGCACAAGTTTTCTTACAATTTTATGAAAAATGTCAGTTTATTTATTAAGTTTCATTCATTCAATGAAGAAGTTTCATTAAAAAACTAGTTTCATATGGTCATGAAGGTTTTAATTAAATTTAAGAAATTTTTCGTTCACTTTGTAAAGAAAAGTTTTATTAGCTTAGTGAAAATTTTCATTATTTTTTGTGTAAGGAAAAATTTAAAGAAAAATGTAAAAGTTTGATAAGCCACATATATTTTATTGCTGGTTTTTTCTGTTTTCTGTCTCCTATTGATGAGTATTTGATAAAAGCCTTGCTTGTACACTTAATGCAAGTATCAAGAGAATAAAAGTCCTGCACAAGTCATGCGTTATGCATAAAATCAAAACTTTAAAGGCAAAAACCAGAAAAATTAGTATGTGGATTATCAAGTTTTTACAATAAGCCCCTTAATTGATTTTTGATTCATTTTTTAAAAAAATTTATCCGTTTTTTTTTTAACTTCAACTGATATTTTCAAAAACAAAATTTAAGTCAATAAATATTTTCTGAATAACAGGTGGAAATGGTGTGATATACAGAATTTAAAATTTTTTTTATCGCCCTACTAATTATGAAATATTCTTGTTATTACTTCGATTTTTTATTTAGATTGAACTTGATCAAAATATGAAATTTGATGAAATGATATTGGAAGCTGCGAAAGGTATTATGGCTGCCTCATCCGCTTTGGTAAGAGCTGCCAATGCCGCACAACGTGAGCTAATCGATCAAGGCAAGGTGGCTAAACGACCTTTGACCTCCTCCGATGATGGTCAATGGTCTGAAGGTTTAATTTCTGCTGCTCGTTTAGTAGCAGCTGCCACTCACAGTTTAGTAGAGGCGGCTCAGAACTTAGTACGTGGTGTGGGTACTGAAGAAATGTTAATATCAACCGCAAAACAAGTTGCTGCATCCACTGCTCAATTACTTATAGCCTGTAAAGTTAAATCTAATCCCAACTCTGAAGCTGGCCGACGTCTACAGGCAGCTGGCAATGCTGTCATCAAATCCACCGATAATTTAGTACGTGCCGCTCAACAGGGACTTGAGATTGAAGAGGAACGTACTTTGAAAATTAACACTTCCATGGTTGATGGTATGGCTCAAGAAATCAATGCCCGTTCGGATGTTTTGCGTATGGAAAAACAACTTGAGGAAGCCCGACAAAAACTTGTACTCATTCGTCATGCTCGTCAGAGAAACAAGAATCCTCAGGGTTTTGCCACAGACGAAAGTGATTCGGAATATGCTCAACAATCTGCCTATGGAACACTCAACCGGAGTCCAAATAATGTATGCTAACATTTTTAATTTAATATATTTTACATGTTCTGTTTTTCTTTGTAAGCACTTTTCATAATTTATGTTTCTAAGTCTTCTTTATTATATTCTACACAACCAACAGACACAAAGAAATACCAAAATTTATTTCACAAAATCAAAAAAAAAAAGGTTTCAAAATTTTTAAATGATCGTTATTAAGTAATTAACCTATAATATTTTTTTTTTAAACATTAACGATCTTAACAATTGGCTTACAAAACTAAATAAACAGGTTTTAAGGTGTAGACAATTTTTAACATTGGATTAATTTATTTTAAAGTGGCTAATTTTCGCGGGTCTATATTCACAGCCTGAAGAAATAAGTCATTTCACATGGAGAAGTGTCAGATTTACAAGTTCAAAATCTATAATGATCCAGATATTTTAACACCGTCCATCAAAATTTACTGTTTGGTTTCAACACGACCATGTTGAAGGATTTTTCTGAAAAAGACGGAAGTTTAGAAAATCCTTTAGTGGTTTACTTTAAATCTTTTGCATTAATCATTCAAATGATCTCTTATTTGATCATTATGAACTGTTAAATTTATCTTTTTATAAATTTACTATTCTCCTTAAAATTAGATCTTTCTTCCGTCCATGTTTTACCTATAGGGTCTTTGTTTTTTTTTTTTTGTTTAGTTTAGTTTAGTTAACACAAAATTTTTAACAAAAAACTAAAATTAACATAACTCTTAACTAACCAATAAACATCGATGTAACTTCTCTTCTAATCTAGACACTTAATCGTTCGGGTTTTTATGGTCAAATGGAGCCACCACTATCACCTAGTTATTTGAGTCAGCAACAACAGCAACTTCAGTCCAAACATCATTATAATTATGCCACAAATCCACAACACTTCCATCATCCAGGTGCCGTTTCCCCACCACCCATGAATCACAGTCAGTTGGATAATGATACAACTGCCTTCCCACCACCTCCACCTCCTTTGTCAACCACTATTTCTAATATGCAAACAGCCACTCATACCTTTAGATCTAACCCAAAACTAACAGCCAATGCCGTACCACGACCCTATCCCGGTAGTCCCATAGCCACAAGTGGTACTAACGGTGGCGGTAGATTATCACAACCATCGAGTCCTCTAACACCTACTAATAAATATTCACAGAATTTTGAACAATCATCATCATTAAAATCGTCTGTAAATTCTCAACAACAGCATACGGCAACAGCAACAACGGGTGGTCTAAATCAGGTCAATCGTAATTTAGAGGCCTGTGTACAAGATTTACACGACAAAACCTTTGGTCAGGGTGGTGTAGTGCAAATAACAAGTAATAATGCATATCCTGGACAAAATTATGAAGGCTATACATCAAGGTAAGAATAACATAAAAACGTTTTACGTTTACAAAATACATTAGAAAACAGCAAACAGACTTTGGAGCCATTTTTGAAGACTTTTTGTAGAAAAGATTGCGACAAATTTTTAAAAAAAATCAATAAAAATATTTTATTATTTCTACCTTAAGATTTTGTAAGCATTTTCTTATTAAAAAGTTCTCATACTATTGAATATAAATTTCCAAGCCAGAAAAATACGAATACAAAGTACTTCCAAAGCACTTACGTCGTTGTTGTAATGTTGACAAAGCGTTGGATTTCTTAAATCTTAACACCGGTCGTGGGTTCGCCATTCCTTTTCTACAGCGTTGCCAAAGCACTTGCAAAACAAACAAAAAAGTACATTTAAAATAATGACAAGAACGCTTTGGGAGCACCAAAATTTGAAGGTATTGACAAAACAATCAATGTAGTGCTTTTTTTCAATAATAAAGGGTGTTTTTATACAGGTATAGAACTTTAAGTTGGCAACACTTTTTTAACTAGCGGCTTTTTTTCAGCTGTCAAGTGATTTATGTTTAGTTTGGTTTGGCACTTCAACATGAATAGACTGACGCCTAAACAACGCTTCCAAATTGTGCAAATTTATTTTGAAAATCATGGTTCTGTTCGAAATATGTATCGCGCACTACATCTATTTTACGGTCAACATAATCGTCAATCAGAGCAATTAATTCGATTAACTATGGAACGTTTTCGCACAACGGTGCAACATGTCACACAGCTCGTGCCACAATTGATTTATTGAAGGAAACGTTTGGTAACCGCATAGTTTAACGTTTCGAGCCCGTGAATTGGCCTCCCAGATCGTGCGATTTAACGCCGCTGGACTATTTTCTGTGGGGATATGTGAAGTCGCTAGTCTACGCCTATAAGCCCGAAACGATTGACCACTTGGAGGACAACATTCGCCGCGTTATTGACAATATAAGGCCACAAATGTTGGAAAGTTATCGAAAATTGGACCTCCAGAAGTCATAAAGTAAATTTCATGGCAATTTAAAAAATTCATCTTTGTTTTATTCCACTTCAAGGTTCTATACCTCTAAAAAAAAAAAAACACCCTTTACAATAACCAAAATGATAACACTGGCCAGGGTTCGGCCGACTGTATTTTACAGTGCAAACCTAAAAATAAAGTACTTTGAATACAAAAACTACAGTTTAATGTTCAGTTTTGTTTGAAATAAATAATAAAAAAAAATTTATAAAAAACATAATAATAAAGTATTGTATTTAAAGTACTGTCATGTAGTACTTTAAATACATTAAAAATTTTATTTTTTGTTTTATTATTTTTTTTTTTTTTATTTCAAACAAAACTGAACATTAAACATTAGTTATATAAAACAAAGAAACATTTATCTATTTATTTATTTATTTTATTCGGCCTGATTACGGATGTCGAATTTGTAGTCCAATTTTTCGACTCCATGCAAAATGTTTTTGCTTAAATTGAAAATTATAAAGAAATCACACCCTGCATAAATATTTTCTACAATCGTATTGTTGTTTATGGTAAATTCAGTTGTAAACTTGTTTAAAAGTTGTGTTTTTACTGAATTTTAGGCAAATTTGACTTACTCTCGAATTCGACTACGACAACGGTAATAAGGCCGATTTATTATTCTTCAATTAAATAACCGAGCCCAAAGTGCCATATTTGGCTAAGAAATATATTATACCACTTAAAACTATAAAACCTTAAATATCATGTTTTCTAACAATATAATTTCAATTATAATTCAGAAGTTATCATTAGCCATGTTTCTTAATTACCGGATTTATTTTATATCGTTTAATCATTTTAAATTTCATATTTTGTTTATAACGTTGACAAAAATTTTATTTTTGTCTAAATCCTACACTTACTCGATATTATAATGTGAAAGAAACTAGTTTTTCAAATTATAATATTTGTTCCCTGAAGAAGTCACCCAATGTGGAGACGAAATATTGGAAATAAATAATTAATAAATAAATGATCTTAAGCTCGTTTAAACTAAAAAAAGTGAAAGAAAATTTTTAAATTTTGCAAAAATGCGAGATAACGATAAAGTACTAAGAAAGCATTTAAAACTAGGTATTTGCCAGTGTTAAATTCTTTTTAAGGTTGTAAATTTTAGAAATTTAGTACTGGCAAAGCACATTTTGCCAGCTTTAACAAAGCTGGCTTTGCTATTGCTTTAATTTTTTTTTTTGGCTATAAATTTTATAAATCAAGTACTGACAAAGCACTTTTTGCCAGTGTTGCGAAAGCATTCTAAATAACTACTTTGCCAGTGCTGTAATTTGCATTTCTGCTGGGTATACTCAAAAAGATTTTTTTTTTATAAAAAATTTAACATTTAAAATCATCATTTTCGTATTGAAAAACTCTGAGATTCCTGAATTTGAGTTAAATTAATATTAAACAATGAGATGTGTGAATAAAAATGTAGTTCTAGCTAAAAATAGCAAATTTTAAGTTTAAACTAGTTTTGAGGTGAATAAAATTTTCAGATGAAGCTAGTACTTTTTCCAGTCTAGCACAAGCTAGTTTTTCCAGCATTTACTGAAAAAAGTGTGATTAAAAACTAGTAAGTACTTAAAGTAACTAGTTTTAACTTAAGCATGTCATTGCGGTGCTGAAAATAAGTTTATTGTTGGTTAATTAGTCGAAAAGTGAATTTTTGTTGTTCTTTCAAATGTATTGGTTTGTTGCCTGTTGCACGCAAATCAGTTTTCTTTTTAACATCATTTTGTTTTGTATTTTTTTTTTATTTGGCCAATTGTTATTTCCTGGCCAAACTTTTCCAGTACTAGCTATCACTTTTCAGTACTAGCTACGTAGTACTAGCAAAGATTTATTCACACGTTTTGTAGTTTAAACTTTTCAGCATAGCTAGTACTAATAAGTAAAAGCTAGTACTAGTACTTAACACTATACAGTATAAACTACGTTTTTATTCACACAGCCCAATGCCAATTAAAACGTCAATTAACTAGTCCCAAGTATTAGAAGAAGAATTATTTATTGAGTTTTAATGGTTTAAAAAAGAAAAAAAAAATAAAACTATTAAGGGAGAGTAACTTTCTATAAAATAAATAAACTGAGTTTAACTTTATCCACAGAGATTTCCAAATAAGGCCTGTTAACTTATCACATAATGAGTTTAAAGCTTAACCATAGTTATGAATGTCAAATTCATATGAAAACTTATATGGTTAAAGTTAAACTCTGGTTACTCGATCTTAATATGACATTCATAACTATGGTTAAGCCTCATGAACGATCATTTCATGTTCGTGTAGCTAAGTGTTGGAACTATTTACCCTTACCTCTTACTTAGATCTTTTGATCTATCTTTAAAAACATTCAAGTGTAAACTTTTAGAATATGCTTCTGTGTAAATGATATTTGATGTGCCAAAAAATTTCATTCTATTTTCATTTTTAATTTGCTTTCCATTTAATAAAATTTAAATTTGATTTAAAACATTTTTAACTGCAATACTTTTTGTGATGTGCGTTTATGACCATATTCTTTAATAATTCTTTTAAACTTTTTACTTTAATTTTTGTAAGTTAAACTTGATATATACAAACTGTTTTATATTGTTAGAAAACATGATATTTAAGGTTTTATAGTTTTAAGTGATATAATGAAGTTGATTGTTATTGTTAGTCTCACCTACTATATATGGCCCAAGGGGCTCGGTTGTTTTTTTTTTTAAACAAATTAAAATTAAAAATTAAATTAAATTAAACTGCCCTGTCCCACCTATGGGGTAAATTCGCCAAGTTGATGTTGCATTTTTGTCAGCTATAAATATAACGGTTCTGATGGAAAAATTTTATTTATTTATTTATTAATCAATATTGTAATACAAAGCCATTAAAGCCAAACAAACGTATTACTTTTATTTTATATTAAAAAAAATCGTAAATATTGATATCTATAGCTGTAATTTCAGGGGGAAAAAATAATTTTCTTTGAATTTGTTAAAAGAAAAGTTGGAGTATTACTCCAGAGTTCTGGCCTACTAAAAATATTCGGAGTAAAAATGATTAGTTTAAGGGTCACTCTGATGACCTAACAAATAAAAATTCAGACAGTTTTAAAAGTTTTTTGTTTTTATATACACTCAAAAAAAAAAGTTTGTAAAGTCAGCAAAAAATTTTGCTGAGTCAGCAAAATTTTAGTCAGGAGGGTGCTAGCAAAAAAATTGCTAATGTCAGCAAAATCTTTTGCTGAAAATCAGCGTGCTGATTTTTAGCAACAAAATTAGTAGATTCAGCAAAAGTTTTGCTAACACTTAGTAGATTAGAAATAAAAAAGCCTTGCTAAAAATTAATAAATTTTTTGCTGAATTTTAGTAGACTGAAAAAAACGCAAAAAAATTGTAAAAAAATTGTAATTTAGTTAATATATTTGCTGAAAATTTTAAAAATAATTTACAATAATTACGAAATATAAAAATTTTCATTTTCCCACATTGATGTCATGAATTAATTTAATATCTGAAAAAATATAGAAATAAATATATATAACATAACAAAAATTTTCTTTCAACTACTTACATCAATGGTAGTCTAAATGATGTTTTCTTTTAAAGAACGCAACTGCCGAAGATAATTATAGAAACGAAACGAAAAAATAAACAAAAACAAACGAAACGAAAAAACAACCCTTTTTTTGCAATAAGAAAAAGAAACCATACAAATCTACCTAAGATGTGTGTCTTTGTCTTTCGCTTTACTCTGTCTACATGGCTGTATATGTTTGTTTGCAATTTGACCACACTAGATTATTAATCTATTAACATTTATTATAGAAATACATATTAAATTTAAATATTTTCTTTTGTCTTTTATTTTATTAATAGACAATTATTTTCACAAGCCGGTGACAACGCAAAATTTAAGTTGTTTTAATCCGCAATTTTGTTTTATGTATGAAAAAGAGATACAAAAGTCTTCCATGGTTGATTTTTTTTATATGTCTTATTATAGTTGTTGTACTTTTTAGTATCATTTTCCTCTTCTCTACTACATCTTGACATGCCGCTACATCTGCTTCATTCTGCGTATATCTTTCAATCTGGTTGTCGTCCACACTATTAATGTGCTTATCAGCACAATTTTGTTTAGCAAAATTAATTAGTAAAACATTAGTATATTAGTAAAGCATTGAGCCACGATCTACATTCTATCTGACAGCCAAGCGGCACTTGGTGCCTTGAGGGCTCAAGATGTGTCGTCTGGTCTGGTTAAGGAATGTATCGACTCTCTAAATCGTCTAGGACTTAACAACTCCTTGACACTGGGCTGGGTTCCAGGCCATGAGGGGCATGAGGGCAACGAACGGGCTGACTGTTTAGCCAACTGCGGAGCTCGTCGACAATTCATTGGCCCGGAACCCTTCTGTGGCGTACCCAATGGGTATGTCAGAGAGAGGCTCAGAAGATGGAGGAAGTCGGAGTTTGGGGCCTATTGGGCCAGATCGCCTGGGCAGCGACAGGCGAGGCTGTTTATATCTCCCTCTGGGGAGAGATCGCGGAAACTCTTGTCTATGACGAGGGGCGAACTAAGGACCGTAACGGGTTACCTCACAGGACAGTGTGGCCTTAGGTATCAATTGTAAAAGATGGGACGATCCTCAACGGATACGTGCAGGTTTTGTGAATTGGAACCCGAGACCTCTGAGCATGTTCTCTGAAAATGTCCGAGGCTCTCCGACAGGAGGGTGCGTTATTTTGGTGGTCGAATAGTGACGCCATCGGACGTTTGGAACTGTTCACCTGGTAGGATAATTGGCTTCGTAGGGAGCCTGAACCTATAGGGTGTATTCGCTGGCAGCACAAAATACCAATTTCTGGTCGCAGTGAATAGTGCCACTATAATCTAATCTAAAGCATTAGTATAAAACAGTTAAGTGCTGAATAAGTATAACAAAAATTTTAGCTGAAAACACGATTTTAGCAAAAAAATTTGCTAAAAAATAGTATACCTGATTTACAAGACATTTTACTAACTTTTGTACTAACTTATTTTTTTGAGTGTACATCGACATTATTTGTAAGTTATTACCAATTTATAACGAGCTTTCAACCTCCGCATATTTACAAAAAGAAAGAAAATCAAACATATTAGCTAGGTTGATACTAGTATTTCGATCTGGCTAAAGATCAGAATTTTCCGAATTCCGTGTTTTTTTTAATTTCAAAAATTTTCGACATGATTGTGAATGATTTTTAATTCTCTATTACATATCCGAGTTTTATTCCAATCCTCGTGTAAGAAAAATCATTAGTAAAAATAATAATGTTAAAACTTCTGTTAGGACTTTAATCAATAATATTAATATTAATTTTTATATCTTTTCTTACCTTATTTTAGATACGAAACCCGTAATTATGATAAAACCAGTGAATTGGGCGTTAAACCTTTAGAAACCAGCTTTAATCAAATGAGTCTAAATACCGATACAGGTAATCTAAGTCTTATTGATCAAGGTTCGGAACGTTTAACATCGATCACACAGCGTGTTATGGAACGTAAATCATTTACCACCACCTCAGAAACAAGATCAGAAAAGAAAACGGAATCGCATAGTTTTCGCTTGGATTAGAAACAGAAACAAACGAAACTAGAGAAGATTAATGAACTAATCAATGAATGAATGTATAGCTTAAAACTAACAACTAAAAAATCAAAAGGATAAAAAAAAAACAACAAAATTACTGTTTGCCAAAAGTGCTTTTTATAAGTGTAACAAATTAGTTTAAAATAATTTTATATGAAATCTTTTTACTTATTTTTTTTTCAAACATACATTGTAATGCCAATGTTTTTGCCAATTAATTGATTGTACTAATATTTAAAAAATAACTATGTATTAACCTTTTTTTCTATAAAAAAAAACAAACAAACTAAAAACTAATCTAATCAAATCAAATATGTATTGTGTCATTTTTTATTGTAACGTATTTTTTTGTTATTTTTAAATGAATGTTTTACTTTTTAATTAAAATAGAATTTTAAATTATTTCTCATAGATCTGTGCATGTTTTTTTTATTGATTAATTTACTGTATAATTTTTTTATTTTATGTTAATGATGTTTTTTTTTAATTGTTTTTAACTATGTAATTGCTATTGGGACATTCCAAAAAGTTTTCATACGATTTTAGCCGTTTTTGGAATGGATGTGTTTCGATTTCATTGAAAGTGAGCAAATTGGTATGCAACGTTTCTATGATATAACTATGTGCTGTCTTAAGTTTTTCGAAATTCGGTGTAGTTCGCATTCTATCGCATCTCTATGTTCGACATTTAAGGCAAAACTAAGAGTATTACCTAATGTTTAAATTACTCTTAACTTTTTAAGTTTTTATCGGATTATTAAATGAAAGATTGGATCTTCTTCATATGAGGTAAGATCTGTAAAAATCGGATAAAAGCCTAAAAAGTTGGAGCAGGTTAAACATGAGGTGTTTCTCTCAGTTCAAAGCGAACTACACTAACTTTTTATAAACAGAACTTTTTTTATATACATAACATATTTCATAGGAACGTTGAATGTCGATATGTTCTTTTTTTTCAGCGATATCCGTAGTCACATATCCGAAGACCGTATCGAAAATTTCTGGAATGACTCAATTATTAAATTATAAAACACATTCAATTTTAACGTATGATTTTTTTTTTACTATTAAATAATAAATATTAATAATATCCCAACTATATTTTTTCTGTATATACATACTGATGATAACTACCCTCGTATATGTATACAAATCTTTTATATTATATGTAATTTTTATGTTTCTTTGTGTATAAATTTTAATTAAAAAAAAATAAATAAAAAAACATTTTATGTCCTTAAATTGTAACCAAAAAAATACGCTGAAATTGTGGTTTTATTTTAAAAATGAAAGAAATGAGGAAAGATTGAAGAAATGATTGTTTTGAAATTGTTTTTAAACTTGAAACAGAATTAAATTTTCTTTGAAAGGTATTTTTTTAATATTTTATACAATAAATTATCCTAAATGTGTAAAATATAATACCCAAAACTATGACTGAAAGATTTTTTTTTAAATAAAAATAAATTTTAGGCAACTTGTGCAGCTAAAAATTTTTGTCAAAATACCAGGCGAACAGAATTCAGCAGTAGGGTGCCTTTTTTATTTTTTTTCCCAAAATTATAATATATTTGGGTCACCCTGCAATTACAGCGAAAAAAATACACATACTTTTAGGCTGCTAAAGTATTTAAATACGCCTTAAAGTATGCTTTCTTTTATTGTTGATGAAATATTAGTGCTGCCACTCTTTGGATATTTGTCTAAAAAGGAATACAGTTTTTTGGATCATACTTGGGATTTTAACATTAAGGCATTGTTTTTTCCTACAAATGCCAGTGCTGTTTTAAAAGTGGCTGTAGGCAAAATGATCCAATAAAAAATCGAAACAATAACGAAAAATCACCCAAATTCTTATACAAAATTTGGTTTAATTTCATATAAAAAATAACTCAATTTTGTATGGTAATTTCTCATTTTTTTTTTTGTTGGACTAATTCGTTTTTAATATTGGGCGGTTTTTCGTTATGAAAAATCACCCAAAACATTTTTGTGAAACATTACATATTTTTCGTTTTTACATTTTGGACAAATTTGAAAAATATTTGGTTTGAAAATGGTGAAATGTTATAATAAAATAAATAAATAATATGACTTAATTAAAATGTCAAAGATTTTAATAAATATATTAAGTCTTAATATAATTATTAAAATTTTTTAAGTAATAATAGAGTTATTAATATGTTTGTTATTTTTGAATTCGAGAATTTGGCGCCGCAGGAAAATAATTTAAAAAAATTCGCACGCTATTTTTTTTAATTTTTTGCAGAAGCGCTCGCATACAACAAATATTTTAATAACTATAATATTACTTAAAAAAACTACAAACACTTCAATAGCTATATTAAATCAGAATATAATTATTAAAATCTTTAAGTAATATTATAGTTATTAAAATATTTTTGTTATTTTTTAATTGGAAAATTATGCGCCGCAAAAAAAAAATTAGCGAGCGAGATTTTTTTTTAATTTTTTCCCCTGCGGCGCCTAATTTGCCAATTCAAAAATAGCAAACATTTTAATTACTATAATATTACATAAAAAATACCAACAAACATTTTAATAACTATAATATGACTTAAATACTTATAAAAGATGTTTCCTTTCATGTTTGTATTAATGGCTTTATATTACAGAACTTGAAATAACTAAATAAATAATGGGTAAAAAACGAAAGTTTACGACGACTTATAAGTACATGCATACTGAAATTGCAAGCACAAAGCTTGGTAGAATCAAATCAATGCCCATACTCCTGAGCTTATAATATACAAGTATTTATATTTTACCTTGCTATGAAAAATTAATTTAAAAAAATAAATATGACAAAAAAAGTTGGGTGATTTTTCATAAATGTTTTGACTTTTTTTCTTCTTTTTAGGTGAAATTTCCATTTTTGCCTTTTGGGAAATTTTTTATTTCGTTTTTGTTTCTGGGCGATTTTTTTTTTTTTTTTGGGCCATTTTGCTGACAGCCTTTAAAAGTATTTGAGTCCCCAGCAATACCGGTTACAAACAGATATTTGAAAATTAAATCAATTAAATAGTTACAAATTATTTCAATTAATACCACAATTTTCTTAATAGGACCGAATTAAATTAAACTTTTAATGGAATTAACAAACTTCTTAATTGAAATTCGATTTCAGTTTTTTCTGTATAGAATTGTGGAAACTGTTCTTGAAAATTGTTTACATTTTTTTTTTTGCCAAACTTGTGAAATTTTGTTTACTAAATTATGCAAAATAAAATAATTTTAATATAAAATATATATTACACATTTTATATTTTTTAAATTTACTATATAAATATATATATACACTTTGGATTGATTAAAAATATTAATAAAACAACAAAATAAATGCATCATCAAGTCTTATCAGGTCTAAAATAGTACGTCTGTTCGACGTCGTTACCGCTGGAACCCAATTTACCCGAAACACACAATTTTTTCAATAAAAACGCTTTATGGTAAAATTGGGTACCCGCGGTAACGTACGTCGAACACACCTAGTATACACAAAAACAAATATAAATACAGAAATATTATAGAAACACTCCGCACTCTACTTATATTCCATATTCAATTGACGGCCAATAAGCCAACGTCTAATTTCCGAAGTTCCAGCACCAATTTCATATAACTTAGCATCACGCATAATGCGGCCAGTAGGGTATTCATTAATATAACCATTACCACCTAAAATTTGTATAGCTTCCAAAGCTATTTGTGTTGCCTTTTCAGCACAATATAGAATAACACCGGCACAGTCCTTAGAACTATTATGGCCAGCATCACAGGCCCTGGCAACACTATACAAATATGAACGACAGGCACTTAAAGTGGTATACATATCGGCCATTTTTCCTTGCATTAGCTGAAATTCACCAATCAACTGTTTTTGCTTACGCTGATGGGCATATTCAAATGAGGTGTCAATAGCAGCCTGCATAAGACCAACCGGACCAGCAGCCAAAACAAGACGTTCAAAATCTAAGCCAGACATTAGTACATAGACACCCTTGTTTTCCTTGCCCAATATATTTTTGGCTGGTACTTTAAGATCCTGGAACACCAATTCACAAGTGGGACTACCACGCATACCCAATTTATCAAGTTTTTGGGCAATACTAAAACCTTCAGTAGCAGTATCAATAATAAAGGCAGTAATACCATGACCATCATTGGGACTAGTGCCCGTTTTGGCATAAACAATTAAGGTATCGGCTATAGAACCATTTGTAATCCAAAATTTGGTACCATTCAACACATAATAGTCTCCCTTACGTTCGGCACGCAATTTCATGGAAACAACATCTGAACCAGCTCCCGGTTCAGACATGGCTAAACCACCAATATGTTCACCACTGCATAATTTAGGCAAATATTTTTCCTTTTGTTCGGCAGTACCATTTTTTGTTAATTGATTGACGCACAAATTAGAATGAGCTCCATATGATAAAGCAATACCACCAGCAGCTCTAAATAAAACAGGAAAAACATGTGATTCAGACCAATATATAATAAATAATCCTCTTACCTAGATATTTCTTCCATAATAATACAATGATCCAAATAAGAGCCACCAGTACCACCATATTCGGGTTCAGCGGTAATCCCCAAGAAACCTAGATCACCCATCTTTTTCCAGAAATTACGAATTTCTCTAAAAGAATCAAAAATATGTAGACCTCTTTAAATAAATTCTGCAATTTCAAAAAGAAAAACACTTACGGAAAATTATCAGTTTTATCTATGTCCCTGGCAAAAGGTGCCAATTCTTTTTGGAAAAAGCTAAATGCCGTTTCCCGTAATCTCTGTTTTTCCTCATCCAAACCATATATGTTATCATTAATGGGATAGTGTGACATAGCTCTGTTGGCCACAGCAATTTGTGGAGCAAGGGCCAACATGCGGGTCATATGTCTACCGATACAAGTAGCGGCTAAACGTAACGACATTTTTAGTTATTTCTTTAGTTCTTATGAGAACACAACTTTACTACTTCTACTTTGAAGAAAAACTGGAAATTATCTAACCTTTGATCATTAGTGTTGCCAGTTTAGGTGATTTATTCCCTAATTTTTAGTCATGAATGGGGATACATTTGACATTTTGGGGATTTATTGACATTGCTAATTAAAATCAGAAAAAAATTCAATCAAAACAGATTTTTGTTGTGCGTTTACGTTTTCTATATGTTTAATGCATATGAACGAAACAACAAGCACTACACAACATCTTCTATTCTTAACTTATTTAATTTTCTATACCGAGATGCGTTTACGTCTGACTGACTCAGCCTTCAAATACTTTTGTTCGCGATGTCGCAAAATTCATGGGTTGTTGTCATTATCATCTCGCTTACAAAAAAAGACAGAATAATGAGTTACCTGGGGACGATATCGTTAAGTTCAAAACGATACTTAATTTGTTTTCGTTTTGACGATGTTTCTTAGAAAAACGTTAAACTAAACGATGAAAAATTGTTAACATTATTTAAAATTTGTATGTAATATTGTCGTAATTTAACTTCGAAAAGTGGACGATAATCGTTGATAGTCCTACGGAATTCCTAGCCTCGTTGGTTACTCATAGTGAAAGAATAAGTGTTTACTTTGAGATAAGGAATGAGTAGTTAGTCACAATGATAAAATAAGGTGCTACCTAGGAGTTAAAAAGTAAGTGGCTACCTTAATGTTATTTTTTTTAAAGATATTTGCATGTACAATTTTTTAAAACAAATTCTAAATACAGTATTAGAATAAAAAAAATTAAATCGATACTTATGTAACTAATTGCCAGGAACTCATTATTTTGTAATAACATATAAGTATTTTTAGAGCACATTATCAGTAAGTCATTATTTTGGATTTTACAACATTACTTGGTAATCTAATCGGTAATGACCAGTTATTACCATGTTTTTGCTATGTGGCTTATTTTAACTTAAAGAAATGTAATTAATCTGTAAAAGTATCAAAGATTAATTACTTGACAAAACCAATGAGAAAAAATAATTTCTATATCGATCGCTTTAAACATTATGCGATGGCATCTCCGTTCATTAGTTAGTATTAGCTGTGTTTAGTAAGCACTAACTACACAATCAATTACTAAATAATAGATACACTAAATATTTTTTAACAATAGAATTACCAGAATTATTTTATACCTACTCATCGCAAAACCAGTCAAAATAAATGGAATTTTTTAAAAATTCGTGAAAAATAGTACATTTTTTATCCGATTATTACGGTTCATTCAGCAATGTAAACTGCATTGAAAGCAAGTTAAAATGTTGTGTTGCTTATACGATATTGGAACAGAAAGTAGACATGCACTCAGGAAATTAAAAAGGCAGACATTACTAAAAATGACAGTTAAAATTACTACAAATGTAGTCAAAAAGGCGATGACTGTATTTTTCATAAAAATGACTAACCTAATTTTTAACTATTGATAAAACAACTACAATGTTAGTAAAAACGAATATCGATGCGGTCAAAAACAACAAAACTTAAATGAGTGCATAAACCATAAGAACGAGCAACGGTATTTTAAAAATATTTTTTAATAAAAAATATATTTTTTTCTTTTAATTACAATAAAAATTTGTATTTCTTACCTCCTATTTAAAATGAAAAGTAAAAATTCCACACGGTATTCCAGTTATGAAGTTTTTTTATGCATTGGAGATACAATGCAATTTTTTAATTATCATTTGCAAACTATGAACATATCAATAATAACAAATATAAACTAAACAAGAATTTTTAAAAACTCGACATAATCTTCTATTTTTTAATAACTAACAAAAATTAACTGTTTACTGCAAAATTACTGTTTAGGTGTTGTGTTTTTTTAATACTTAAATAATTACTCAAAACAACTGATGTAGAGAAGTTAATGCGATTTTTCGTTAAAAAGATGCTATACTTACCAGATACAACTCTTAATTACATGATTTACCTGGAAACTGGCCTAAACTCACTATACTTTTCAACTCTCAAACTGCATTTTTGTTATATAAATAAGGTTCTAAATATGAATCAAAACAGACTCCCAAATATTCTAGCAAGGAAAGTTATAGAACAAAATGTTTACTGGGCAAAAGACTGGGCTTCACTCTGTCAAACTCTTCGATTTAATTCTCATGATTCTAGTCCTTTGTGCTCACACTGGAAATCAATAGTGAATCTACTAGAAAATCAAGAACAAGAGGACAATATTGCTACTGCAAAAAACTCTCAGTTTCATGATCTTTATTCCCTACTAAAATACAATACTGCACCATTATTGAATGAATTTTCATCCCGAGCTACTAGTTTATTAATTAGAGCTAGAGGTGGACTACTCGATATTAACGCCAGAAGCTTCAGAAACAACTCAGATGGCATCTGCACAATCTGCAATCTAGATGCAACAGAAAATACACTACACTTTATAGGCGATTGTCCAATTTATAACGAATATAGACAAAAATATTTTGGTAAAAAGCAACTAAATATTAATGAAGTACAAACAATACTAAATGGCATAAATTTTAAATCTTTATATAAATATCTTGAAATCTGTTTAAAATATAGGAAATTAATTGTAAATTAGTTCGATTTTTAAACTTTTATTTGTATAAATATTAATAGAATTTCTAAATTTGATAATTCGTTATATCTACTTAAAATGTAACTATTAAAAAAAAAAAAAAAAAAAAAAAAAAAAAATTAAAAAAAAAATTATATATGTACTAAATTTGAATTCATATAAACTAGCAAAGTGTCAATCTGGCTTACAACACTTATGTTAAACCACAAATAGATAAAATATTTAAATATACCAATGTAAATGAAAATGTAAAATATTTTATATCTATTAATAAATAATAATAAATACAACTGTTACTGAAGTACAGTATATTTCGTTAGTTATTTTTTAAAATGACTAGTCGTTTTTCATTTTCTTATAAAAAAAATACTACAATAGCAGTTAAAACAACGAATACTATTTTCTATAAGAATGACCTACATGTAGTTACTGTAAAAATATTCTGAGTGTATGCTATTTTTAATGAATTCTTATTTAGTTTTTTTTTAGAGTAACTTCTTAAATTGTATGATTTCACAGTTTAACAAAATCAGAAAAATGTTATGCATCGGGGTTGCGACCTATCATTTCTAAAAGACTTTTGGACGCCGATGACGAATATGGCCTTAGATTTTTAAAGTTAGTTAGTTAGTTAGGTAAAGAAATATTTGCAAAATACTTTTTTTTATGAAATTAAAATTTTTTGATAAACTTTTTGTAAAATAATATAATATTAAAAATAATACAGGAAAAAAACTCGCGTGCTTTCGATTTAAGTTTAAGAAACAAATTGCTTAAACTACAAAAATGTTATATATTTTATTAGTGTCTGACCGAACAATTCGGCCTAAAAACTATATTTGATCGGGTTTTTGGTATCTAGAGGCAATGAGGACAAGTTTTGGTATTGTGAACATGTTTGTTGAGCCGATTTAATTCGATTTTGTGTATAAAATTTAAGGAAAAAGCCGAAGTTTAGCTATAAAGTTAAAAGTTCGGCCGCCGAACTATTTTCGATTTGGCCGAACTTTTGGAGGCCGAACAGTGAATTCATTGCTTAAATACGGACTTTTATTTAAATTTGACACTCAAAATCGCATCTAATCAGCCCAATAAACATTTTTCCATTCTCCAAATTTGCCCATAATCCTTAAAAATACCGAATACTGACCAAATGCATTTTCTGGCCGAACTGTTCGGTCGGACACTATATTTTATGCCGTAAAAATATGGAGTCTGTAACAAATCTGAATTAAACAAAATTCAGATAAAAACATTCAAATATGTTTAACACATGTTTAATAATCAATACCAACCAAGTTCCAGTTAATTGAAGTGCGATTTTTTAAAAAAATAACGATTTTAAATAATACATGCTCAAAAATGTATTTTTTTATTTTCCCATAGTAAATACATGCAAAATTAATTGAAAAATTAATGTAAGCAATTTTGAACTTCAGATTGAGTTTACCGAAGATTTTGATATGAAAGCGCGCGGTTCTTTCGCTGAAATTAATTAAGTGGAGAATAAAATTAACATCATGTGCTAAAATTTTGCAAATTCAATTAAGGGGTTTTATAATATGCACAAAAAAAAAAAAAAAAAAAAGTGAAGATTTCACTTTAATTCCAAGGATATAGTACATCGTTTACACAATCGCAATTAATTGATGTGATTTTTAATGCTCAAAGTCCATACTTTAAAACCATATTAAAAGTTATTCGTAGTTTATTCAGGTCTATGAATTAATTAGAAATTTTAAAGAAAAAACCTATATTTTTGGTAAAAGTTAAATTCGTGAATATGTATTTCGAAAAGTGGAGCTAATATTAAAATTTGGTGTTCACATTCGTGATCTACGTTCTAAAATCTATCACAATTGATAGTGTGATGCTTTGTTAGTGTTTAACAGTGTTTTTTTAATTGATTTATATATTTTAAATTTAGAATTCCAGAGCTACAAAATGATATCAATAAGTGTCTATTTATCTCTTACAGTAACTAATAAGCGCACCATGATTGTTAAGCTTCAGCTGACAAAAACCATACTCAAAAAAGCATCACAGTTACTACATGGCAGTTGTTTGTGTAGTAATCAGTAGTTAGTAGTTAGTGCTTTTAACCGCAATTACAGTTTATTTTCTATGAAATAATACAAAACAATTATTATGACATTTATTTTTTTTTTTTTTTATAAAAAGAGAAGCAACACTCAGGAAATTCTTCCTATTAATTAATATGTTGCTTTCTTTGGAAAGGGGATAGTGGAGAGATGAAAGGTGGTGAAAGATGAAGGGCTTCAAACATGGCAACACTGCAATTGCTAGAGATGATAAGTCTTAGAACAGTTGTTGGTCGCCACCTGATGTAGAGTTGGCGAATTCATTGAAGCTTTTTGTTTCATAGTGCAAGTGCTATGGGAACACCGAAGGTGGGCGCAGCGATACATATAAGTGATAGAAAACTCATACATATTATTTTTCTAAATTGATGTTGTCGACACCGGGAATTGAACCTGGACCATCTGTGTAGCAGTCCAACGCGCTAACCATTCCAATACAACGCCTACACAACTGAAGAAAATAACTGTACACTCAGAAAAGTTCTACAGTTACTATATGGCAGTTATTTGTGCAGTAATGCGTCTGTAGTTGTGTTAACTGCAATTGCAGTTGTTTTTCTTAGAAAAATAATTTTCAATATTTTTGGGGGCAGATTTTTTTAAAAAATCTACCAAAATTAACGCATTTCGGTAACAGTTATTTTATGCAATTGTTTCAACTTTTTGACAAAGTGTGTTTGTATCAAAACCAACCAACATGGAGAAGTAACAAGCGACTTGTTTATAAATTTTTTCTCTTTTATCTTTATTGTAAAACAGAATGTTAAATACGATAGACAAATAAAATGAAAACGCTGTACATTTTTATTAAATAAATGAAATATTAAGGTAAAATTTTGAATAGAAGATACATTTATTTACTTGAAGATTATTAAATGTTGTACGTAATTCTTTTCTTGTATCTTTTTAATATTTATATATTAATTCAATTCAATAAGACGAAAAGAAATCAAAGAAACAATATTCCATCTCTTTAACCCTCTAACCGGCAAGTACGCCAAAAAAGTGTTTTATTATAAAAATGAAAGCTATATCCATAGAGAACGAAGTTAGCCACATATTTTGCGAAGTAATGTTTTGTGTACATGTCATGGTTTGGAAGCGAGAAAGCGTTAGTGTTAAAATTTTCAGTAATTTCAAAAAATAAATATTTTGAAACAACCACAATTTTGAAAAGTCCTTAAAACACATTTCTGTTAACATGAAACCATTCATATTCCACACAAAGGAAGATTAAAGCTTAAACTTTTGGAAAATACTCTAAGTTTGTTCCAAGGACATACAGGACTTTAAAAGGATACATATAATGGACATCATCTTATCTTGAAAGCGAGTGAACGGATTTTTATGAAATTTGGCAGAAATATTATATTTGGTAACACTATCAAAGCTTCAAAGTTTCGTCAATATATATTAAAGTTAAGGTTCGTTTTCGCTCGATTTCGCGTTTTTTCGAAAAACGAAAATCGCCAAATCATTTTATCTAAAAGCTCAAAACGGCTAATTTTTGGACTGTTGTTATATCTTTGTAAGAAGAATAATTTATGACTTAATTTTATAGGTTAGTTTTTGAGATAGCCTCTAAACCTATTTTGACCCATATCGCCTAAAATAGGCAAAAAAAAAAATTTAGGCAAATGTAGTTATTTTAACTTCCATTTGCAGTTGATTTTACCTACATAATTTTCTTAGTGTACTTTTGCAACAGTAAGCAGTTATACATAGAAAGCAAACTTTAAAAGCTGGGAATTGATATTTTGGTGTTTTTCGATGTATCGAATCAGAATTTCCGAATTAAAACCGAAACCCAAGAAAAACTTTTTTTTCGTTGACCGGTGTAATAATTAGAAAATTTCATTGTATCTCCAATGCATGAAAACGTCATAACTGAAGTACCGTTTGGAATTTAGTATTTTAAATGGGAAGTAGGAAATACAAATTTTTATTGTATCGAATGAAAAAAATATTTTTAAAATACCAAAAACAGTGCGCCCCGGCAGGCTAGTTGGTAGCGTGCTGGCTTATCAGTGCGGGGGTCGTGGGTTCGATTCCCACCAGAGGCACTGGACTGTTTTCGCTACAGCGCGTCGAAGGCCATAGTAGCTAGTGCTCGGTTAGGGTAATAGTTTATAATCTGTAATTATATGATTATAAATTAATAAATAAAAAAATAAAAAAAAAATACCAAAAAAAAGCAACTGTTAAAAAAAAGCAGTTTTTAGCAAGTTTTTCAGTTATTTCTAAATTTTTTAATTACGACATTGTTAGTTAACTACATTTGTTAGTTGTTAGTTTTTCAACAGTTAAAAACAACTGAATTTTATCGGTAACTACCTTTGTCGCCTTTTTAACTGAAATTACATTAACTGTCATTTTCAGTAGTCTACTTCCAAACTTTTTTCAGTATACTATGAAAATTACTGCCATGTAGTAACTGCTGAACTTTTTTTAATTATTGTGTCTATATATTTATGCAAAAAGTCCTCGATATCGAAAAACTTGAACTTTTAATTTTTCCAATTGAACTTTTCTTTTTACAACATTAAACATAAAAGTTTTAAAATATCAGCATGTCTTTTGTAAAAATGATAATGAACTTGAATGGCACAAGAGTGAGTTTAGATAAAACAGCAACAAAAATCAGACAACATAATACAAACTGTTCAGCGTAAAGTGCAACATAAAAATGTACATAATGTAAATATTTGATAAAAGCATGAACATAGACAATACGTATGTCCCAAATATGAGAGGACTATCAAGAAGTACTATAACTATAATTTTGCAATTTAAAAATTGGAAATTACTTAAAATTGAAGTTATTATTTTAAAAAGTTACTCAAAATTTTATGAAAAATAGGTGTCAAAACAATAAAAAAAACAACAAAAAAAAAACAAAAACGACTACGTATTTTAACTATTGTTATATTAGACCGCCAAAAAATCTATTCCGAGAAGCATAGTTGCAAAAATAATTGCGCAAAACAACTGCTACTAATATACGGTATTTCGGTTAAATACTATATTTTATGAATGTCGAAAATAGTTATTAAACACTCCCACAGTAAAATGATTACAATTACACTCAGGGAACTTATGCTGTATTTGTAGTTGTTTAAGTTTTAATACAGTATCTTTATTTTAAGTGAAAATATAGAAGAAATTTCATTTTTGACTACATTTGCAGTTCATTGAAAAAACAAACCACATAATTTTACTGTATTATGATTTTTTCATTCTTTTTATACAGAAGTTTACCAACTCCGGAAATTAAGAAGGTAGAAATGGCTAAAAAAAAAGACAGACATTTTTGATTACATTTGGTGTCATTTCAATTGTAATTTTTAGTAATTTCTACCATCTTAATTCCCTGAGTGTGTTATTAACTACGTTGAAGAGAAAGAGTTACATTTTTTTTTAATTATTCCATAATAATTGTACCTTGTCTTAGCCAAAGTTTGTATGACCGACTGTTCGGAAGCAATATTTAGACACATTTCGTAATTATTAAATGTACACTCCAAAAAATTCTGTAGTGTCAGCAGCATTTTTGATGGGAGGACCCTTGCAGAAAAATTTGCTAATATCATCAAAAAAATTGATACATTCAGCAACGTTTCTGTTATATTTAGTAATTTGTTTGCTGTTATTATACTGCCAGAGGCCACTAATGTGCCAATTATCACTTGACCGAGAAATTCGAGCACACACCATAAACATTTTCGAAATTGATTACTGCAACATAATTTTTTTATTCAAAAGTCCCAAAATTGTGAGAATGGAAAAAGTTTTTTTTTTTTTGGATAACTTTACAAAATGTTGGACAACATTTTTGGTGTGTTTTTCAAGTACCCAATTTCAAATTTTAAAAAAATGTTTTCAACAAAATCGAAAAAATTGGGATTATCATTCCAGGGAATTGTTTAAAACATCTTAGAGAATGAAAACAACAAATTTTAAAAATATCTCACGGTGCACTTGGGTAGGGCAACAATTTGATTTTTGCGGATTTCTAAGAAATTGTGTTTTTTTTTGGTAATAACAAGGCCTATTGCTGTCATAAAATACTTTAATTCAAAAAATAGCTAATTTTAACTAAATTTTTTATTTTCATTCTCTAAGATGTTTTAAACAAGTCCCTGGAGTGCAAATCTCAATTTTTTCGATTTTGTTGAAGAATTTTTTTTTTTAATTTGAAATTGGAGATTTGTACTAAAAATAATTAAGAAAAATTATTAAACTTTTATTTTCAGAAAATTGCTAAATATTTTTCATTTTGTTGCTTTTGTTTTGCACAGCCTCATTTTGGGAGCTACCATATTTTTCTTTGCCTTTTCCCTCATATTTATTTTGATCAGTTTTTTATGTACTTCTTATATACTCTATTTAATAATATAAAAGATCCAATTAAAATTTTTTCCAACGGAATTTAGTACTCGTATGTATGTTTTGTTGCTTTTGTTTTGCGTGACACTGTATACAAAGGATATTTTGTATTAGTAAGGATTTCATTATTTTTGTGTAGAAAAATATCATAGACCCCATTATATGGTTATAATAGTTCATGTTGTTTATGAAATATTTCATAAATATTGATGAAATTGTTACATTGGACGAGTATTGATGAAATTTATTCTTGTTTTCTCTGGGTGCAGGTTTATTAAAAAATGTCTGTTTTCTGGCCGTCGAATGGTGTTATTTACAAACTAGCTTAAAAACACGATACTTCGTTACTGGTAGTTTTAAATACCGAAATATATTTAAAAGAAAACTAAATTCTTAATCTACAAAATTTTCTCATAACATTTTTTTTTTTGTAGTGTATGTTTCAATTTCAAGTCTGAGATTTCTAACCTTTTGGGCTTTGTATAGGTCATTAAACTTTTTATCTTTGAAACACCTTTAATATCCCATTTTATCAAAAATTCAAGTAGTAGAGTATTTTCATAAGCTCATACCTCCAGAAACTCACACTTTAAGTTTTAGTCGTTTTGTCAGGACTTGTCTCTCCCCTTAAAAATTTCCAAATCCCAGTATTAGCGGGTGCCTACATTAAAAATTCAAATTTTCTAACTTCAGCGATTTGTGCAGGCCATTAAAGGGAAGACTTTTGAACCTCAATTTTTATTAGGATCCTCGCGAAAATTCCAAAAATACATTATCTCTGATTTAATACATACACATTATTAAAATTGAATTTTCTAGAAAAAACAAATGGTGCTTCGCTTTTGCTCCTGAAGAAGGAATATTCAATAATCCTGTCTAAAAGGATATCTATGCGAGAGAAAAAACCTAAATATCGTAATTTAAATTTCTAGCTTTAACAGGTTGCCCGGGAAATTAAGAAGTCTTAAAACCCCGTTTAAGGTGATGTCTCAGCGGTATTAGGAACACACATACCAAATTTCACGTTCCTTGAAATAGCGGTTAAACTAGGCTTTTTTTTACCAGGTTTCTGGTGAAAACCCCAAAAATATTATATCAGTGAGTAAAGTCATATTAGTAGTTGGAATTTAAAAAACGCTGGATCAAGTTTAGCTAGGCCGCCTAAGGGGAGTCTTTTACAATTTCAGCCCCTCCCCGTAGGAATTTCGAAAAACCCTCTCTAAGCGGATGTCTACTTGGGATTCTAAGCCAATATACGAAATTGTAAGTTTCCCGCTTTATAACTTTGTACAGGCCTTCAATGAGGAGAATTTTCTCCTTCATGCCACTTACCCGAAAGAATTTTCTTATTTATAATAATAATTTTCACGAATAGATTAGTTTCCATGCAAACAACTAAAAATTTAACTAACATTTAGTAGATTCTACAGTTTTTTCTGCTGTTTTTATTTTACTTATATTTAGCCACAAGATTCTACTAATTTTACTGCTTTTTCCTGCAATGTCATTTTTAAATAATTTTTAACTTTTTCTGCTATTTATACAGACTTATTTGTATGAGTGTAAAAATAAGGCTGCAGAAAAAACTGATAAAATTAGCAGACCTTTTTGCTAATTATTAATAAAATTAAAACAGCAAAAATTAAACAGTTAAATATACAAAAATTAAATTATATTAGAGTTGAATTTTAATTTATTAAAAAAATTATCGTGTAAAATGGCGAAAAATTGTAAAAAAAAAATTTGCTAAATTTTTAATATTTTATTTAAAAAGCGCACCTTTAAAGGTTTTGATAGTTTTTCAAGTAGAATATTTTGTTAAAAAATAACCGGTTAACCAACCCAAAAAATAGTTTCTTGAATATTCGTAAATGCAAAATATTCGAAACCGGTTCGGTTTTGGAAACTCTAAATACAGTTAAATAAAATTGATAAGTTTCTTTATTAAAAAAACAAAGTTTATAGCCAGAGTACACAAAAAATGGCAAAATCTGTAGTGTCTATGGCAAAAAATAAATATTTGAAAAAGGCAAAAACTAGCAAAATTACAAGAAAGTTAAAAAATTCGACTTTTTAAAAGAAAAAGCTAACAATTTTGAGTAAAAACGCATTTCAAGCGAAGATAATTAAAAAGGCAAAAGCTCAAAAATTGTAAGAAAAAGCGGATTTAAAGACAAAAAATTAAAAATAAAAAAAATGGCAAAAAAAAAACAAATATGAGTAAAAATGGAAGTAATAGAGCTGGCAAAATTATTAAGAAGTGGCATCTTTTTAGCGGCCAATTTCACGTTTAATGGTTAAAAAAAAATGCTGGTAAAAATAAAAAATTTTCCGTGATTTGCGTGTTTTAATGCTTCTTTCAAGGAAACAATATAACAATTTGGTACACACAGAGAAAAATTTAGCTATTTGCCAACTGAAATTCGGTTACTACAACTTAAATTCGATTATTACGAATTTCAGTTGGTTGGTAAAACTGAACATTAGTTTTCACAATCATGTTCTTTTAGTTTAACTGAATTTTAGTAGCAACACTCAAAATATTTAGAAATCTAATGTAAATATCGTTGTACAAACTGAATTTATAAGTTGTTACCATTAATGTACACTTCTTAATTCGGTTGGCACTTTATTTCTCAGTGTGTATCAAATGAAATACAAACTGGTGTCAATCTTTTCATTGAAGTACTATATATATTGAAAAGTTTTAAAACAAAAAAGTTTCGAACAACTTTAAAATCCATTTTTACCCTCTAAATATGCGATTGTGCCGTTATGTTTCTTAACAATTTTTTATATTACTTTTGTCCCTTTTTCTCTTATATACAATTTTCAATGAAATCTGAAGAACTTGACCAACAAGCAAGTTTTAAATATGATGATTTTCATATCAAAACCGATATGCGTTGAACCCGACCCTCTTAGATTTTGATGAAATTTTTTATACATCTAAATCTCATTTTTGAAAATATGTGGGCGTGGCAAGGTATCGAAGTTTTTGAAAAATGACGTTAATATGTACTTTCAAGCTGTGATTACTACGGAATGGCTCAACCGATTTCAAAGATCTTGGTACTATTAGAAAGGTAATTAAATCAGCTTTCGAAAACATACACTGCAAAAATTTTATATTACACTGAAAAATTTTTTGTTGGCAGAAATAAAACTTTAAACTAGGAAAACACTTCAAAGGCCAATGGTTTTTTTCCAAAAAAAAAATTTTTTAGTAAGGTCTCTTTAATATATCTAAAAACTAAAATGTCGTTTTTTTTCTTTTTTTTTAATTTCTTTAAGTAAATGCATCTCTTGTTAACTTATATTTATATTTTAATATCATTGTGTGACAAAAAAGAATAAAGTAGCTATACTTTGAAAGTTATACAGATTTTTTGTAATTCTAATAGATTAGAACAAGAATCGTATTATCAAATTTTTCAGACACCCCCAAAATATGGATTTACCCTTGGAAATTTTTTTTTTTTATTTTTATTTTTTTAAATTTAATATATAATTTTGAGCAGCTGTATGTATATGTTTTCGAAAGCTAAATTAAATACGTTTCTAATGGTACCAAAGTCTTTGAAATCGGTTTAGCCATTCCGTAGTAATCACAGCTTGAAAGTACATATTATCGTCATTTTTCAAAAACTTCGATACCTTGCCACGCCCACATATTTTCAAAAATGCAATTTCTAAATATGAGGTTGTGTTTGTATAGGTAAAATGTAGCTGGATGCAATCATCAAATTCTGAGAGGGTCGAGTTCAACGCATATCGGTTTTGATATGAAATTCATCTTGTATCCAATTTTCAATTAAATCTGGAGAACTTGCTCAACAAATATGTAGAAAATGTTACGTTTCGATATTTTAAACTATGTTACCCCACCCCCTGGGTATACCTATAACACAACTCTTTTATACACTCAGATGTGTTTATCTAAAATTTTAATAAATTTACAAATAAGGATGAAATTATAAAACTAAAAAAAAATTCCAATGATGATAGAGAATGATTAAAAACTGCATCATTTTTTGGTAACATTTTTAGTTTTCATGTTGATCGATTGCCAGTCATACATTTAATTTTAAGCAATAGTCGTCTAGGATTTCGTGCAGGTTGTCCAATAACAATAGACTACTTGTTAAAATCTGTTCAAAAGAGAATGGGTGAATAAACCGAACAAGTGTAAGCAAAATAAAAAAGACTAACATGAACATTTAAATCTATACGTTAATAGATAATGTTGATGATGATGACGATGAAAATGAAGGCGAGGATGATGTGATGCATTCTAATTTATTGCACTGCAACTCAACTAAACAACAAATGCGCATGACTCTACTATGCGAGTAATCATATCAAAATTTTTACCGGTGGTTTACTCAAAAACCTCAATAAAATCAAACATACACCGGGTAATTGTAATGAAACCGAATTTAAATAGTTTTAGACATTTAAAGTGACATGTTGTTAAAAAAGTAACAATAAATGATCAATTAAAATGCAGAAAATTTAATAGAAATCGTGAAAAAGTTAAAAATTGTAAAAAAAAATCTAAAACGGAAATTTTACTTATAAAAAAAAAAGGAAATAAAAACTAATAAATCAAAGAAATATTTTATATATAAACCCGAGTTAAATTAAGGAGTGAGTGTTAGAAATAAGTACAAAAAGGCGGGGGTATAAGAAAAAATCCCTTGTAAATGTTTATGTGTGTCGTCTATATGTGAATGTGAATGTGTATGTGTGTATTACATTAAAAGAACATGTGATGGTCGGTCCCACACTTACAATAACACTTTTACGTATTCCAAGTTTAGTTAAGTTTCCTTTAACATTTTCTTTCATATTATCGATGACCTCATACAAAATTAATAAATCAATAATTGATTTTGACTAACGAAAAACCAACACATTTTTCAAAATATCCACGTAGTTGCAGGTACAATGCAACTAAAGGACCTATTAATAATTTTGATTGACCCCAAGAAAACAGGAGTTTTATATATCCAAATTATGATAGAAATCAATAGCAAGTAGTAATTGTAGCATATTTTTAGGCACATAAACGTGATTTTGTTGTATGAGCTTTAACAAAACCTTATGTACACAGTGATGTAATTGTTTATATGTTGTTTTTGTGTTTGTTTTTAGCTTAAGCACAAATTTTTTCTTTAGAAATTAAAACGAAAAATCTCATATAACTATCAAGGAGAGTCTCCCGATGGGGTTTCTCCGATCCGAATTCAGATATGCAATAGAGCAGCAAAAAATAAGGGACACGTATTTTTGTTTACCGGCTGAATCTCACTTTAGGAATTAAAAAGTGGCGTCAAAAAAAGAGGTGTCGGTTTCTTATTGTTCCCAAAATTGTTTACACAAATGGGGTAACAAACGAAGGAGTTTTTGAAAACATACTTAACTGGCATATAAAACATGTGCGATAATTTTGAATTATTTTTATTATTCAAAAAAATGTGTTTTAAGTGTTATTAAAACTGGAAGTTTGTTAAGGAATTATAGTTGGTTTAAGCTAAAAATTATGTATAGCAATGCCTATTTAGTTTAATCGAGGGTGGGTCTGAGATTTTTCAGATATTCGTAACTGTTTGTCTCATATGCGACTTTTCCCGAAGAGGCTTTTCACATTTATTATAAATATTTAAAATAAATGGATACACAGAAAAAACTAAAAACGGGTTTCAATTAAAAATTTTATTGAATCAATTAATATTTTAATTGATTTTGCACCTACGACTGAAATGATAGTATTAACTAAAAAAATTTGCAGACAGTTTATTAAAACTCTTTCAATTAAAATAATAATAATATCAATTAAAAGAGTTATTGTTTTTCTTTACAACCTCAATTAAAAAGTTTAGTTAAATTGATTAAAACTTTAATTGAAACTTGAGAAGAAAACAATGGTAGTTTTAATTGAAAACTCGTATTTTTTTATTTTTGTTATATGTCCCACATTAAATAAAAAAAGAAATGTAGATTTGTAAATTAAATTGACATTTTATTTATAATAAAATTAAAGCTTTTTAATATAAACATGTATTATAAGCAAACAAATAAAAGTAATGACAAAATTTTTGTTTTGCTTGTCTTGTCTTGAACTTTTTCTTGTAATTGAATTGCTTTCTTAAAAAATCACACACAACTTTAAAATGATAGTTTAATGATACTTATACTTATTGAAAATGTAATTATTTACAAAAATAATAGTTTAATTGTCCTTTTTCGATAAGGTTTATTTAAATCCACATGTGCACTTTTATTACCACAGATAAAACACGAAACTAAATTAAGTTTTCGTGCGTACACGAATATCTCAACAAAAAGAGTGTTGCAAACTCTAGTGAAATAACTACGATTTTGCGTGTATTTGAAATCGGTAAACTATTTAACTTATTAAAAGTTAATCATTTGCGATTTTTTTTTCTTTTTATTTACAAATTAAATAATATATTGATATAATTAAACCTTTGTTTGATTACACAGTGACGCAATATTCAACTTTTTGACTCCAAACAAAAAAACACTTATCCCAGCCGAAAGTACTCGATGAGAGGAGAAAAGTAATTTCTGGATTTTGCTAGATTGGTTGCCGTTCGTTTTTATGAGCCTCTATAATTTTTTCGCCAAATTCGATTTTGAGCACTTTTTTGCAATTTTCTTCTCTTTTTCGCATGGCCATAGCTCGAAAAATGCTGTGAATTTTTTTTGCAGTCTTCAGCAAAGTTGTAGCTCTTGAATCGGCCAACAAAAATGCTGAATATATTAAGTCGGAAAAATTTCATCTTCATGCTCAAACCCCCAAAAATGTCGAAAAAATTACCACTTTTTTCACCGATTTTTTCCGTGTGCCTTTTTTAAACTTTTGCTCAATAAAAACAATAAAATCAAAAAAACAAAAAAAATGAAAATTAATCACATTTGTATGGCAAAATCCGTATCAAGGAGTGGTCGTATGAAGTTAGTATGTACTGGAAAGTTGTTCATAATTTTATAGGCTACATTTCTTCCCTTGATTGTTTGGTAAAATTTTCAATAGTTCAAGAGCTGTAGTCGAAAAACGGAAAAAATCGGTGAAAAAAGTGGTAATTTTTTCGACATTTGGCGAAGAAACTATAGAGGCTCATAAAAAACGAACGGCAACCAATCTAGCAAAATCCAGAAATTACTTTTCTCCTCTCATCGAGTACTTTCGGCTGGGATAAGTGTTTTTTTGTTTGGAATTTTTGTGTTGCACTGTGTTATTTAATCTAAATAAAATAAAAAAAAAATAGTTTGCCAAATTTTTAAAAATTTTGTTTACATGTTGTCAACACTGTATGGATATATTAGAAAATTCAATAAATTTTTTAATTGAATCAATTAAAAAAATTGTTTAAATTGCCATTGATATTCAAACAATCGATTAATTAGATATTTTTGGCCCATAATTTTTTCTGTGTATCAACATTTTTGGTTTTTTTTTTGGAGTACTTCAATACAGTGTACGATTTCGTTAATTTCAAACATGTTTTCGTACCTTTTAACCCTTAAACATCCTATTGGGCCGCTAAAAACAAATAAGGGACCCGTGTGTCCCATATTTTTTTCTCCTCTATCACAATTTCGAATTTCATCAAGATCGCAGAAAACCCATCGGTTTCCTTGTACATCAATTACAAAGTTAAATGTCAACAAGTTGAATGAGTTCGTAGACGTTTTTTGAAAATTGTATTTTTGGCAACAATTTTTGTATATAAATGCTTTAGTGAATGTAATTATAAATAAATGTTTGTATCTTTGTGTATTTAGTTGATAGAATTATCTTAAAATATCTTTCATTTTATACCTTTAACAAAAATGTTTCTAAATCAATTTATTGGCTGAACACTTCTTTATAATTTGAATGCACATTTACAAATATCAATACATACTAATAATACAGTGGATTAATGTCTAGAAAATTTTAACTTTCTAAAGCATAAATGTTTCTAAAATATATTGAAACAAAATTTCTGAAATTCTTAAGATTTTGAAAATATTTAAAATTTTTTGGTGTTCTATCCCTGCAGGAAGCTTGGGGTCAAGTGTCTCCAAGTCTCCACTTTTGTCTACTATTTTGTTGACATTGTCAACTAAGCGTCTACACTATTTACTTTATTAACTCACTAGTAAATTTTTGGTTCCAATGTCTACATATGGTCCCATTAAAACTAATTAGTCACTAGTGGATCTATGGTTCTTATGTCTACATGTGGTCCCATAAGAACTAACGAGTCACTAGTGAATCTTTGGTCCAATGTCTGCATATGGTCCCATAAGAACTACCTAGTCACTAGTGAATCTATGTTTCTAATGTCTACATATGGTGCCATAAGAACTACCTAGTCACTAGTGAATCTTTGATTCCAATGTCTACATATGGTCCCATAAGAACTACCTATTCACTACCTAGTCAATAGTTCTAATGTCACTAATGATTTTCAATGACACGTACATGTTAAATGTCTACAGCAAATTACATTGCCTGGGGAATATTTGGTTAGTAGTACTGCTGACACAGTCAATAGTGAATCAATGCTTTTTCACTATTGACATATCCTGCAGGGATGTTATTCAAAACGAATACACATAAAAGTGAATACGGTGCGTATGAGCAATTTTTTATATAGATATTATGTTACGTATACGCAGAGTTCTATGGAACTACTTTTTTATTTGTTTAAAGTTTACATAGTAAATTTTAGTATATATTTTTTTTTAATTTTTAACAACAAAATCACAAATATCTATTAAATATCAGGTTAATTCGAAAGAATTGGTGTAATTAGATTTGTATAGGATGACAGCATTTAAGAACTATAAAAAGTTTCTTAAATATATTTTTGCTTTGACATATTTGATGGTATGACCTCTGCTTAAAAGGGGTTTTTAATCGTCAATTCGAATGAAATTTATGCCATGTGAACGGCATGAAAAATATACAATAAATTGTTTTACAACATTTCATTGTTTCCTATTTTAAATACTTTGTTTTACCTAGGTAAATGTCATTACCAGGTACAGGAAGTGCAGGCATTAAAAATCATATTTTAACCCTCGAACCGGCCTAAGCATTTTTCCAATGAAATTTGTACCATGTAACATTGGGGAAAATTAGACTTTTTTTGAGCAAATTTGCCAACAGCCCACAGTTTTAAACGAATTTGTAAAGAATAAAATCTGAAAAATAATTGAATAAATTTCAGATCTATTCCTCAAGAGCGTTTTTTAAAGGTAATATATTTTATATCCTTAAGAAATCGTCAAAATCAGCAAAATATCCATTTTTTTGATATTTCGGCTATAAAAATTAAATAGTTGTTGGATATATATGAAATATATCTCAAATTATGGGCTATTATATTCTCTCTTCATTAGATCCGGGTCCATGATTTTATTTTCTTAATAATAATCAAATTAAATTTAAAATATTTACTTTTTGCTTTTACTACTGCATCTTTACTATCTTACCAAATGCGTTGAACTTTTCTTTATTTAAAAAATAATATTTTGTTCTACAAATGACCATCATTAAAATAATGTTTAAAAAATCACAAAGCCTTGTATTTTTAACAAGATTATGACATTCTTATTTGTTTTGTAAAATACATATTGGGTATACAAGTTAATAATGTCGATCTTTTTGCTTGAAAAATGCATTTATTATAATTACAACATGAATTGATACATTATTTAAAGTATTGTCCATCGCCACAACTTTTTAGCATCTTTCTGGTAGCATATGGATTTCGCGCCAAAAGAACTGCTCCTTTTTTGAGGTAAAGAATGAATCAAGCCAATTTCTGATACCCTGTTCTGAAGTGAAGAGTATTAAAGTAAGGGCGTTCTGCATCGATCGAAACAACTGGTAGTCAGAAGGGGCAAGGTCTGGGCTATAAGGAGTATGAGCCAAAACTTCTCGTCAACTATTTTCCAAATAGTTTTTGACCGGTCTTGCAACATGTGGCCGAGCGTTGTCATGATGGAAGATTATGGCCTCGTGTTTGGTCGAATATTCTGGTCGTTTTTCGTCGATTGCTCTCTTCAAACGAATCAATTGTGTTCGGTACAGCTCCCCTGTGATCGTCTGACCCGATTTCAACAGCTCATAATACAAAACATCCTTCTGATCCCACTAAATACAGAGCATTACCTTGGCGCCATGGATATTCGGCTTCGTCGTTGATTTGGCTGGTTGGCCGGGCTTTACATATGACTTTTTGCGCTTAGGGTTATCGTAATATATACATTTTTTATCACCAGTAACAATACGATGCAAAAATGACTTCTTTTTGTAGCGTTCATGCAGCATTTCTGACATGCAAAATCGCCTTTCAACGTCTCTCGGCTTTAATTCATATAGGACCCAATTTCCTTGCTTTTGAATGAATCCCAATGCTTTTAAACGTAGGACTTGTTTTGTGACTTCCAATGATAATGCAAGTTCTTCTTGCGTTTGACAACAATCCTCGTGGAGTAGTGCTTCCAATTCCTCATCTTCAAACCTTTTCGGCTGACCAGGCCTCTCCTTGTCTTCTGTGTCGAAATCAACACTTTTGAATCGCGCAAACCATCGTTCACAAGTTTTGTTGAGTTGGTGCATCTTGACCGTAAGCTTCTACCAACAATCGATAACTTTCAGCAACCATTTTCTTCAAATGAAAGATGATTATCATACTTCCCCGCAACACTTCTTTTTAGGCACGAAATTCGACATTATTATAGCGATTGGAAAAAATGTGTGTTTACACTTTGGCGTCTATCGAATACTGACTTATAATGACAGATGTTTACCCTCCAAAATACCATATTTGTTATTATTGATACAAACCATATGTAACAGTTATGCCATATGTTATCCAAATCGGCATTATTAACTTCATATAGTGCAGTTCATATAGTGCAATATGTAAAAATATATAATTACTAGGGCAAGTTTTGTTTTGGAATGAAACAAGTTAAAAATGAAAGGGCAAAATACGAATCAAAATGTGTTAACAGTAAAAAGTTAAATATTAAAGTTTTATTTAATTTTCCTTTATTAAATTTTGATTGCGCATAGTATAATCATGTGGTTTTTCAAGTTATCAAAAAGAAACGATTTACTTTGATCACTGATGTATAAAATATCAGAAAATATCTAAAGACAAATTCTATGATTTTGAGACATATATTTAACTGAAAAAATCTGAGATTTTGAGTCAGATTGTAAATAATTGTTCCTAGAAAATTTGAAGAAATGCTTGCAAGTCTTACACTCAGGGAAATTATGTTGTAAATATTTGTAGTTGTTTGAGTTGTAATACAGTATCTCTATTTTTAAGCGTAAAAACAGTCATTTGTAGAAGAAATTTAATTTTTTACTACATTTGTAGTTCATTTAAAAAAACAAGCCATACTAAATTACTGTATTATGATTTTACATTCATTTATACAGTTTTTATTTTTTTTATTTAAAAAAATAAAACAAATAAATGTTTGTTTATGTTTTACTATATGTGGTTAATATTTACCACATTTGTTGTTAATTTTTTAAAAATATTATTAATACATTTGCAGTGGTCTTTACCTATATAGTATTCTAAGTGCAGAAATGTAAGAAACAAAAATTATTTTTTTTTTTCAAAATAAGCCCACTGTACTAAACAATTACTTTGCATTACAGTGTCGTCAAGCGACGTAATTTATTAACTGTAAATACGTACATTCGTTATATAAATACATAAATGAAAAAGTAGAATGAATACTTTCCGAAAAGATACAATAAATGGGATAAAATTGCATGCAGCATCTAAAACAATGCTCAAGCACAATTACAACAATAATTGTCAATAGAACGAAAAAAACAACAGAATTTCCAAAACAACTTGTGAATTTTCTACATAGATACTTGACAAAACCAACAAAAATAAAAAATACATTCATACAAAACTTAAACTATTTTGAATAAATTGATTTGCATACTGTGTACAGTGGGATGTTTCACAAATATTTTGGAAATAATTCAGAAATTATTTATTCATAGGATTGCCATAAAACTTCACACAGCCATAATCAAAGTAATTTTAAGCTTAAGTTTCAAAGAAGGACCCACTAGATCCATCAGGCGCTAATCAATTAGACGCCAAAGTAGGACACCTCAGGTATTCAAAAATGTTAAGAGCTTGCCAATTTTATATTTACCAACCGATTTTCAAAAATAAAAAATTTCTGTAATCTGCTGTAATCTGTAATGTCCCACAACAAATACGCTCACTCATGTGGGTTATCTCTTAAAGTGCATAAGCTATCTGTATTCGAAAATCAAAATTTTGCATTTTTGTAATAGCTTGGTCCGGTTTTTCGTCAATGGAAACAACAAATCAAGTCCAATTGCTTTGAAAAGTGTTGGTGATATTAACAACAAGTCATTTAATTAAACATATATTGTTCACGTAAACATAAAATGACTCTAAAAAAATTATTAAAAAAAAACGTAGTTTTAGTAAATTTTTGGTCAAAAAGTAGCAAGACTCTTTGCCTCCTGTTTAAACGTTTTTTATGGAACACATATAGGCTAATTTTGCAATAAAATATTTGTTAATGAACTTATTGTAATGTTTTTATTAAAACAGAAAAAAAAGTTATATAAGACTAAATTAAATTCCACAATTCAAAAAAAAACTAAAAATTTCCAAAGATGTGTTTGTTTATATTTATGGCTGTCTTGTTCACATTTGAAGTGATGTTAAAAAAGAATAATGCTATCATACATACATTTTTGGACTAAATTGGAGCACCTGTATCCGATTTTCACTTTTCAATTTCGACAGTGCAATCAGAGAAAAAATTGGTTCTCATTTTTGAAAATCCGTTAATAAATATAGAATTGGCAAGCCCTCAAAATTTTTGAATTCCCTAGGTGTCCTAGTTTAGAGTCTAATTAATCAGCTCCTGATTGATTTAATAAGCCCTTCATTAAAACTTAAGTTGAAAATTAGGTTAATTATGTCTGTACAAAGTTTCATTTCAATTTCGTCAGCCACTAAGAAATGACTGAATTATTTAATAAATATTTGTGAAACACCCCATTGTGCAGTACTTAACTTATACACAGTATACTGCGTTGCATAACTATATATATATTTTTTTTTTAAGAGAAGCAACACTCAGGAAAATCTTCCTATTTATTAATGTGTTGCTTTCTTTGGAAAGGGGATAGTGGAGAGATGAAAGGTGGGGAGAGATGAAGGGCTTCAGATATGGCAACACTGTAATTGCGCGAGATGATACGTCATAGAACAGTTGTTGCTCACCACCTGTTGGAGAGTTGGCGAACTTATTGAAGCTTTTTGGTTCATATCCCTAATTAATTATTTTACTTCGGTGGGGTTAAGTGCTATGGGAGAAGGTGGGAGCTGCGATACATATGAGGGATAGAAAACTCATACATATTATTTTTCTAAATAGATGTTGCCGTCACCGAGAATCGAACCCGGGACCATCTGTGTAACAGTCCAACGCGCTAACCGTTACACCACAGCGCCCACATTTTTTTAAAACTTATAACTTTTTTTAAGAGTGTGATAACTGATCTCTTATGGTGTAAAATTTAAGAAACTACTTAATTGGTTTAAGAGAAAAATTGTGCAATAATATTTTGTTAGTGTTTCATAACTACACCTACATATAACGTTGAACAAAGAAGAATATCAAATAAAGAAAAATTGGAGAATTGTTTTGTTTTTGATGCAATTTTAATCAATTTGCAATAAAATGCTGCGTGGTTCATATCTATCCCGACCCGGGCCGGCACATCTTAATGAACTTCGGATATGTTGTTGAGAACAACAATTTAAGGGACCCATGTTTTTTTAGCTGCCCAATCTCATGTTTATTGGTTAATAGATGGGGTCAAAAATTACCCCTCTTTACACTTGCTTCGTTCTATTTAAAGTAGTGTTTCCAATTCGGTTAATGTCGAAACAAATAATTGAAAACTCAAATGATTATTCGACCGAATAAACAGTTAAATTAGATCGATAAAAAGGTTAAATTTTTTATATAGATTTTTTCGCAAAACTTGTAAGTTTTTGGGCAAAAGAATTGGTGGGAAAGCTCATATAACGCTATATAAAACATCATCAAATTCCTTTAAAATCAATATTTTTTGATATGTTTTAAACAACTTAAATCGAGTGCTATATCGGCATTAGAAAATTATATAGAACATTTTAAATTTCTGTTTTAATTCTTTGAAAAATTCAAATTAATTTAAATTAATATTTCCATGTATTTCAAGATAAGGTTGAATCTGTTTTAAGTCGATGTCACACAGCGGAGAATTTATATATTAATTCCGTGCAGAAGTGGTATTATTTCCGTTTAGAGTACACACAGAGAAATAAAGTGTCAACCGAATGGAAAAGTGTATTTTAATGATAACAACTTATAAATTCAGTTAGTACAACGATATTTCCATTCGGCTTCTGAATATTTTCGGCGTTGAAACTAAAATTCAGTTAAATTAAACGAACTTTGTTGTGAAAACTTATCTTAAGTTGTGCCAACTGACTTAAATTCGTAATAATCGATTTTGAGTCGATTTAACTGAATTTCAGTTGGCAAACAGCTGAAATTTTCTCTGTGTGTACCATTTTTACAACTTAAACAAAAATTATTGGTAACTGACACTGGAACGAGTTATAAGGAAAAATATGTTGATCTTAAGGCCGTTCGTGGAAACTAGCATATTTTGAAAAAGGTAACTAGACTCTCAAAGGATTTTAATAAAAAAAAATTGTATTACTTTAGAATTTACTTCCACAGAATATATCTAATAAATAACTAGGGCATGTTTTTCTGGATTTTGGATTTAAATGTCATTTATTAAATTATTTTGTAAAAATTACATTTTTGTAAGTTTTAAGACTTTTCATTAAAAAATTCTATAAAAATTTTAGGGCAACCAAAAAACAGCTCTAAAAACAATGTTTAAAGCGCATAAAAAAAACTCTAAAAACAATCAAATAAGCCGTTAAAATTAATAAATCATAATTTTTTATTAAAACTGTTACAACAAATAAAATTTGTTCCTTTTAATTTCGTCAGCCAAACAATGTTGTAATAGAATATTAGTTTTTCTTAAGCTCAAAATTCAAATTGCGTTTCTTTCATTCGGTATTTTAAAAAATCTTTAACAAGTATAGGTCAAAATGTTCATAATTTCAAGACCAGAACTTGTGTTCAATACAAATTGTTCTATCCTTTCAAATAAAAAACAAGCTTTAGCTTATTTTTGGTTGCTCTAGTCATAACCAACATTTGTACATAGTTTTTATAAAAATATTTAAAAAATATTTTTAAAAAGCAACCAGACTATAATTTTAACCACAGATCATATCAATTCGACATTCATAATTATGGTTAAGACCTAATCTTTGGTTATTTTGAAATTTGTATATAATAAATTTCAAAAAAAAAAATCTCTAATCAATTTGTATATTTTGGCATATAATTGTTGACCTTTCTAGTGCCATTTTAAACTTTTTTGTCATTATAAACTTGCCCTGCTGATAACATTTTATTTTTAAAGACCCCTTAATTTCCTCCAAAATAAAACACCAACATTCTAAAGAATGTTTTTTTAAAAAATCGCAAATTGCTTTGACACTAATTTAAAGTAACTAGAGACAAATTTGGTATCAAATGAAAGGTTCTTTAAAGACACATTCATTGGTGTACAACTTATGTCCAAAGACTTTCAAGTATTTTTTTTAATTAAAAAAAATGCGTTTGGAGTAACATTAAATCTGCCATTTTGTTAAGCAATTTCAGTTCTATTAAGCTAAACATAATGCATAGCAATTAGAGCGGGTCGATTTAAAAATTGCTCAACGTTCAAGGAAAATCGTATTCTAGGGATCAAAATAAGAAACTTTGCCGAAGGAACCATACCTCTAAAACGAATTCTGATGTCCCGACTTTTGACCCGTAGGGTCAAATTTTGAAAAAGCCGACTTTGATATTTCAGAAAGTAGGAGGAATCTCTCCAACATTATGGGAGCTACTTCTTCTCCGGGAGACGCGCTAGCAGATTAATGCATAAATCATCATTCTAGGTTACCGTTAAGGGGTTAAAATTTAAGTTGAAAGAGAGCCTTTTTAACCGTGTTTTTATAGCAAAATGTACAAATCTCGGGATAGAGATATTTCAGAAAGTAGGAGGAGTCTTTCCAAGATTAGGGTCTCTATTTCTTCTCTGGAAGACGCTCTAGCAGATGCATGTATAAATTATATTCGATTGTGGTTGGATTCGATTGGGGCACTCTAAATGGGTCAAAGTGGAATTTTTCAAAATTTGACCCTACGGGTCAAAAGTCGGGACATCAGAATTCGTTTTAGAGGTATGGTTCCTTAGGCAAAGTTTCTTATTTTGATCCCTAGAATACGATTTTCCTTGAACGTTGAACGATTTTTTTGCCTCCATACAAATCGACCCGGCCTAATAGCAATGCCTATTTAATATAATGGAGAGGGTGTCTGAGCTTTTTTCGATATTCGAAACCCTTCGGTTTTATGCGACTTTTCCCGAAGAGCTCTTTTCGCCTATATTTCAAATATTTCAAAAACGTGGCAACTCTGTGTCCACTATATAGGCAATATGGGTATAAGCAAGACTCACGCATGAAACATACATGAATTGCTTTTTTGTTAAATATCTTGTTAACTTTCCATTGATTTTACATTAAACTCTTCCATTTTTTTTAACTTACGAAAATTAGTGAAATTAATCTATAATTATAGTTTTGCAACGCAGTGTATAGTAGTAAACATTAGCAATTCGCGGACGCATAAGTTATTAGTTTTTCTTTTTTTTTTTTTGTTGTTGTTGTTCTGTGTGGCATCTTAGAGGCCGGCAATAAGTAACAAAAACAAAAAAATACCGACGAAGCACACAACTGTCAGAGGCGAGTTAGAAACGAACGACAATATGCCGGAGCAAAAAATATAAAAATACAAAAACATTTTGAAAAAATTACCGTGGAACCAAATTTTCAATACTTTTAGTTAGTCATTCTTAAGGTGGAACGCGATTGAACGACAAATCGATTTCCAACAACTAACAGAAGTTAAACGGATTTGCTTCAATCTAAAGGCGAAAGTGGTGTTCGGAATAACAAAAAAAAAAAAAAAAAAAAAAAATTAAGACTATATTAATTAAATGCAACAACGTTTTCAGTAAATAATAATTTTAAACTTTAAATGATGAAAAGTTTAAAATAATTTTGAAATTCAAAACACCATTTTTTTCTAACGACATAAATTTCTAGCCAAAACGACTTAATAACGAATATTTATTATAATTTTTTTTAACACAGTGTGAAAAAGTTTTTTGTGATTTAATAATAAATAAATGAGAGTGTATTAGTGTGTAAATACGTGAATAATAGTTATGAGAACATTTTTCGAGATACGGAAAACAAAAAGCTACAATTGTTTAAAACTTAGTAAAAGCATTTTAACCATCAATAGACTAACAACGCCATAATTTTAATTTAGTTTCAATATTAAAATAATAAAACAAAAAAAATTGCACCACAAAATTTATTTATTTAGTTAAGTTTACTATATTGGACAACAAAAAATATATATAAAATATTAAAAAAAAAAAAAAAAATATATTGAAAATATATAATGAAATTAAATCATCTAGTTAAAAATAACTAAAAAGATACACAAAATTTAAAAAGAAAAAAAAAAAAATAACGGAAGAAACGGCAAATAAAATTTTAAATTTAAAAAGCCAAAAAAAAAAAAAAATTTATACTACATATCTTCAAACAAAAATATAAACGAAATAAAAATTGTGTTCAAAAAAAGCGAAAAAATTGTCATCAAAAATTAGTTTATAGCTAAATAAATAAATGTTGTTTGGTATACATAAATGTGTGCAAAAATAATTAAAATTTCAAAGAATAAAAATTCAAGATTGACGTAAAGTAACGAAATTTTTTATATTTTGTTTTTAAATGCGGGTGTTACAAAAATATTTATAAAAAAAAAAAATTATAAACATAAACGGCTCTATTAAGATTTTTTTTTAACTAAAACTACAAAACTGTTGCATAAAAATGGAGGAGGATAATACTAGTAAAAGTAAAATGGAAACAAAAATTGAAGGTAATTATTTTTTATAAAAATATCAATACTTCACCTCCAAACATCTTTAAAAATTCCCTTCAAACTTTTCTTATAATTTAAAAGATTTTATTATGAAAAAAATACAAACATCTTTAAAAACTCAATTCAAACTTTTCTTATAATTTAAAAGATTTTATTATAAAAAATACAAACATCTTTAAAAACTCAATTCAAACTTTTCTTATAATTTAAAAGATTTTATTAAAAAAAAAAAAATACTTTAACAGGTCTACGTGCTTTTCTTGTCTGGAGTATCAACTATGAATTTAATCTTATCTTGGTCGCCATCCATAGATTGATTACGTTCATGTTTTTGTTAAAGTACAAAATAAAAAATTATAATAGAAAATAAAAACTTATTAAAATAGCAAATTCATTAAATAATACCTTTTTTTGTTGTTCAGTGGAAATAATTTTAGTAAATGATTTCATTCATATTGTTTAACGATGAAATTATTATAATATAAAGAAGGGTCTCGAAAAAATATTGATTTTGAATTCAAATATGAAAAACATAAACATTTAAGGTCGTTTAATGTTGGCTTTCTTCCAATACAATTTCAAAGGTTTGAGTTTTATAATAAATTGTTTAAATACGAGTATTAAAAATCTACTGGATAAACGACATTTCTCTGAATTAAGACTCCGGTTGACTATTTTTTGTAAATATTAGAATTGTCATTTATTCGGGGGGTTTTTTTTACAGGGACCGTAAATAATGATTAAATCGAAAAATCAATCACTTAGAACAGACATAAAAAAAATTTATTGCACCATTATTATTATTTTTTGACAATCTTTGCATATCCGTCATGATTTTTAAATTTTTGATTTTTAAAGTTTTCTTCAATGGTAATGATTATTTTTGAGTAATATTAATAAAAATCAGCCATAATCATTATTTTTGAACAAAAAAAGTAAAACTCGAATATAAACATTATTTATGATTTTTATTTTTTTCCCTCAAAATAAAACTCACTTTCAATTTACGATAATTTTTTTTTTAATAATTTTTTTCGTCTTGGTTGGTTCCTCTATGTTGGTAAAAAACCTCACAAAAAAGTCATAAATTGAAAGTGAGTTTTATTTTGATCGAAAAAAATAAAAATCATATATAATGATTATTTTTGAGTTGTATTTTTTTTTCTCAAAAATAATGATTATGGCTAATTTTTATTAATATTACTCAAAAATAATCATTACCATTGAAGAAAATCCTTAAAACTCGTAATATAATCATTATTGTGTAATTTTTATTATAAAACTCATAATGAATACGGTCCCTGGTTTTTTATCGAAAAAACGATTCAAAAAATTTTGATCGAACAATCAAGCTATTAATTTTTTGAAATTGTTCGATTAATCGAAAGAATAAAAATTATTTTAAAAATACATATCGTCCACTCCATGGTAGATCGACCTCGAATCTGGCCTTGGGAGTTCCGATTTAAATTATATTTTACATGCACAAACGCTATGGAGCCACTTAAATAGTGGAGTTTTTATTACGATATCTTGAACATAGCGAATAAAAAAACATGGTTTTATTCGCGATGTTCTTTTTTTAAAAAAAAATGCAAAATATGCTAGAAGTGTGTAAGTTGGAACATTCGTAGTTTCTTTAATATATGTATATCGGATCATTATAATTGAAAATACATTGGAATGGTACGCATCTCTTCTTTTCCAGCGTCAAAAATAAATTCATTTTTTATGTAATGTTTTTTAAATTGCATTTTCTAAAATTTAACCACCCTCGATTTAAAAAAACAATTCATATTTGCAAAATATGTAATTTTTTCCAAAAATGTTAACTTTCACTTTTTTGGCTGCCGGGGTTAAACTATTTTTAATTATTTATGGAAAAAAAAGCTTATAGTATTTTTTAGAGTTGGGATTAATCGTTCATTTTGGTGACTCGGTCAGTATCGTTCAATTCGAGTCAGTGAACTATTTCGTTCAAATCGTTCAATCGTTCTTTTTTCTTTTTTTTTTAAAAAAAGAGAGGCAACACTCAGGAAATACTTCCTTTATTTTAGTGTGTTGCTTTCTTTGGAAAGGGATAGTAAAGATATGAAAGGTGGGGAAAGATGAAGGGCTTCAGACATGGCAACACTGTAATTGCGCCACCTGATGAAAAGTTGGCGAACTTTATTGAAGCTTTTTGGTTCATAGCCCTGATTCATTATTTTACTTCGGTGGGGTAAATTGCTATGGGAACACCGAAGGCGGACGTTGCGATACGTATGAGGGATAGAAAAAACTCATACATATAATTTTTGATGTTGCCGGCACCGGGGATCGAACCCGGGACCTTCTGTGTAATAGTCCAACGCGCTAACCATTACACCACAACGCCCACACGACTTGTGACTGATCTGCGTGTTGTGAACTATGTCGTTCGTTTGACAATTATTATGCACTATTCATGTTTTACGAGTTTTTTTCACAAATTTTACCATACATAGACTAAAAGTGTTATAAAATTGCAACTTTTCTAACTATAATTGTATGACTATAATTGCTTTTCCTAATTTGAAACAATATTACTACTATTTCGTAAAAAAAAAATAATTGCTCTTACAAGCAGTTTTAATTGAATAGAGAATCAATTGTTCTGTGAATAGAAAGAACGAAATAAACGATTGAAAGACAAGATCGAATATTGGTGAACGAGTCATATCGTTCAATTGAGTGAGTCATTCAATTGAACTAGTTCGTTCATGAACGACACAACTCTAGTATTTTTACATAGAAAAATTTGTCGTATTTTTCTATGTAAAAATACTATATTGTTATAAAGGGTCCGCCCTCTAACGTTTTTTTTCAACTAGTGCTTATTTCGTGAATGGTAACACTTAGCTCATGTCTGATTTGACAGATAATTAGTTTTATCCTTCCGCTGAACGAATATGGTCCGTGTATGTTCGTTATCTTGTGAAAAAAGTGAAAGAAACTGGCATCCTCATCGATAAACCAAATCGTGAAAAGCCAAAAACAGTGCGCACAACCCGAGAATATTGCTGCTGTGCGTGAAGCGCCATCAACATCAATTCGCCGTCGTTCTCAACAATTGAACATTTCGGAGACATCATTAAGACGAATTTTGCATAAAGACCTTGGTATGACGCCATACAAAGTCCAATTGGTTCAGGAGTTCAAAAAAAAAAGTTATTTAGCAGACCCTTTATTTTTATTTTTCAGATTTATTAGGATTACATTTTTAAATGTACTGTTAAGGCGCACCTTTGACCGTGTATATTTTATAAACTATACAACTGATTTTTAAGATTTTTTTGGACGTGATTCAGCTACTAAAATATTCTGTTTCGAAAAGTTAAATTTTTAACTCTTTGCTATCGAATATTAGACGTTATACGTTTGCTATCGAATATTACATTTTTATAGAAAGAAACATGGGTTTATAAAGTTTAAAAGTTTTTAAAACATAATATTTAAGCCAATTTGTTTATCTTTCAAGTACCGAAAAAATTTTAAAAAATAAATGTATAGTTTTTAAAAGAGGGACATTTTAATAGAACCCTAATACTACATTTTTAAATTTAGTTTTTTTATTTGAAAAATAAAAATAAAAAAAATTTTATTTTTTCTATGGATGCAAGCTTTTTTCAATAATTCATAAATAATAGATTAGCCCCGGGACCCCAAAAACTAAAGTTTTGTTTTATAGTTAAAATTCCACATTTTCCAAATATGCATCTTTTTTTCAAATTTAAAAAACAAATTGCATAAAAAATGCATTTCGTTTTGACGGTGAAAAAATGATTTCTTCAAAAAAGTAGGCGCGAATACCATTCCAATAAATGGTGATGATCAGATGAATATGACATAAAATCCGAATATTTAAACTTACACATATTTGCATATTTCTCATTTTTCAATAAAACTAAATCACGCATAAAACAGTGGATGTTTAGAAATTTAAAAAACTAAAAACGCCAATATTTAAGTGTTTCTATAGGGTTTCTAAATGCAAAATTTAATTTAAATCGGAGGACCCAAGGTCAAAAATGCCCTCTCCCGGTTGCCGAGAAGAAACAAATTTTTTGAAAATTGATGAACGAGTGCGCATTATTGCTTTTTAATATATCTTAAATAAGCTAATCCAGAAAAATATTGTGTGCAACTAATTTGAAATTTTTCAGTTTTAAAATCTAAAATCGTTTCGTAGATTTTCCCATATATACTTTTTTGCCCAAAATTAAAGTTTTTCATAAATTTTTAAAATTTTCAACTTTAAGGATTTTTCACGACTAAACTAATTAGTTAAGTCGTGAAAAATAAATAAAGCTACTTTAAAAGACTGCTATTTCTTTTAATGTGGAGTATTAATAACAAGGGTAATTTTTTGTTTTGAAATCGATTAAATAATAAAGTTTTCGCGGAAAAAAAAATTTTATTTTTTAAAAAAAGCATGTTTTTTCTTAATCTTACAATGTACTAATTTTAGAAATCTAATTTTAGGCTAATTTTAGAAATCGGTCCACATTTACAAAAGTTATACTCCACAAAAGATTTTTTATACACGTGGTAGTTAAATTTGATAACCTGTAAGTACACCCTGTATTAAAACATGGTGCCCAAATCACAATCAGCCCAATTCTCAATAACAATTCCGTGAGAGTTTTTTCCCTATTCCTTCTTCCCCTATTCTTAATAAAAGCTGCCGGGGGATTTTTTTACTTTTTCCTTATTCTAAACGAATTTCGAAAATGGGAAACTCTTCCCCGGGAAAAAAGGAGGTATTATGAAAGTCAATAATAGGGAGAATTGTGATAGCATTTGTATGAATTATTCAATTAATATTATTCAATTCTCTCTCCCTTATTATTCTTTTCCCCGCCTGTTTAGAATAGGAGGACTTTTTTTCTCGAGAAAATAAAATCCGCAGAGGAAAAAATCCGAGGGAATATTTATAATCGGGCTGAATATTACAAAAGAGTAGCACCTCTTTTACAATTTCAAATTTAATACCTACCGATCGGATTACTAGTTTAGAAGTTCTATATTTATTAGCATTATTTTTTTCAAATACCCCACTGTGAGTCATTAATACCAACAGTTGTGAAGTAATGCAAGGGTAAGCATTTTAACTTATTACTAGGTAACCTGTTCCGTAATACCAACCTATTATAGAGGTTTTGTTTGGGTATTTGGCGTTTAAACGACCCACCCCGATTTTGTCGAACTGTGTTGTTTTCAAGCTTTGAATATAAGTCTATAATTATACAAAATTTAATTGAATTTAAAAATTCGCAAGCGTTTAATTAACTAGATTTTGGAGAAATCGAAAACAACATTTTCAAAATTGCTATTTAGAGATTTAGGAATTTTCTTAAATTTTCATATTTGAATTCAGCATATATTAACAAAAAAAAAAAGTAAGTCAAAAATACTAATTTTCGTACACCCTTTTTTTGACAACTGCAACAACAACAACAAATTTATGAATTTTTGTTTTAAAATAAATTTTTAACTCCTCCTTACAGGCTTGTCATATATACACAGTACGGGTACATCATTGACAAGAATTTTAATTTGTATGGCACCAGTTATGGGTAAATTTTTCTCTTCTTTTTTTACTTAATTGATAGAAATCACAGCTTCTCATCGTACTGTGTAAACAACATGTGTCTATCAATAAAAAACAAATGTTTTCATCAATATACAGTGGGAAGCTCTTCTGAATACATGCAAGTACTTTAACCATACTTTTCTGAAGGCATAAGGTACGCTGAATCCAAATCTGGTCTCGGAATCAAACTCCAACATCAGGCGTTTGAGCTATATTAACAGGAAAAGCTTCGATATTGATAAAAAAATGCATTGATTTTTCACCTTCCGTGAAATATATTTTTCATAATACTTTCAACGTCACCTGACTGAATAATACTCTTACACTCAGGGAACTTCTGCTTTAGAAATATGTCGTTTTTTGGACTGTAATACAGTTTCTTTATTTTTAATGTAAATGTCAGTCAATTCATTTAAAAAAACAATCCACATCAAATGACTGTTTTATGATTTTACATTAATTTTTTACAATCGTTTTTCGTTATATAAAAAAATAAATGTTTAAATATTTTTTACTAACATATGTGGTTAATTTTTACTACAATTGTGGTTCATTTTATGAACATTAAAAAAACAAATGACAATGTTAGTTGAATTTACTGAAATATAAGTCGTGTTATTTCAAGGAAAATTTCAGTTGGTTTTTACTTATAATAGTATTCTAAGTGTACATGTTTACCGTGAAAATTTTTACTCGTAATTTAAATTGTGAAAGTAAACAATTTTTAAATATTTGTAATTGTTTGAGTTGTAATGCAGTATATTTATTTTTAAGTGAAAACCAGTCATTTGTAGAAGAAATTTCAGTTCTGACTACAATTGCAGTTTATTTAAAAAATCAAACCACATCAAATTACTGTATTATGATTTTACATTAATTTTACACAGTAGGTTTTTTTTTTTTATTTAAAAAATAAAACAAATAAACGTTTGTTTATTTTTTACTGGATATGCGGTTCGTTTTTACTACAATTGTGGTTAATTTTTTGAACATTAAAAAACAAAGGACAATGTTAGTTGAATTTACTGAAATGTAAGTCGTCCTTTCTGTAAGTTAAATTTAATTTGTTTTTAACTACATTTGCAGTGAGTGGTCTTTACATACATATTTTTTTAAGTGTACCCTTTTTTTATTTTTGAATTTTTTAGATAACTTATTTCCTTTAAAAAATATCTTCTATTGAAATCCAGGTTGCAAGAGCAATTATAAAGTCCCGCAGAGTAAAATTGTAAAAAAAATCTAAATTATAACCATGTTTAGATTTTTTTTACAATTTTCCTCTGCGGGACATTAAAATTGCTGTTACAACCTGCATTTGTGATTCTGAGAACAGATTTGAAATCAGCGTACCTTATATATTTAGAAAAGTCTGGTTTAGTTCTATTGTCAAATATTTTTCGGCCTGAATATTTAGGTACAAATAGTACTTACATGTATCCAGAAGAGCTCACCACTGTAAGTAAGTAGTAAATTACATACAATTTATAGTATTGTGCGTTAAATTCATGTCTGATGTCTGTGTTACAGTCGTTGATTATTTGCCAAAAATATAACGATTAAATAGCAACAACTACATCGATGGATTAATGTAAAAAGACCCTAACTTGATTTTGAATTACTTTAGAAAAAGAAAAAGATTTGAAAATTTAATAAATTCTGAAAATCTTTAAATTCAGTTGTTTATTTTATAAGCTATTTTATATTTAAAATTTTTCAATTTTGATTAAGTTTTTCACTCTCCTATAAAGTAATAAAAAATCGAGTTCGGACCTTTTTACATTAAGCCATCGATATTTAGCTTTGATTAAGGTTTTGGTTTAGTGCTCTATTTTATTGTACGTGACGTCATTTTATTTTTCATTAAATATTTTGTAAAGAGTATTGTATTGTGTTTAATAATTTCATTTGAAAAACATTTCTATGTATTCTGCCATATCAACAAAAGATGTGAACATTTGTTCAAAATAAATATTTGTTCAACATCCTCACCGAAATTGAAAAAATTCATATTCAATCATATAAATTTGGGTTAAATATATTTATATTATTGCTTTTTTTAGACTTAAATTTATGCTATTAAAACATTCTTTTTTAAACTACAGAATTTGCAGCTATGGTAGGTACAGTGACGTACAAAACAGTTCAATTAATTGATGTTATTTTTTTACTTGTTTATCTTATTGTTAAAATACAAAATCAAAGCTCAATTGCTGGCAAAAAATTTGAAAATTTTCAAAAAAACTGTACAAATTTCGTTCGTTTTGTGAAATTTGCGAAATTTGCGATATCGGCTTTCTGTTATACTCTCATAGAAATATACCCATAAAAATAGCAGAAAAAACAACTAAAAACTAGTTAATACTTAGCTCGCTGCAAAAACTGCTAAATGCAGCAGATTTTTTTTTTTGATAAATATAAATAAAATAAGAACAGCAAAAATAAATCGGTTAACTTCACAAAATTTTAGATTTATTCGATGTGAATTTTAGTTAATTGAACATAGCATTTTGCTCTGTACAATTAGCAAAAACTTTTACTTAATATCTGTAGATTCCAAATAGGAAACAATAACAGTAATAGTAACAACACTTTTGCTATATTTACTTCAAATTTAGTAGAATGCAAATAACAGTTTATTTTGCTAAAATCAACAAAAAATTTTGTAGATTCCTAAAAAAAAGTAGAAAAAAAAATATTCATAGCAATTAAATGTGCTAAAGTCCCAAACAAATTGTGAAAAACAATCTGATGTAGGCGTGTCCCTATCCGGATTTCATTCCTGCCCAAGGAAATCTTCAGGGGACTTTGTTATTAGAATTTCTAGAGATATTTGTTATGTTAAATCACAAACTCAATGAGAATTTCTTGTCCTCGTCTAGGAGCGAGATTCAAAATTTAAAATATCAAAGAAAAAAACAAAAACAACAACAAAATATTGTCACAATTGGCTTTATCATCTTCCAAATACTACTCTGTTTTTTTGACAGACCTAGCAATGTAGTGACGTTTATTCAAGTAAATCAACAATAGAAAATCATATGTTTTCTATTAGTGTCAGTTACATTTAAATTTGCACAAGCACCTGCATATTTGTTATTTAAATTTATTTTCATCGGGATAAACATTAATTGCATTCATAGTAATTAAATGTGCTAAAGTCCCAAAACTTATTTAACAAATTGTGAAAAACAATCTGATGTAGGCGTGTCCCTATCCGGATTTCATTCCTGCCCAAGGAAATCTTCAGGGGACTTTGTTATTAGAATTTCTAGAGATATTTGTTATGTTAAATCACAAACTCAATGAGAATTTCTTGTCCTCGTCTAGGAGCGAGATTCAAAATTTAAAATAACAAAGAAAAAACAAAAACAAAAACAACAACAAAATACTTTAAAAATTTCACATTTTTTAATAACTTTTTTGTCTACTAATATTTAGTAAATGGTTTTGCTGATTTTAGCAGATTATTTGTTACTTTCAATTAACTAAAATTTACCTCAAATATAACTAAATATTTGTAAATTCAACAGATTTATATTTGCTATTCTTATATTACTAATATTTAGTAAAAAAATTCTGCTAATTTTAGCAGTTTTTTCTGAAAGCTCATTTTTAATTAATTTTTACTAGTTTTTTTTTTTGTTGCTATTTTTATGGGTTAATTTCTATGAGTGTATTACATAAAATATAAATATTATTAAATTAGATCTATACAAAGTGTATATCACTGGGAAGCTTATAAAATTGTCTTGAATTTAAGTTAATTATATATTTAATGTATTGCCAGATTTTGAATGACAGCAAGAGCGTAAAAAATTAAAAAAAAAACTTTGAAAATTTCACTTTTTTTTATTAATATTTAGAAAATTCTTTGCTGGTTTTAGCAGAATAATGTGTTATTTTCAATTAACTTAAATTTAGTTCAAATATAACTAATTTTTTATAAATTAAGACGATTTATTTTTGGTATTATAAGGTGGCGCAAAAGTAATCCTCCTATCAGAAAATGCTATACAGAATAAATACATAATAAAAAAAAACATCGGAAGGTTATTTATGCGCCACCTTATACTTTCTTATTAATAATTAGAAACAAGATTCTGCTAATTTTAGCAGTTTTTCCTGCAACGTTTTTTAACTAATTTTTAGTAAAATTTACTAAGTTTTTTCTATGAGTGTATAGATCCGATCAGTAATACCCTCATTTATGATATGTAATTTAAAAGAAGGCTACTACTTTCGCTACTTACACAATAAAAGCCACGCCCACTAATAACAGTTATAAACAAGATTCTGCTAATTTTAGCAGTTTTTCCTGCAACGTTTTTTAACTAATTTTTAGTAGGCTTTACTACCCTGATTTATGGTATGTAATTTAAAAGAAGGCTGCTTTCACAATAAAAGCCACACCTACTAATGACTGTTGGCGAAATTTTAAAAACGAACAATACTTTAAAAATCCTTACAATTTCATGAACATTTTAACATTTTTTGGAGTCATTTAAGATCATATTTTGTCCTTTAAATAATATACGGAAGGAAATTTCATCCGAATTTGGTCATTTTGTGTGACATTGTATCGACAAATCTAATAATATTATTATCGACAAATCTTCATTGAAATATGTTAAAAAAAATTATTTTTTCAATTCAACCGATTTTTATATTTTTTTACTGTTTTTTTTTTTTTTAATGTGGCAAGAGTGATATCGTAATTTTTACAAGTGTAGTATTTAAAATAAAAGTAGCCATTTTTTATGTTTTGAGTGAAAACGGAAAAACTTTCAGCATATTTTTGACTTTGGAATTTCATGATTTGGAATTTCATGATCAGATCGGCCAGATAAATTCGTAAATTATATACGAGCTGAAAAGCCCGATACTTCGTTACCGGTAGTTTTATACATCGAAATATATTAAGAAAAAATTGAATTATTGTAAAGGGTAGGCCATCTAACGTTTTTTTTTTCAACTAGTGCTTATTTCGTGAATGGTAACACTTAGCTCATGTCTGATTTAACAGATAATTAGTTTTATCCTTCCGCTGAACGAATATGGTTGTGTATACGCTTGAACAACGCTGGGAAATATTGCGACATTACTTTGAAAATCATGATAATGTTGCAGAATGTGTGCGAAAATTGAGTACGGATTTTGGAAAAAGAGAAGCACCGTCAGCTCCGTATGTTCGTTATCTTGTGAAAAAAGTGAAAGAAACTGGCATCCTCATCGATAAATCAAAGCGTGAAAAGCCAAAAACAGTGCCTACACATGAGAATAATTGACGCTTTAAAGGACAATATTCGTGAAGCCATTGGTGAAATACAGCTGCACACAATCGATAATGTGCTTAAAAATTGGACCGATCGTGTAGGCTACTGCATAGCCAGCCGAGTCAGCTATTTGAATGAAATTATTTTCCATTATTAACCGGAAGGAAAATATTCAGTAGTTTTTTTTATAGCATTTTCAAAAAAAAAAGTTATTTGGATCACCCTTTATTAAGGATTTTTACTTAATCTCTTGTAGTGGATGTTTGTAGTGATTTTTCAGATTTGGTTATGGTCAATAAACTTTTTAATTTTTTATCATTTAAACTATAAAAAGATTTTGTAAAAAAATCATAAAGTATGCCATCATAAGATTGTAAACTTACATACTAAGTTCCAAGTTAATCACTTTAACAGTTTGGCCAAGCCGCCAAGGGGGGGACTTTTTTCCTTCGTTCCCCTACCGGTATGAATTTCTATATATCCCTTCTAAGCGGATGTCCGCGCGGTATTAGGAATCCGCATACCAATATTCAAGTTATTCGGTTTAGCCAGATCATTAAGGGGTAGAATTTTCAGTTACTTTTAACCTCTATTTTTACCACGTTCATGGCCAGAAATTCAAAAGGTCTCATAAAAGTAAGTTAGCTCATATTCGAAGAAACATATATTTTAAATTTCAAATTTAAAGTTCCGCCAAGAGGGTGACTTTTCCCCTCCCCGTAGGAATTAAAAATAAAAACTAATTCAAAAATTTTAAATATTAAAAGTTTTTATTTTAAATGCCACGCCCTCTGAAAAAAGGCGCCGTCTACTAAAACGGACACCACATTTAAAATCTGTAGACTTGTACGATTAATAAATGATGCACATTAGTGTATGGAAATCAATTTAGCTAAATTTGAACTTTTTTAGTTTATCCAACATTCGCACGTTTTTATAGAACTGCATTTTATTTTATCGGATAGTGTAGGTCTGAAGTTTTAGCTTTTTAGTCAAAGGAGTTGGACAGGCCGCCAAGGGGGCCCCTTTTTGCCCCTTCCCGCAGGAATTTACAAAAATCTCGTCTAGGCTGGAGGAGTGTGGGCCAAATAACTAACTAGTTTTAGGTCCAAGAATAAAGTTTCGTATATTCCCATCATACAAATTATTAAAATTTATAAAAGTTTAACCTTTTTGATATTATTAAATCATTTTTGAAAATTTTCCGATCAAAAAATGCCAATAATTGATTTTTTTTAAATAAATATTTGACTAATCTGGATAACAATTTTTTACTATTTTTTTTATTTAAGAGATATTAAATCTATGATTTTAAAACCACTAAATTATAGGTACCCAGGCAGAAAAATACAATCGGCAAAGTACTGGCAAAGCGTTGGCGACGGCCTGTTAATGTGGGATTAACAATTTTGACAGTACTGTCCTGTTACACGATTGATATAATGTTGGAAATTTAAAATATTTCGTGCTTTTCGAATAGCTTAAATAATCTCGATGTATATAAAAACAAAAAACTAATATAACTGTAAACAATATTACTTGAGCCAGAGTACACACTAAAAATTTTTTATATAAATAGAACATTTTTGGTCTTCAAAGTTTAGTAACGTCATGATGCTTGTTAGGAAAAGACCTAACCACGTGGTTGATTACTAAGAAGACAAGAATGGAGCAAAATTGATTATTAATAGGTTTTTTGTTAAAGTTCTGCCTATTATATAGGCTCTAGCTTTTCTAAAACTTCGGGTTCTGATGAGATCTTTAGCCAGATCGAAATACTAGTATCAACCTAGCTAATATGTTGGATTTGCTTTATTTTTGTAAATATACGGAGGTTGAAAGCTCGTTATAAATTGAAAATAACATAAAAATAATCTCGATGTATATAAAAACAAAAAACTAATATAACTGTAAAAAATGCATTTAATTTCGTGAATTGTTTATAAAACAATCACTTTTAAAATCCAGAAACCCAGTTCGGTCTTAATCGATTACGTAAATAATTGTTAAATATATTAAAATATTAAAAAAAAAGATAATGCTACTGAATGGTTGTAATATTCGTAAAAACAATACTGGCAACGGATTTTGCGGATGGTAAACTCAATTTATATTTTTTCTGTGTAATCAATACAAAAATATAACAGTTTAAATGTGCTGGAGTAAAAACGTAACAGTGTGTCCATAATGGGTAAATAAACAAAAAGAAACAGCTTAATATTTTCAAAATATTTGAGTCTGTCCGACTGTGGGTCATTCATTAGAGCGTATGATTAATATTTAATTATACATAAGTAATTATATAACTCATACTTTCCGTGTACTAATTTGGAGTCAACATTTAATATCAAAATATTTTAATAAGTGCTCTAAGAATAATGTAGTTCTTTTTCTATTATTTCCAACCAATATTTTGAAGAAATACAAAAAACAAAGCAATTTGTGAAAAAAAACAAGTTGTAAAAAGACAAAATTTAACATCGTTGGCCTATGATCCACAGTGAAAAAATGTAGAATACTCAATACATGTAATTACAAATTATACCGGCTTTCATACAAAAAAACTAAACCAAAGTATCAAACTACACTTTGTAACAAAATTAATAATTGTACACAAACTATAGTTCAAATATATTAAAGTTTAATTAAGCAAGTTACCATAAAATTTGTTTAAATATAAATTACATAATTAATGCATTTAAAACAGAAGTTGATAAACTAGAAAATTTTAATTATGATTTAATTACAGGTAATAATAAATTGCTCATAGACAACAAAACGTGTTTCTTAACTTTATTTCGATTGAATTGAGATTCTAATTAGTGCCGGAATGTAGGTACTAGAGATGCCAATCGCGATGGATATTTAAAAATTCCGGGATTCGGGATTTTGAAAATCCCGACCCCGAAAACACGGAATTACGGGATTGTTTTAAATCCTGGGTTTTTTTGGTATTTCGTGATTTTTCGGGATTCTTTTATTTGTTTATGTTAACAACAAAATACGGTAACAACAACAAAACCATTTGACAATACTGTAATTATTTGTTATGGTTTTTATTGTTAGATTGCATCTATATGAAATGTTTATTTATTAAATGCAATCCTGACCGTGGCTTGAACATGCTTTCTTTGCCACATGCACTTCGCACTACACTTTAGACAGGCGCATTAACCGCTTGATCTAAAGTCAGGTCGATTTTTGCTGTGGCTTAAAACCAGTTTCAATTACACGGGGTCGATTTTACATTTAATTGTAATTGCAGAAGATAGCTATGACAAACACCACAACAATTCACAATTGTTAGAAAATCATATGTAATCTAATTTCCACTACTTTCCCATATTTTGTGAGTTTTAGCGTCATCTAAGATGTATTTTTTGTACATACGGTAGTTGGCTATTCACGTAGTTAGGGAAGAGTTGCCAGGGAGCAAATTTTGATATGTTTTATTGGGGATTTTTGAATTTTATTCATCGTCTTCTTAGACAGTGTGCAATTAATACTATAATTAATATGCACATATTTTCAATTGTTTGAGATAGGCGTGGTAGAGAAGATTAAGCATACTTTTCTAAAAATCATAACTACATTGTAAATTTTTAATTGAATTAGACTGCGCAGTTTCTGGTAACACAACCTTCATCAGTAATCCTTTTGACAATACTGTAATTATTTGTTATGGTTTTTATTGTTTGATTGCATCTATATGAAATGTTTATTTATTAAATGCAATCCTGACCGTGGCTTGAACCTGCTTTCATTTGCCACATGCACTTCGCACTACACTTTAGACAGGCGCTTTAACCGCTTGATCTAAAGTCAGGTCGATTTTTTGCGCAGTCTAATTCAATTAAAAATTTACAATGTAGTTATAATTTTTAGAAAAGTATGCTCAATCTTCTCTACCACGCCTATCTCAAACAATTGAAAATATGTGCATATTAATTATAGTATTAGTTGCACACTGTCTAAGAAGACGATGAATAAAATTCAAAAATCCCCAATAAAATCATTCAATTAGCAACAAATTTGATTCTCAGCTGAGAAGTGTTTTCTCTGATAATACAAGAATAGATTCTCGATCATTTAATTTAACAAAATATAAAATTTACACAAACTAAAAAGGATATAATAATAAAACAAAACAATAATAATAATAATAATAATAATAATAAAAAAAAAAATTATTAATAAAAATTTAATTTAAAAATTGTTAAAAAGAAAAAAAAAACAAATAAAAAGTTTTAAATTTTAATTTAAAATTCAAAAAATGCTTTAAACATATATATCAATATTGCAAAACTATCCATTTAAATGAGTTTTTAATGCTTCTTTGAAGTTATTAATATTGCTCATCCGCTGAATCCTTACGGGTAACGAGTTTCACAGACTTACTGAGTTAATAAAGAATTGTTTTTCCGAAAAAAGAAAAATGTGTCGCATTGGTGTTATCACATTATTTCGCTCGGATTGTGTAAAGTCTAGCCTTCTGTAAAGATGTAATTGTTGACGATTGTGAACAATTTCGTGGAAAATCCTGTAGCGTACAATAGTTTTGCTGCCGCGGTCTAAGGAATCATCAGCTGATCTCGAACGGAGATTTCTTGTGATACGAAAACGATAGTTTGTTTGTAATTTCCCAACGATATAGCTTTTTCATTTAGTTACGACACCGTTGTCGATATCGCCCTGTCCAGTCTGCTATAGATATCGATAATGATATCGCTAATGATACAATAATTTAAGACAAAAGTAATATCGAATTTTAAATTTTAAAAATAACGAACCACTAAATATTTCACTATATCGTGTGTTTATATAATATTTTATATAAAAAACACTAATTTTTAGCAGATTTACAATAAACACATAGGAATTATTACTAGTGTACTCGCAAAAAATATAGGTGTGGTTCGAAATTGCAAACATCCAACAAAAAAATGAGAAAATTATAGAAAAAACGTAATTTATTTAAAATTTTGGCAAAAATGTTAATCCCTAAAACTCCGAAAAACCCGGCATTCAAAAAAAAAATCACGGGATTCGGGATTTGCTAAATCCCAAAAAATCCCGGGATTTCCCGTTTGGCATCCCTAGTAGGTACATAGATACAACAAAAATTATGATGTGCTACTTTTATCAATTTACACTTAAATACACAATCATACATACGAGTTTCATTCATTAGAGTATTTTGGCTAAAAGCCTCAATTAGATTCTAAAAAACGGAAAATTTATATAACAAAACATTGATGTATTTCAATTATTTTTAAAGTGAATGCTTTTATTTTTTTTTTTTGTTGCGGGAGATTTTAGCAATGTTTATTAGGGAACTTCAAAATTCTAGACGTCGGCATTTTGCCCCACTTCAGAGCCCCATCAAAGTGACTATCACTCCTATCGGGAATATTTTTTCCCTCGAATTCTTTTCCCTTTTCACTTAATTCCAATCGTGAATAAAAGTTCAATCGAAATTTGTTCCCTTTGTCTAATCATTTACTCGTGAATAGCATAATACAATTTCAGGGGAAATTCACGATACCAATTTTCACTTGAGGGGGAATGAAAATTACATGGGAACAAACATTTCACTTTTTATTCACGATAGGGGTGTATATATTAAAGTGTTAATAGTCATAAATAGCTAAAAAAAGTTTTCATCTCAATGATTACATTTAATATCATAGAACACGATTTATCAAATCTTTTAAATATTTAGGCGATAATTACAATTATGAAGTCAAATTTTTAAATAAAATATAAAATATGATAATGGGGATTAAAAATAACATTTTTTATTTGAAAATGTTTGCAGTTTGTTGTCTTATATTATAAAACTATTACTCCGTAGAATTTCCACACTGCAAAAAAGCGTTATAAAGGGTCCGCCAAATAACTTCTTTTTTTTTTTTGAATATTTTCTCAAATTTCTTTTTTTATTTGAAAGTACAATCCTTCGGAAGGATAAAACTAATTATCTGTCAAATTAGACATGACCTAAGTGTTATATAAGTGTATATTCACGAAATAAGCACTAGTTGAAAAAAAATGTTAGATGGCGGACCCTTTTATATAAGAAGTATATTTTCTAAAACATATTTAAATTAAAATTTTTTTTCATTATCTAAAAAGTTGTTATAACGAAAAGGTAAAGTAACTCATATTTTATGAAAAATCGCCAGGATAACGTTATCCTTCCAGCAATGGGTATGCAATTCATTTTTATTTTAGGCTTCAAGGGTTTTACAAGCTTTAGAAATCAATAAAAACGGCAATATTTAAGGAATTAAAAAAAAAGAAAATGCTTTGTTAAAAAATTTATAATTTAGAATTCCGACTACCATGGCAACCCTGGTAATCATTTCATTTTAGACGCTTTTTTAAAGGCAAAATCGGGTGCCATCGTGGAACCCTGGGTACACATCTGAAAAAAAAACATTTTTTTCATACACGAATAAATTCTTTAGTCACAAACGTAGCCGGCTTTTTAAATTTTTGATTTGAAATAAAATGGTACGAGGGTAAAAAAACACCCAAAAAAATAGTTGTTTTTTATTTTTCAAAAAAATACTACGCAAAAATTTAAAAAATGTCTCTACGTTAGGGACTTCATTTTTAGTCCTCTACAAAACAAAAAAAAAAACCGACTGAAAATCGGTCCACCCGTTAAGGCTGCACAGTGGCACCCGATTTTTAATATCTTGTTTTGAGAAAAAGGCATTTAAAGTAATGTAAAATATAGGACAAGGAGTTTGTTTAACAACAAGCTGTAACTTTTTTATTTCAGCGATTTTTGCTCCAAAATTTTCATAGCATATAGAAAATAAATCAAACTATTGAAATATGAAACAAACAAGAAATTAAAAAAAAAAAAATCTATTGCTAGTAAACCCCTTATGGAAGAAGATTAAATTAGTATACGGAAAATAATATTTTTTCGCGCGCACTGGCTCTTAAAAAAAATATAATAATTATTTTTCTCAAAATCACAGAAATCGCGAATATCTCTAAAACGGTTAAAAATGTATTAAAGGTTTGTTCTAAAATCTTAACCGTAATAAATTTTAAAAATCATTAAAAATTTTATGTAAATTTCCATACAAAATATTAGAATATATTGAAATTTTAAGCGACCTTAAAACGTCGTTCGATTTCGTTGAAATTTTAAACATATGTAGTCCCATACACAACGACCCAGCGAAGAGCACAATTCGGACTACTTCTAGTTTCTTCATAAGATTTTTAATCACCTTAATGTTTATACAACGAGAATGTTTTATTTAAACCACCTGCCAATTTTGCTTTAATCTTTAGTTTTCTCTATTAACACTAGAATATTAATAGCAGACAAATCTTTAAAATAATAATACAACTTTTTCAAATCAACATTATTGAAAAACTGGACTTTATATGTAAATACTATTTTTAAAAACTTCTTATTAAAAAAAAATCTTTTAAATTTTTAGACATCTTTTTAACTTTATTTAGGCCTTTACATAAATAGTTAGTGTTAATTAATGTGATTATTTATAATTAAATGATAAGCACAGTCACGAGATACACTTCATTTTATCATATTGTTTAACAAAATTGTTAACACATTATTTTCGTATGAAAAAAAATTCCATTTAAAATCAAAACTTTGACATTAGGGTAATAACTTTAGATGTTTTTTTTTTAATATTAAATTTTACCTATCCTAGCCGTAAATTACATAAAAATACTAAGAAACATTATTTTACCTTTTCGCAGTTTTCAAAAAGGTTTCCCCAAAAACGTTGTTAATGTTTTGAATATATATTTTTTTTTTATATTGAACTAAAAATTTCTAAAGTAAATAGCCAAAATTTCGGGTATTTTAATAAAATAAGGTTAAAGACCCAGCAAAAACATGGTAATGACAGGTCATTATCGTGTAGATTACCAAGTAATGGTAGGTTATTACCAGTAATGGTAGGTTACATATCGTATATGTAAATGCAAAATAATGAGTTACTGATAATTGGGTACATAAGTACAGACATAACATTACGGGAAAAAATTATAAATTTCCCGGGAATTCCCGGGTAATATCAATGCATAACGATATTTTCAGCGCCATTATGCTTGAATTCCAATGACTGGCTAGTTTATGATGAAAGTTTGGGAAAATATATATATTTACGGCCATTATTTTTTCTGATCTTGTCAGATTATTTCGGTAATGGCATTTTAAGTATAACGCTATTTCAATTGTTTAGCTAACAGTATTTTAGCGATATCGGTATTTTCGTTATTTCGGTAACGCATTTATTTTAAGTATTTATATATTGGTTATATCGGTATTTCAATTCAATCGACAGGCGCGGATCCAGAAGAAGATTTTTGGAGGGAAGTTAGAGTATTTTTAATTAACTTTTTCACATTTTTGTATTGAAAAATGTCCCATTTTCCCTTCCCCTGGACACGCGCCTGTAAATCAATAACGGTATTTTTGCGGAATTGTCTGCCATCCCTGGTTATATTTATTAATTTGTTTTGAATAATTTGACAAGTAATTTTCCGAGTTGAAGTTTTTTTTAAAACAAGTTGAAACATTACTTTGTAACTCCTAAGTAACCACTACTTCTATCATTGTGAGTAACCACTTTTTAGTTCACTATGAATAACCACTGAAGTAACTCAGTATTATCAGTATTTTTGTAAGTGAGAGAGTATTGGCAACCCATGAATTTTTGGACATCGCGAAAAAAAGTAATTAACCATGTAAATAACCTGGTAACTAGTGAAACCCATGGCGCGCTACTTAGACGCTTAATTACTTTGTAATGTCTGTTTTAGCCGGGGAGTTATTTCGCGAGTCATTGGACATCAACATTTTCAGAACTACGGGCATATAAATTAACTCATTTATGGATCGTTATAGGTCTGCTGGACATTTTTCAACTAAACTTTCCAGATATATCGAAACTTTCCAGATATAAATCATGCTTCATTAAGAAATTTTTGAAATCTTTTTTGCCATGAAGCGTCCTCTAGTGGCAATATTGGAAACTTTGACAGCATATAAATTCTAAACGATTGAAGATATTTAAAAAAAATGTACTGAACGAAAAAGTAACACTGCGTCAAAAATGAGTTAAACTATATTTTATGTGTTGCAGTAATTTTGGTTCACTACTGCAACAAAATAGAGTTTTAAGAAATTGCGGCACGATTCTTACTTTAATCCAAAATTACTCGAAAAAACTATTTTGAATTATAACTTAGAGGTTTTGAGAAAGAGTTATAGCCCTATTCCATTTAAATATTTGCAACAGTGTTGTCAAAACTTTCTGACTAAAAATGCTGCTATATTTTCTGCTAAAATAAATAGTTCCTGACCAAAACAAAATCAGTGAAAATATTTAAGTTTGTGTTTGTTTATGAATGATCTACATTTTTTGAACGATATTGATTTTGAGTTTTTTTGTTTTGGGCCAAATTGACAATTTAAAAGGGCCAAAATATTATTGATAGGGCCACAGGGATGATAAAGTTAGTACTATAGTACTTTTTTGGTACTATTTGATCCGTAAAAGTACCATGGTACTCCTTTGACTCTGATAGTACTATTTACATATAAATAAAAATTAAAGATTGAGTTTGAATTTTAACGTCTTTTTCACACAATTGCAATTAATACTATAATTAATATGCAATTTTATTTAATATTAATTGTGAAAGACGTGGTAGTGAAGTATGAGTGCATTTTCTAAAAATCAATTTCAATTTTCAATTTTCCTGAATCAGACTGCGCAGTTTCTGGTATTGAACCTTCGTCAATGACCCTGTTTTTTGAATAATGTAATATTTGTTATGTTTTTATTTGTTCGATTGCGTCTATATGAAATTTTCAGTGCAATCACTGACCGTGGTATAGATAAACTGATTTCCAATGCCACATGCACTCGCACCACGCGTTAGACAGAGCACTTTAGCGCACTGATCTATCGTCAGGTCGAGTTTTGTTGTGATTAAAACTAGTTTAATTCAATACACGGTGTTTTTGTTCTTGCATACATAATCTCAGAAGTACAACTCCAACAACACAACAGTTCTATTTTTAGAAACTTCAGACAAACTTCAAGATTCATTATTTAATTTAATTACCCATTCATAAATTAACATTTATCAAATGTATTTATTTGGATCCAATCGTTGTAAATGGAATCGATTATTTGAGTTCGAGTAAAAAAAAAAGTGTTCGAAAAGTGAAAAATAAATATCTTAAAAAGTACAATTGAAAAAAGGCCATTGCCAACATCTTGCAACACCTTGCAAAAAAATGTGAATTTAAGAAATAGTCTGATAATTTTTATGAACTCTGTAACTAAAATCAACTAAATTTTGTTTTTATATATAAATAAATTTTAAAAACGTTCATTTATAATAAAAACTTGTATTTAGTACTATGAGGGTCGAAAAGGTACTATTTTTTATGCTGGTTGGTACTATTTGAAAATCCCACTTATCATCCCTGTAGGTCCAAATTTTTAAAAAAATTCGATTATTAGATTTTTACTAAAATAAAAATAATATTAATTTGTTAATTAGAGTTCGTCATTTTAATGCTTTTTTAAAAATGCAAGACAAACCCCTCTGACAATGAAGTTGAACATATTCAAAAACACATTTTTTTAATAAAAAATTAATTGCGGCACTTCTTTTAAAAATGTGGACAAATATAAAAAGATTTAAAAATGTTATCGTCCTGCATTCAAAAATTTTAAAACCTGACCTCCTGGTACAAAATTATATGATTTTGAATGCGATTTTTATAAAAAATTAAACAACTCCCCGTTTTTCATTCTCTAAGGAACTAGCATATGCTCTCATCGAATAAAAAAAAATCAGGCAAATTTCACAAAAGTCTGAACTAAACGGTTTAAAGTAGTTAGTTCAATTTTGAGCTGAAAGGGCCAAAATAGATAAGAAAGTACCACAGGACCATCAAGCAGTCAAAAGTGCCAGAAATGGCCCTATTGTGCCACGTTTTGCATCACTGTCGAGTAGCAACGTTTTCTGAAGAAAATGTGTCGAGTTGCAACATTTTGTTGAAAGCTTTTTCTTGTGAGGTTGCCTATATTTTTTTTTCAAAATATTTTCCTTTTGCATATGTAAAGAAAGAATAGTTGGATTTTGTTCGGTACTCTGCATAATCGGCATGATTCTTCTACGTATCAAGATACTACACATGGAGAATTTTAGTGGACGAAAAAGAATGAAAATTTTCTGAAAACTAATGAAGCTTTTCTTCACAAAATGAAAGAAAATTTACTTAATATTAATGAAATTCTCCATACTTTTTATAAAACTAGTTTTTAAAAGTCACTTCTTTAGTGAGTTAATGAAACTCTTAATAAATAAAATTATTAAATAATAATGCTCGTTTATTTTGTGAAGAAATGTGATATTGATTTACTAAAAAAATCAGTTTTATTCTGAATAAAAGTTAAAATTTTATTTGCCAGAGGTTCGGGCGCATAAATTAAAAAAACGCTATATCTAATGAAAAAATACTAAATTGTTAACATTGATCAGAATTAATAGTGAAACAGTATTTGCTGTTTTTATTATTTTTTTATTTTTTTTTTTACTTAAAGAATAAAATTGAAACTTTTTATTTTTGTTCGTCATAGTAAGTAAATACATACGCACAGTGTTCATATATACTAGTACACTGTTGGACGCAATGCTACGTTAAAATTGATAAAACAAAATATATTGTAGTTTGACCTTGTGCCAAAAACTTGTGCTAAAGCATTTTTTAGTTCTATGTTTAGAACGAACACGTAAAAAACAAAAACAAAACTAAAATAAAAAACATAGAATGAGGTACTAATGTACTGTATAAGTATGTATAGTATTTTTTATTGAGTTTTCTATCAAAGAGATAAGAACAAAATTTAAATTTAAATTGAATAGAAAAAGGGCTAATGAACGATGTTTAGTATATAAACACAAAAACTTCATTAAAAATTTCGTATCAGATGCCTTTCGAACAAAAATTTGTAATCATTAGAGCAACCAATCAAAATTTTTTAGAACTTGTTACCTCTGAATCTATTCCAGAACAGATTCTTTTACCACCGGTTGCATGATCGAACCGTTTCTATAACAGGCTCCTGGGAGTCAAAATGTAAGGTTTCACTGTCCCAGAACCAGTTATATAATAATCAACCATAACTTGTTTGGAGGTTAAGTACCTAGTGCAAATAGGACAATAGGACCCCATATAAAAAGAATCGTTTGTAGAACATAAATTAGGACCTGTTATGATAGACACAGTAGCGGTATTTATTATTGGTAGTAAACAACCCTTGTAGATCTGGTTAATGGTGTACGTTTGATAAATTTATCAGAATTTACCAGAACCAACAACAAAATGTATTGCACTAAAATTTACAACGCTGTGGCGAAATACTGCAAAAAAACAGCTGACTGTTCTGCCGTCAAAAAAAAAATATTTTGTGTTAACTATTGGAAAAACTTAAAAGTTAATAAAAATATCGAAAAACCCAGTTTAAAACGAAAGCATTTTACATTTTGCAGTAATAAATTTGTGATTTTTTCTTTTTCGTAAATGTTGGCATTTTTCTCATATTAAAATAAGTTTTGATACATATGTGGCGAACAACAAAAATCAGCTGATTTATAAATTTACTGTACATTAAAAAAAGACACTCACGCTTTGTTGTGAACAAATCGCAGTAAATATAACACCAAGTATGAAAACCGCTAGTATAAGTTGTTCTGCAACCTGTTTTTTTGGATGTTACAATTTTACTGGGAATTTTTAATGGCATTTGCCATTTTTCCAATTATTTTGTGAAAATACAATTTTTTAAATATGCTTGCAATAAAAGACCATTTTTGCTAGTTTTTCAGACTTATTGTTAACCAGTCGACTGACTACCCTTGTACTCTACAGTGTAGACATTTTAAAAAAATTTGATGATGCAATAATACATTACATTTCTGTTTAAATATGTTCATTAGCATATTAGTCATTAAAAAAAAAATCATTATTGGCTTCGCGGGATAATGTAAGCTAATTTATATAATACTAAAGAAAAATTAATATAAAAAAAATAAAATATCTGTTCATCAGTGTAATATAGTATATGATTTTTGTTAACAAAGTCCGATTTTTTTTTTAAACGCCTTTATCTCCAAAAAAAATGACAGTTGGGCGTATCTCCTAATCTAGCAAAGCTAGACTCAAATAATCAATGCTAAAAATACGAAAATATCGTCAAAACAACAAAAACTTTTGTAAAATGAACAAATATTGGTTTATTTTACGAAAGTTTTTGTTATTTTCACATTTATTGGTATTTTTATGAATGGATTATTATCAGTGTAGAAACTCGAAATTTGGCCATCTAATGACCAGAACAAACTCAAACAAAGCATTTTTGAATAATCGAACGTTTTAGTGGTCAAAATGCGCTGAGAAGTTTAAAAAATTTGATTTTGAATCCATTTGTTGGATGAAAGGAGGGGGAGGGGCATACATGTCAACCTTTTTCTTTCTTATTTAAGGACCCCAAACAAGAATCTGAAGTCCAAATATAAATATATACACAAACGATAAAAAATAGTATAAACAAACCTTTTTACCTAATATTTAGTAAAAATATTTTTAAACTACAAAATTTTTATAAAAAAAAAAAATATATATTTTTTTTTTAATATTTGTACACTTAGGAAATTATGTTGGTAAAGACGACAGCAATTGTAGTCAAAAACAAATGAAATTTCTTTTTAAAAAAGGACGACTTACATTTCATTAAATTCAACTAACATTGTCATTTGTTTTTTAATGTTCAAAAAATGACTAACAATTGTAGTAAAAATGAACCACATGGTAGTAAAAAATAAACCAATTTTTTTTTTTTTATTTTTTTAAATAACAAAAAACAACTGTAAAAAATGAATGTAAAATCATAAAACAGTCATTTGATGTGAGTTGTTTTTTTAAATGAACTACAAGGTTAGTTACAAATTGTATTTGTTCTACAAATGACTTACATTTACATTAAAAATAATGAAACTGTATTACAACCCAAACAACTACATATTTTTAAAGCAGAAGTTCCCTGAGTGTAGTAATAAAATTTCGGTATTTAGATTTTGTTTTGCAACTTTAAAAATCATTCTAGCTTACTACGATAACATTTAAAAGATAAAAAACCTTTCATCAACAGGAATTTTTTGGAATATTCGGAATTCGCATGCCACTTTTCGTGTCATTTTAGCAGTTCTTTCTGCTATTTTCCATACCATTTTTAACTTTTTGTGTGCCCCTTTAAACTTGCCCTGGTAATAATACTAAATTAAGACAGAACGCCGAGTTTTGTATAAGACGACAGAAAAAAAATTTTGTTGGACGAAAAATAATGAAATTTCTCAATAAATTAATGGAACTTTTCTTCCCAAAAAAAAAAACAAAAAATTTCTTAAACTTAATGAAAAGTTTCTTTTTTTTTATGGAATTTCTTAATAAAAGTGTATGGAACTTTTTTTAAATAAAATTATATTTGATGCTTGATTTCAAACTAACTTTTAATTAAAACTGTAACCCTCAAATATATAATTTTTGTTTTCAAAAATCGTAACGTTTCTAAAACCTTATAGACGACTAATTTAGTGAAATTTTTATATAATTTAGGTAACATTTATGGATTTGCAACAAATTTCTATTCTCAAATCATGTATCATACTTATTTATACCTTGCTATTCTTTTTATTCTTCAAATCCTTAGATGAAAATCAGAAAATCCCAATTCGCACTTGTGTAACGTTTTCATTTAAAATTTCTAAGGTACAAGATCATAATTAAATCTTACTATAAAAAAGAAAATTAAAAGTTTTTTTAATTGTAAGAGAAAAAATAAAAATGTTTGAGTGACTTCCCAAGTAAAAAAATTTATATGGGGCAACATCAAATAATATATAATTTAGATATGCGATGATATCAGATTTGATCCGAACATGCGAACATATCCCAGTAAAAAATTGTCGTGTTTTTAGAAGCAGGATAAAACAAAAGAGCTGATATAAGTGCTTGCTATTACATAATACTGAGAAGCAGCAAAATAAACGAATAATTTTCGTATAAAAATAAACAAACAAGAATTTTGAGCTTACTGTTTTCCCTAACAAGGATGCAGGTTGTAAGTAGCTTACCCGAATCCCTTATAAGTATGCACGTTGTAATGCAGAAAGTTTCATATCGTGGATTATAAACGATATGTAACAGTTTTCGGGAGTGATTTCCGATTGTGTATGATGTGTTCCAGTATGTTATAAAAATAATTAGTCATTTAACTGTTTCTGAAGAGCTAGCACGTGGAGTGGTAAAAAAATAAATAAAAATATAATATGCCTTAAATTTTAACAACGAAAAATTAATATCTATAGAATTTTATGCAAAGTAAATTATATTATATTCACGTTATTACTTTTAATTGTAATAATGTAGACATGAAATGTGATTTTTTTTGAAAGCCATGAAATCACAGCTTTTTATAAGCCATGAAATCACAGCTTTTTATAAGCGCTAAAATCCGTGCTTATTATGTCCAAAAGTAATGCTTCCAAGTGGGAATTCACCATATAAAAATCATGAAATCACAGCTTTTTATAAGCCATGAAATCACAGCTTTTTATAAGCGCTAAAATCCGCGCTTATTATGACCAAAAGTAATGCTTCCAAGTCGGAATTCGCCATATAAAAATCATGGCATATGTAAGCAGGTTTGTAAGGGATTCATTTTGGCTTACTCCCTTACAAACCTGCTTGCATGTAAGTATCGTTTTTTACTGGGTATAGTTGTATCTCAAATATATCAAATTGTATCGAATTCGATACAATCGTATCGAATTAGAACGAATTCGAAGCAATTAGATACAAATTTGTACAATTTGGTGTATATAAGATACAATTTAGTCCCCATACAAATATTTTTTTTAAGTGTATCGAATAAGATATAATTTAATAATTTTGGATAAGAGTCGATAAAAACAGCTCCTAGTTTTTCTCAACAATTGTAGCAAATTATATACAACTTCATAAAATTTTAAAAACGATTATATGTAATTTGAAACGACTATTTTTAATTATACCTTGTTTGTGTGAGAAATACCGATATCTTTGAAGAATCTTTCAAGAATAGTTCTTACATTAATTTTCATATAAATTTGATATAAAAGTACACTGTAATTTAGATAAAGACTAAATTAAACTGAACCGTAATACTTTTTATGTTGAAAAAAAGATGATTTTCTAGATAAAAAGTACAGATTTTTAAGCTATTTTCTCTTAATCAAACAATTCTGCCGAATAGTGATATTATTCGCTATTCGGCCGAATGGGCAAAACATGCAAAATATGACGAATACCGAATAGTAACCGAATATTCGTGACATCTCTAGTAATAACGTAAGCACTTATTTAACGTATTTTATGTTGAATATATGTCATATAATATATATTAATATCTAAAATCACTTAGAATATAATGTTGATATGGCAGCATATATAATTGTATGTGTCTTTATAATGGACCATATATAAACACATCTGTAATGTGTAAATCGACCTGTAATGTGTGTTTTAGAGTTCAGTAACACGTCCAAGTTTAGTTGCGAGGCATATACTCTTAACAAGGTGTAAATTCTCTCTCAAAAAGTAACAGGAAAACTTGTATAAAATCGGTTTTGTAACAGTTCACATAAATTTCCTTTAAGAAGCGTACATTTTTTTTTAAGTCCAGGTTAACCCTCTGTTTTTATAAAGCGAACTGAACAAAAACAAAATACTCCTATTCCTCTAGAGGAATTATTTCGTTCGATTTATAAAAACAGTGTGCAAATTTATTTTGTTCCAATTCAATTTTTATTATCACAATCGAAAAATTCGTCTGTAGCGGCAAATCTGTTTATAATCGAAACTTTAGAGAATTAATTTTTAAAATTTATTTATGAGAGAAATATCTTTTGTGTAACAAACCAGACACAAATCAACTTAAGAAGTCGGCAAACTGAGCTGGTAATGGTTACACTCTAATAGGTTTCGAAATACTAGAAGAAATAGAAAATTAATAGAAAAACATGTACAATGCATGCAAATATTAATAAATGAAAAGGTTTTTTTTTTGCGATTGACGTACTTGACTGACTGAAAAAATCAACAAAAGCACATCTATTCATCTATTGCAAGCAAAAAGTCTACAAATTAGAAACAAGTAAGAAAATAATAGTTAGTCAAGACCGACTATACGTTACCCTACTCTATTTTGGTATTAAAACACATGCGGCCTGAAATCATGGATTGCCAAAATAGTATTCGTGTTTGGATTCAGACCGCCAAAGGTTATGAAAAAGTATTTAAAATCGCATGTATAGAACAAAATTAAAAATTTTATTTTTTTAAGAATGTGAAAGCTTTTGTACTAAAATCTGAATATTTTTTCGATCCTGTGTATCCCACTCTAAATTTTGACTGTCGTATCAGTTTAAACTTGAGGTATTTCGTTCATTCAATTTTTGACAAAAAATTAATTTTTTATAAAATGTCCTGGAAAGGATTCGCTCCACAACAAATTATAATTTTTTAATTTTTTTTTCTTTAATTATAACTTTTATAATATAAAAACAGCAATCGACTTCTCCAAATTAGGCATTTCAAAAAATCTTTAAAATCAATTTAACAAATTCACAGCAAAAATTATTGGCAATAAAATTTCTATTAAACTTTTGTTTAATTTCAAACTCACTTTTAATTAAAAGTTTTATAATAGCTATTAATTGCTAAATGAAAATGTATTAAATATATAAAATTTGACGAAATATAAAAAAAAAAATCGCCATAATTTGAAATTAAAAACAATATTCGATCAAACTTTTAATTGAAACTAAATCAGTTAAATACACTAGTAAAAATATTATTATATAATCTTATACAATGTGATCCAGTTTTGTAAAATTTTTATACACTCAAAAAAATAAGTTAGTAGAAAAGTTAGTAAATAATCTTGTAAATCAGGTATACTATTTTTTAGCAAATTTTTTGCTAAAGTTACGTTTTAAACTAAAATTTTAGTTATACTTATTCAGCACTTAACTGTTTTGAACTAATGTTTTACTAAAATTTTACTAATGTTTTACTAATTTATTTTGCTAATGTTTTACTAATTTATTTTGCTAAAAAATTGTGTTGTTTAGCATATCAATAGTGTGAACGACAACCAGACTGAAAGCTATACTCAGAAAGAATTAGATGTCGCGGCATGTCACGATGTAGTAGTGACGAGGGAAATTATACTAAAAAGTACAACTCTAGTAAGACATAATAAAAAAAAACAACCATTTAAGATTTTTGTATCTGTTTTTCATACATAAAACAAAATAGTGGATTAAAACAACTTTAATTTTGCGTCGTCGACGGCTTGTGAACGTAGTTGTCTATTAATTAAATAAAAGACAAAATAAAATATTTAAATTAAAGATTAAATGTGTATTTGTAAACTCAATGTTTATATATATTAATAATCTTGTGTAGTCAAATTGCAAACAAATATGCAATAGGTAGACAGACTAAAGCGAAAGACAAAGACATTAATCTTTGGTAGATTTTTCTGTTTCTTTTTTCTTATTGCAAAAAGGGCTGTTTATGTTCTATTTTGTTATTTTTTCGTTTCGTTTCTATAATTCACTGCGGCATTTGCGTTCCTTTAAAAGATAACATCATTTAGACTATAATTGATGTAGTAGTTCAATTTCGTTTATGTTATATATAATTATTTCTATTGTTTTTAGATATTACATTAATTCATATCGTCAATTTGGGAGTATGAACATTTTTATATTTTGTAACGTATTGTAAATTATTTTAAAAAGTATCACAAAAATATGTTTTATGATTTTCAGCAAATAAATTAACTAAAATATAATTTTTCTACAAATTTTTTGAGTTTTTTTTTAAGTCTACTAATATTTAGCAAACATTTTATTAATTTTTAGCAAGGGTTTTTTAATTTCTAATCTACTAAGTGTTAGCAAAACTTTTGCTGAATTTACTAATTTTGTTGCTAAAAATCAGCTCGCTGATTTTCAGCAAAAGATTTTGCTGACATTAGCAATTTTTTTGCAAGCACCCTCCTGACAAAAATTTTGGTAATTCAGCAAAATTTTTTGCTGACTTTACAAACTTTTTTATTTGAGTGTAGTTAAGTATGATCATGTAGAGTAAGATGCATATTTGCCACTGTAATTTTTCGTAAAACGGCACATTTAATTGTATCTTATAATACATATATATTAAACGATACGTTATTAGACGGGCAATATATAATTGGATTTTCACAATTAAATATTAAAATGCGATTAAAAAATAATGTATTGTATGTAATGTATAAAAAAATATAATTTTTGTAATTTAGTTTATTTTTTAATTTTAATATTAACTTGAAAATTTTAATTGAAGATATCTACGAACAAATCTTGTGAGGATCAGCGCTAGAGGGAGTGCCACACTTTCGACCTAAGCGACTACGTCATCTTCAGCCTTAGTATAATCCAACACTCACAAGAACTCATGGTTCGATCAGGTATATATAGTAAGCAACCAACTTACTGAAAATGGGATGTTTTTCTAGAAATCCTTTTCATTTGGAAATTTTATTCATAAACGTCTCCTGAAATTACCTCAAAAAAATAAGTTGAATGAGAAGAACAAAAATGAACTAAGATTTTATGGGATTTTTTAACTTACAACATTGAATATCAACCAAAGTAAAACGTTCATATACAATCATATCTTTTTTAATATAATATTGTATAAAAACATATTACTTTATATAGCCTAATGTGGATGGATATATGTTATGGCGCATATAATCATATATAATTTTAGCTTGGATTTGGTTTTTCGAAAATTTTTGATATGGTCCTATACATATTAATATCTAAATATATGTTGATTCATATTACCGTAGATGTGTATACATATATTATTACTGCATATGGTATATATTAATTAATATATTAATATTAATTAACTTTATTTCATATATAATGTTGTCTAGCTTAATACAATGTTTCGTTTAATAACACATGGTATTATGTTGAAATTTTGTTTTAAATCGAATCTGAAGTGTTGAATTTTGTAAAAATTTAAAGTGCGCTAATTTTTTTGTTGTTTTTGTTTTTTCTTTGATATTTCCAATAGTAAATAATGTTTCTGGACGAGACCAAGAAATTCCCATTGAGTTTGTGATTTAACCTAACATATATTTTAAGAACATTATCCCCTGATGATTTCCTTAGGCAAGAATGAAATCCGACCTACAACAAATTATTTTTCACAATTTGTTTAATAAGTAGAGTTGTCTCGAATATTTGGTTACTATTGAGTATTCGGCCTGTTTTTACTATTCAGCCGAATACCGAATAGTAGCACTATTCGGCAGAGTTATTCGGTTAAAATAAAATAGCTTAAAAACCTGTATTTTTGTCTAAAAAAATGAGAAAATCAAATTTTTAACAAAACAAATAAAAACTTTGAAACGTCAAAAACGGCTGTGTGTTATATGTATTATTATTTTATTTAATTTTAAAGTACAGTGTACTTTTATATGCAATATTTATGAAAATGTATGAAAGAACTATTCGGCAAATATCCGGTATTCGATTTAAACCGAGTATTAGGTAAAATGTCGAATACACTATTCGTGACATCTCTATAAACAAGTTTTCGGAATAAGTTTTGAATTTTGCATTGGCACTTGCAAAAACTATAAAATAAATTGTGATTAAATGATTTTAATTGAGAAAATTTTAAGTAAAATGGTAAATAACGCGAACATCTTAATTTCAATTTGAATATTTGAACTATTACTTAAAAATTTTAAAGAAATCTTTAATTAATTTATAACTTCTTTGATTGCAAATGCAATTTTTTAATATCAATTGCAATTTTTTGGCATTTCGAATTGCAAACTTTAATTTATTCAAAATTTTCTCGATTTCAACTGATGTGGTCAATAAATAGATCAAACTCGTTTGTAGCTAGAAAACTGTAATAAATTTGATGTGTATCATAGTTTTACCTTGTTTACAAGTAATACACAAGTTTTTATGAGAAGACCTAACCCAGTAAAATATTAAATTCCAAATAACAGGTTGCAGAACAACTTATAATGTATTATTACTATTACTAAGTTCTACTTTCTGTTCTATAACCGATTCTTTTTGTGTGGTGTTTGTCCTATTTGCAATAGGTTATTTACCTCCAAACAAGAACCCGAATTTTTACCGGATAAATTGTACTAAATAATATCTTAACATATAAAATGTAATACAATTATATCCAATTTGGTACAAATTATCCAATTTATCATTTTATTAAATATAACACGAAAACATAAAAAAATTCATTAATTGATTTAAATTTTAAACAATTTTGCATAAAAAATAATTGCATTTTTTATTGACGGTGGGATTTGCATTTTGAAAGTGAGAAAAGTTCAAATAAAATTGTTATTTTTTAAATATTTATTTTAATTAAAAGTTGGAATAACAAATTTGATTAAATTGATTAAAATGAAATTAAATAAATAAGAATGAAATAATATTAAGGGACCACAAATAATAGTTCGCTATAATTGTTGTTCGTATTAACCCGTGTAAAATTTATTTTTTAGTTTCCAACAAAACCTTTAAAATTTTAAACTATTTTAAAACTCTGGAAATTGCAGAAAGCTAACTTAAACTCGTCTAAACCGAGGGTTCGTATTAACAGATTTTTTTTTTTTATATTATAAAATGTTTATTTCAAGTAAGAATATACTACAGAAAGCAGGAAAATAAAAAAAAATTGTGGGCGTTGTGGTGTAATGGTTAGCGCGTTGGACTGCTACACAGATGGTCCTAGGTTCGATTCCCGGTGACGACAACATCAATTTAGAAAAATAATATGTATGAGTTTTCTATCACTTATATGTATCGCTGCGCCCATCGCTGTTCCCATAGCACTTAACCCCACCGAAGTAAAATAATGAATCAGGGCTATGCAACAATAAATTCGCCAACTCTACATCAGGTGGCGAGCAACAACAGTTCTAAGACTTATCTACTCGCGCAATTACAGTGTTGCCATGTTTGAAGCTCTTCATCTTTCGCCACCTTTCATCTCTCCACTATCCCCTTTCCAAAGAAAGCAACACATTAATTAATAGGAAGAATTTCATGAGTGTTGCTTCTCTTTAAAAAAAATTAAAGGATTTCTTTTTTGTAACAAAAAACAAAGAACACACGGAACACTCTGCCCAAGCTTTTTAAAAAATAACATCGGAAAATTTGTCAACCAAAATTTACCAATTAAAAATGGATTGTAATTGATTTCGAATACATATATAATTTGAAATTGAATATGGTGCGCCCCGGTAGGCTAGTTGGTAGCGTGCCGGCTTATCAGTGCGGGGTCGTGGGTTCGATTCCCACCAGAGGCACTGGTCTGTTTTTGCTACAACGCGCCGAAGGCCATAGTAGCTAGTGCTCGGTTAGGGTAATAGTATATAATTTGTAATTACATGATTATTAATTAATAAAAAAAAAAAAAAATTGAATATGCATCTGGATGAAATTTGATCTTACAATTTAAATTCATTGTGTCAGATCTGATTAAATATGGTTACATAAGTTAAAATATACAGATATATAAAATTTTTTCGAAAACCAAAAAAGTGATTGCACAGAAAATTTTATATAGACGCAATCGAACAAATAAAAACATAACAAATATTACCTTAATTAAAAAAACAGGGTCACTACCAGAAACTGCGCAGTCTGATTCAGAAAATTGCAATGTAGTTATGATTTTTAGAAAATACACTCATTCTTCTCTACCACGCCTTTCACAACCAAAAATTATATAATTTACAGTTTAATTAGTTTTTTCTTTTGATATACATCGAAATTATTTTTATGTTATTTTAATTTATAATGAGCTTTCAACCTCCGTATATTTACAAAAATAAAGCAAATCAAACATATTAGCTAGGATGAAAATATCTGTTTATATATTGTGCCATATCTGTTTATACTGTGTCCTACTGTATTATATATATAACGAGATATACACAGACAAAAATATTTGCCTACTTTATTCAATTAAATCGATTTGTTGAAAATATTAAAAGCTGTCAATTAAAAATTAATTGAATCAATTTAATATTTGCTCATATTCGGAACTTGCTTGACATTTTTTATACTATCATTCAAAATATTTTGGTGTTGTTTTTTATAATATTTATGTTTTTATAAATATTTATGTATTATTGATAAATATTTTAAATTCATTTTAATTAGTTTTTATTAATTTTTATTAGATTTGCTGCTTTATTAAGTTAAATAATTTTGTTTAAGTGGATTAAATGTAAATTTTAATTTATTTTAAAACATTATCAAAAATTAATAATGTAATTTTTGAAGTTAAATTTTCTTTAATAAATATGTAACAATTTTTTTTAAACAAAAAAAAAAAAAAAATGATAAAAAAAAAATTTAAAGTTATTTTAAACAAATACACTAGTTTAAACGAAAGGGCTAATTTTTGCAAAAGAAAAAAAATCCAAAAATAAGTTCCCATACTCCCTACGTTTCAATAGAAAAAAAAATAATTTCTGTGTGAATTTATTCACATAAGTACAAATAAATCTGCTAACTAAATGAGAATTGCATGCCGGTTTAAACACAATGTTATAAAACTGAAGTTATAAAAAAAACACATGAGTTATTATTTAGGCGAAAAATAATTCAATTAAAGAGCTATCAATGTGTAATTGAATTAACAATTTTCGTTGTTGGCGTAATTTGAGCTATTAAAGTTATTGATTCGTTGGTTTCGTGATTGAAACAGGTTTTTATATTTTTGTGTGTAGTTGTATTAAATAATATATAATCCTTTTGAATCAGGGCAGATACAATAGGAAATATATACACTCAAACCTCGTTTTATGCTATTGATTCGTTCCGCAAAAATTCGCATAAGATGAATTCGCATAAAACGATACCCTAGCTTCATATAAAAACTACTGATTCGTTCTTGAATTTAAAAAAAACGCATAAATTCAAATCAAAGAATTAAAAGTCATACAAAACCGCATAAAAAAAGTCAACAAAAAAGTTTATTTCATTTACTTAAAAAAAAAAATTAATTAAAAATTTATAAATAAATAAGGAAAACAAACAAACATTTAATATTAATTCAGTATAAAAAAGGAACAAAAATTTAAATTTAATTAATATTTTTATAAGATTTTATGTTTCAAAATCATTTAATAACTGTCTGCATCGTTTTTGAACTGGTTCTATATCGCTTTCATCACTAGATAGAACAATTATATCATTTGGTATATCATCACTTTCATCTCCTGAAAGGTTCTCATTATGACAAAAAGAAACGGCCGAGGATTCTTCAAGAGCTTTTTTGTTTTCTTCTCGTACAAAATAATTTGTCAACAGACTTTGTGATTTTGATTTTTTTAGTTGTTTGTACAACTCTTGATATCCTGAAAATATATCGTTAAGGCCACGTTGAATCTTTATTGCTCGTTCCGTATCTGGATCCACATTGAAAATTTCGTTTTGTAAAGCATTCACTGTGTTAAGAATTTCACCAATTTTTTTTGAAGTAAGAGGTTCAACAACTTCCTCACAGTCGCTCTCGCAATGAGTTTCTTGGATATTATCCGTAGTTAAACTAATAATATCTTCATCGGATAAAGGCACTTCAACAAGAAGTTCTTCTAAATCATTGTGGTTCAGAGAATCAAATCCTTCTCCTCCAATTTGACGAGCCAGGGTAAAAATTTCATCAGATAATGAAGATATTTGCCCTCCAGTGTTGCTACTAACACAGTCAGGCCATACAGCTTTCCAGCACGCATTTAAGGTATGCGGTCGTATTTTGGATGCGGCAGATGCAGCCAGAACTATGCAATCAAAAATAGTAAATTTTTTCCATGCTTCGATTACAGTTAATGTTTCATTTTCAATTTTATTTAAAATGAATTCATATGTGCTCTTTATGTCGTATTTCTTAAAAGTGGCAATTATTCCCTGATCTAGAGGTTGAAGAACGCTAGTTGTATTGGGTGGCAAAAATTCGACCTGAATGTTTGGATGTTCTAAACGAGGATGTCCAGGTGCATTGTCTACAATTAGTAAAATTTTGAATTCCAGACCTTTTTCCTTCATATAAGCTTCCACTTCTGGCACAAAACATTTGTGAAACCATTCACTAAACAATGCAGATGTAACCCAAGCTTTTGCATTTGCCATCCAGTGAACTGGCAAACGTTTTAAATCTTTACCTTTAAGCGCGCGTGGTTTCAAAAGAATGTTAATCTTTCTTTACAAGCTTTAAATCCACTAGCTCTCTTTTCGGATTTTGCAATGTAGGTTCTACTTGGCATTTTTTTCCAAAGTAGGCCAGTCTCATCTGCATTGAATATTTGATCTGGGCAGTAACCTCCTTTTTCAATTATTTTTTTAAATTTTTCTGGGTAATTTGCGCATGCCTGCTCATCTGCTGATGCTGACTCACCTCTTATTTGGATATTGTGAAGGTTATTTCTTTTTAAAAATCGTGCCAGCCATCCATTACTTGCTGAGAATTCTTTTGGCGTGGAAACTGAAGGCTCTGATTGTTTAATCTTTTCATAAAATACAAGAGCTTTTGCTTTTATCATGTATCCGCTTATAGGAATCTTCCTTTTTGTTAAATCCTCAATCCATAACACAATAGATTTTTCCACTTTTTCAATCAGTGTGTCTCTTAAATAAGAAGAATATTTAGAGCTTAGTTTTGTGCCAGAAATAACGGATTTTCTTATGGAAGCCTCATTCTTTTTTATCGCGCGTATAGTTGATTCTCCCAGTTTGTACTCCTTTCCAAGTGCCGTATATTTTGCTCCATTTGCAACACGATCTAGAATTTGAATTTTGGTCTCTAGGGATATTGTTTGTCGATTTTTCTTATTTATGTTCATGGTGTTATCTGAAAAACTAAAAATTTCTTAGCACAGAATCTTCAAAATTAGAAATTTAATTCGCTTACTTTGTCACTTTTACGATAAATAAAACGAAAAACTAAGGTTCTTTTAAATATTTGATGTCACAAAGGAAATAAAACAATTTACTGCAATAATAACATCCAACCTGTTGATACAATTAAAAGGGATTTCCCCTAAATGGTAAAACAAACGCACATAGTACATATACAGTTTGAAGCTGAGACTTGTTTGTTACCGGCGGCGATGTTACCATGTATACTGATATCAGTGTTGCTCATTGTTAAAAATTTGTATATGCAATAATAACGCAAAAAAAAATTAAAATTTTAAAACCGCATAAATTTGAATTCGCATAAAACGAATTCGCATAAAACGAGGTTTGAGTGTATTTACAAATTTTCAACTAAATCCAAAAGTATCCATTCGAAAAACTACTAAAATTGTTTCGAAATTTTTTGTAACCCTCTAACTGGCAAACCCTTTAACTGGCAAACGATGTTTTGCAACGAAATTCATACCATGTGCTCCACTCGAAAAACAACTAATAAGTTCTTCAACAAAATTGTTTATCGTTGCCTAACTTAGGCGAAATGAGCCAAAATATTTTAGAGTGCATTTTGAAAACTAAAGCATATAAAAGAGAAGTTTTGGACAAAAAATATTTCTCGTACCAAGATATAACCACGCTCGAAAAACTTTTTTTTTTTCTGCTCCTATTTAAGAAGATATCGGGATTTTCGCTTTTGGAAAAAGCGAAATTAGGAGAAAAAATATCTAAACTTCAATTTATATTGTTCAAACTTCAACGCTTTGTTATTAATACTTAATGTCTTCTTTCTGCAAAATTTCATAAAAATCCGTAGCTTATAAGTTAAGACGATGTCCTTTAGAGGAATCCTCATAAAATCCTGTGAGTCCTTGGACTAAAGTAAGGACTTATTATTAAGGAGGAGTATTTCCAAGATTAGGGTCTCTACTTCTTCTCCGGAAGACGCTCTAGCAGATGAATGTATAAATTATATTCGATTGGGTTGGATTCGATTGGGGTCACTCTAAATGGGTCAAAGTGGGATTTTTCAAAATTTATTTAGCAAATTTAGTTTTCTACAGGAATATATTAATTTCTTAGTAAAAAAACGCTTATTTGACACATTTGTGGTAAATTATATGAAGGCTACCCTGAGGCAGCCTTACCTGTTAGAGGGTTAATTTCTCAGCATTAAAGACTATTTCTTGAGACATTTAAATATTAAATAGGGACTAGGTCTAAACATCACCGTTTCTAGCAAAAAAAAAAAACAGGTTTCGTTATTGGGTGAGGTCTGCCATATTCGGTAGTTACACAGAAAAAACTAAAAACGGGTTTCAATTAAAAATTTTATTGAATCAATTAATATTTTAATTGATTTTGCACCTACCACTGAAATGATAGTATTAACTAAAAAAATTTACAGACAGTTTATTAAAACTCTTTCAATTAAAATAATAATAATATTAATTAAAAGAGTTATTCTTTTTCTTTACAACCTCAATTAAAAAGTTTAGTTAAATTGATTAAAACTTTAATTGAAACTTGAGAAGAAAACAATGGTAGTTTTAATTGAAAACTCGTATTTTTTTATTTTTGTTATATGCCCCCCATTAAATAAAAAAAGAAATGTAGGTTTGTAAATTAAATTGACATTTTAATAAAATTAAAGCTTTTTAATATAAAAATGTATTATAAGAAAACAAATAAAAGCAAAGGCAAAATTTTTGTTTTGCTTGTCTTGTCTTGAACTTTTTCTTGCAATTGAATTGATTTCTTAAAAAAAATCACACACAACTTTAAAATGATAGTTTAATGACACTTATACTTAATGAAAATTTAATTATTTACAAAAATAATAGTTTAATTGTCCTTTTTCGATAAGGTTTATTTAAATCCACATGTGCACTTTTATTACCACAGATAAAACACGAAACTAAATTAAGTTTTCGTGCGTACACGAATATCTCAACAAAAAGAGTGTTGCCAACTCTAGTGAAATAACTACAATTTTGCGTGTATTTGAAATCGGTAAACTATTCAACTTATTAAAAGTTAATCATTTGCGATTTTTTTTCTTTTTATTTACAAATTAAATAATATATTGATGTAATTAAACATTTGTTTGATTATTTAATCTAAATAAAATTAAAAAAAAATAGTTTGCCAAATTTTTAAAAATTTTGTTTACATGTTGTCAACACTGTATGGATATATTAGAAAATTCAATAAATTTTTTAATTGAATCAATTAAAAAAATTGTTTAAATTGCCATTGATGTTCAAACAATCGATTAATTAGATATTTTTGGCCCATAATTTTTTCTGTGTACAAACAATATTGCGAACTCTTTGTATCCAAAGTGGTATAGGGTATAAATCATACATTTTATTAGACTTTGTTTTATAATGAGAATATAACGATTGTTTCAATTTTCTAGCCGGCCAATGAAATGAAGGTTTTGTTAGTTGGTTGGGTTGATTTTATTTGGTATTTCAAATGTAGTTTCTTGTTGTATTGAAAAAAAAATCAACACTAGTACGTAAAACATGATTAAACGGTAAACATGTCGTGAAATAAAACTAAAAAAAAAAAAACGTACTAAAATCGAAACTATTCGAGTTTTTCTTTTATTTTATTAAATTATAGTTTTTTGTAAAAATGTTAAAATTTGTTATTTATTTTTTTTTTTGTTCATCCATGATATTTGTTGTTAAATTATGATTTATATGTTTTTAAGTGTTGTAAATAATTACGGTAAGTTGCTGTTTTTTTACAAAATTATTTAATTAAGGAAAACGTTTAAAAAATTGCGATGTGAATTTTTTGATTGGAGACACTTATGTAAAGTTTGTAACAGTAAAATTTTAAATTTTAATAGTTTAATATTTAAATGACCCAATTATTTAATTACGAAAGAAAAAAACACTAAAATAATTTGTCAAATTTTTAAATATAATTTGTTTCACGGCCAAATCTTTTTGTAAATACTTATCTAGATGAAAAAAGTGGGTCTTCCTTTTTAAATGTGTACACTTAAAAAATAGCTGACCTTCGAGTTAAGATAAAATAAATTTTAAAAATTCTTGTTAACACTTGTTTTGCAACCGAACAACTTTCGGAGAACTTTCCATTAAAAGCTGATAAATAGAGTTGGGTATTTATGACCCATTTACATCACATATAAGAAGTGCTTTTGTTGAAATTGTAAATAAAAGGCTCATTTAACAGAAAACTCTGCGACTTAACTGTTGACTAACCCTCAAACCGGCCTAAGTTATTTTGCAATGAAATTTTTACCACTTGTTCGCCAAGAAAAATAAACAATATGTTTTTCTACAAGCATTTTTTTCGTTGCCTTTTTTAGGTGATATGGGCCATCGGGTACACAGAAAAAACTAAAAACGGGTTTCAATTAAAAATGTTATTGAATCAATTAATATTTTAATTGATTTTGCACCTGCCACTGAAATGATTGTATTAACTAAATAAATTTGCAGACAGTTTATTAAAACTCTTTCAATTAAAATAATAATAATATCAATTAAAAGGGTTATTGTTTTTCTTTACAACCTCAATTAAAAAGTTTAGTTAAATTGATTAAAACTTTAATTGAAACTTAAGAAGAAAACAATGGTAGTTTTAATTGAAAACTCGTATTTTTTATTTTTGTTATGTGCCCCCCACTAAATAAAAAAAGAAATGTAGGTTTGTAAATTAAATTGACATTTTATTTATAATAAAATTGAAGCTTTTTAATATAAAAATGTATTATAAGAAAACAAATAAAAGTACAGACAAAATTTTTGTTTTGCTTGTCTTGTCTTGAACTTTTTCTTGTAATTGAATTGCTTTCTTAAAAAAAATCACACACAACTTTAAAATGATAGATTAATGACACTTATACTTATTGAAAATTTAATTTTTTACAAAAATAATAGTTTAATTGTCCTTTTTCGATAAGGTTTATTTAAATCCGCATGTGCGCTTTTATTACCACCGATAAAACACGAAACTTGATTGTTTTCGTGCGTACACGAATATCTCAACAAAAAGAGTGTTGCAAACTCTAGTGAAATAACTACGATTTTGCGTGTATTTGAAATCGGTAAACTGTTGAACTTATTAAAAGTTAATCATTTGCGATTTTTTTTTCCTTTTTATTTACAAATTAAATAATATATTGATATAATAAAACCTTTGTTTGATTATTTAATCTAAATAAAATAAAAAAAAATAGTTTGCCAAATTTTTAAAAATTTTGTTTACATGTTGTCAACACTGTATGGATATATTAGAAAATTCAATAAATTTTTTAATTGAATCAATTAAAAAAATTGTTTAAATTGACATTGATATTCAAACAATCGATTAATTAGATATTTTTTGGCCCATAATTTTTTCTGTGTAAGAAAAAAAATAAATAATTTTAGATAGTTCAAAAATTACTAGTGTCCGACCGAATTCATTTTTTTCGGCCGAAGCCGAACTTCGGCCATAATATCAATGTTCGGCCGAAACCGAAGGCGATCTTTTTGTTTAAATAAAAAAAAAATATAAATTGTTTTTTTAGATCAATAAATTTAAACTAAAAAGTTATTAAACATAAACAAAAATAAAAAATATAGGAATATTTTTTTAAAAAATCATATTTGGAAAATAGTTGTACTATTTTAAGTACAAAAAAAAGAATAAAATATTTGTACTATATTTTATAGTGAAAGAAAAATAGTTGATAGATTTTTAAGTTGATATAGAAAAAATACTTAAACTTTAATATTTAATATTTAAATTTAAAAAGTTAGATATTGTAATGACAGAAAAGCAACTTTTCCGCATTCACACCATGTGAATTGCTTCGTCTATCAGAATACAGCTGCCCGGCAGCTCTAAAAACCTGTTCGCTAGATACACTAGTTGATGGCGCTGATAAATATTTAATTGCTACATCTTTTAAATTTATAAATGGACTTGAATTCCAATACTCAAATATATTTATATTTCGGGACTTAAAGGCTCCGTAATAAACATTTTAATTTATTTTTCAATAAAATTTTTATTTGGTTCTGCTACTTCTAAGTCTGGTTCTGCATCATGTCTATTTGATTTGATTATTTGCTTATAAGTCTTGTACACTGATAATAATCCATGCATAAAAATACCAATATATGTCAAAATAACAAAAACTTTCGTAAAATAAACAAATATTTGTTCATTTTACGAAAGTTTTTGTTGTTTTGACATTATTTTCGTATATTTAGCATGGATTCTTATGAGTGTAGGTATATTTCTGGAAATTTTGTTTTAAACTCTTTTGGATTTTTGAAATTTTTTCACACACATTGATATTTAAATATAGTTAGTTTTTTTTGGTATTCTATCATATTCAACGTTGTATTTTTTATGTAGTTTTTTTGTAAATTTTGAAAAGTAAATATAACCACAGTTGTTATTGATTTGCGCTTTTATAAATAATCATAAAAAGTTCGGTAGTTCGGCCAAAATTTGGCCAAACACCGAACTTGGCCGAACTTCACTTTTTGGCCGAACTCCGAAGCCGAATGCTCGGTCGGACACTAAAAATTACCCTTTTTGTGCTTTTAGTAAAAAAGATGTGGCGATATTCGTTTTTTGAAAACCGCAAAATTGAGCGAAAACGCACTTCAACATATACTGATTAAACCTAAAGGGTTACTAAATATAATCTTTCTGCCAAATTTCAAAAAAAAAACCACCCATACGTTGAGACGATCTCATTTACAGGTAGTGTAATCCTATATGTCCTTGGACCAAAATTAGAGTTTTTTTGGAAAGTTTAAGCTTCTTACTTTGTGTTAAGTATCAACGGTTTCTAGTGCTTATAAATATGTTTTCAAGATTTTTGAAAATTGTGTTCAATATATTTATTTTGAGAAATTTTACGAAATTTTAACTATAACGCTTTCTCGCTTCCAAGCCGTGCCGTGAGCACAAAAAATTACTTCACAAAATATTTTGTAAATTTGGTTTTCTATCGAAATAGCTTCATTCTTATTATAAATCACTCATTTGGCTCACTTATGGCCAATTAAAAATACCCCGTCTGGAGGCGAGCTTGCCGTTTAGAGGGTTAACTTTATCTGCTGAACTATTAAATTTTTTTCTTTTTTTTCCTTGATTTTGAAATGTTTGTTTTATAAAATAGTATTTTAATCTGTCAAAAATCAAAGCTATTAGAATTAAGTTGCGTCATTTGAGGGTAGCGATTCGAATTCAGTAGTTCGTTAAGCAACAGTTGAGTAGCAATATTTTCGCCAAGTGATTTTTTATTTTTATGAATTGTAGTAATGTTAATAAAACTAATAAATATTTGCCAATCACTGAATCGGAACTTTTCATATGTTTATAAGATTTTCCAGATTTTCTTTATATGTACAGTTACGGTCACAAAAATAGTAGTACCCGTAATGAATTTGGAAAAGCTTAAAGATCTACCAGAATTATTTCAGTATCAAAACAAATGTTATAACCGCGAATAGAGTAATTTGATAGTTATTTAATTAATTTTTCATTCGGCCAACTACATTTCTTTAAATTGCAATTTTTTTAAAAATAGTAACATATTTATTCGATCATAAAAATAGTAGTACTTTTAAAAATCTTATAAAACAAAGTATATATAAAGTCGAATAAACCAAAATAAAATGGTATGATTTTCTTTTCTATTACCAAATGCAAAGAAAACAGAAAAATCCATTTTATTTATATTCGCAAGAGGTCGCTGTCAACACCTTTTTGCGAAAATCCAATTAATAAAAAAAAAAAACAATTACATAAAAGCCATAAAAAAGCGCAAAAGTGCTTTAAAATGTAAGTTTATCATAAATTATTATTTATTATTCATTTAAGAACTTAAATAGACTTTAATCAAGTCCGCTCAAATTAGAATAAAACGAAAAATTCGCCATAATTACTATGTGGTATTAGTGACATCAGTCTTTTTTAAAGCTGCGCGATTTAAAATGCGTGTTAAACCCAACTTTTCGTACATAAACTTTTGAAAGACATCTTTACTATTAATGAAAATCAAGAAAGGTCCTAATGCTATATAAACATATGAACGCCATACATACAGTGGGGACTCCCCACTGGGGAGCACTCGTGAGTACAAGTAAGAACTTTTTACACCTAAAGATTCTGCCCGACAAATATTTGACACTAGAACTAAAGGTATAAGGTACTCTGTTTCAAAATCTGGTTTCAGAATCACTCTCCGACATCAGGCGTTCGAGCTATATTAACTTAAAAAGTATCGTTTTTGATCAAAATGCTACGATTTTTCACCTTCCTAGAAATATATTTTTCATAATACTTGTAACCACACCTGCATACAGAGTATAATTACGAAAATATTGTAAATTTAAATTTAGGTTGTAACTGCAATTTTAAAGTCCCACAGTGTAAAATTTTAAAAAATTCGAATTTATTATCAAGTTTATCCCACGATAATTTCAAGAAAAATAAGATATGTTAAAAATTCAAAAACTGAAAAAAGGGAAAGAGTAGTGTGTTCAGGTGCCGTTAAAAGTATTATAAAAAATATATATCCAGAAAAGTGAAAAATAAGAGCATTTTGATCAAAAACGACACTTTCCCCATTAATATAGCTCGAACGCCTGATGTCTAAGAGGGATTCTGAGACCAAATTTGAATTCAGCGTACCTTATACTTTGCTGAATATTAGTAGAATGAAAAAACTCAAAAAATTTTTAGAAAAATTATACCTTAGTTAATTTATTTGCTGAAAATCATAAAACATATTTTTGTGATTCTTTCAAAAATAATTTACAATACGTTACAAAATATAAAAATGTTCATACTCCCACATAGACGACATGAATTAATGTCATATTTAAAAAAAATAGAAATAATTATATATAACATAAATAAAATTATCTTTCAACTACTTACATCAATGGCTGCCTAAATGATGATATCTTTTAAAGAAACGCAAATGCCGCAGATATTTATAGAAACGAAAAGAAAAAAAAAACAAAACAAAATATGATATATACAACCCATTTTTGCAGTAAGAAAAAGGAAACATAAAAATCTACCTAAGATGTCTTTCGCTTTAGTCTGTCTACCTATCTGTATATTTATTTTTGATTTGACCACACGAGATTATTAATCTCTATAAACATTTACTTTAGAAATACACATTTACAGCCGTTTTTATAAAAATGTATTTTTGATTTATTAACCGTTTTTAACCAAAATTTGCTATAGTTGTATTTATAAACGAAAAATAGTCTATTAAACCTTTAATAAACCATTCATAAAGTAAGAAATTTTATTGTTGGATTTACCCTTCTTTAAACCAAAAATAAGAAGACATTTTGCATTTAGACATTTTGTTTAAATCTACATACGACTATTGTTTACCTTTTATAAAAATATTTCTGCAGAATATTTTTGAAAAATATTAATAGAAAGTGATTAAAGTGATTAATTTTATTTTCTATATCCTTAACTCTTTTTTTTTTATTAAATCCTTTAACAGCTCCTATAAGAAATTGTAAAATGAAAAAAATTATAAGTATGTGTAATAGACAATTTTAAATATGTTGAATGATCTTTTAGAACCAGCTCACGAAGCTCTTACCTTATCCTCTTCACACCAGTTTTCAGACCTTTGCCTCTTTTTTGTTTCCTTCAAAAAATAGAAAATATACAATTAAAATTATTTTGGTATGTCCATTCATAGTATTTATTAACACACATACCTTGTTTTCCACTTCTTTTATTGGTTTTATTTGTTTTTGGAAATCTAAATCCATTTTTTATTTTTTTTTGGCACAAATCAGTCTATTTTTGGTAAAAAAAATCACAGAAATAAAATAAAAACCTGACAAAATATGTTAGTGATGTAAATCAGATGTAAACAAACGCTTTATTCGATTATTTTTGTTACCATATACTACTAAAATAGAAAACTCAAAACAGTTTTGCAATATTTTTGTTGAAATTTTTTTCAGAACTCATTTTATACGTTTTTTATTTTTAAAACATACTTTTTAAGTCGAATGTTGAAAAAAAATTATGGACAAATAAACATATAATTGATTATCGGGTTTATTAATCAGTGGTTTAAAGCGTCACTAACAACTAAATGGCAAGTAAATAAAAAGAGAGAGAGAGAGAAAATTACTACAAACGCTCAATAGTTATGGAGCTGTTATTGTTTCTTTATGAATTAAAACTTTTATGAGTGATTAATAAGACAAAAAGTCTATAATAGCTATTGCACTCTGTAAACTCACAATAAGACTTTTTTATAAATACGGCTGTTAATCTTTATTAAATTTAAATATTTTATTTTGTCTTTTTTTTAATTAATACACAGAAACAATTATGGGCCAAAAATATCTAATTAATCGATTGTTTGAATATCAATGGCAATTTAAACAATTTTTTTAATTGATTCAATTAAAAAATTTATTGAATTTTCTAATATATCCATACAGTGTTGACAACATGTAAACAAAATTTTTAAAAATTTGGCAAACTATTTTTTTTATTTAATTTAGATTAAATAATCAAACAAAGGTTTAATTATATCAATATATTATTTAATTTGTAAATAAAAAGAAAAAAAAAATCGCATATGATTAACTTTTAATAAGTTGAATAGTTTACCGATTTTAAATACACCCAAAATTGTAGTTATTTCACTAGAGTTGGCAACACTCTTTATGTTGAGATATTCGTGTACGCACGAAAACTTAATTTAGTTTCGTGTTTTATCTGTGGTAATAAAAGTGCACATGTGGATTTAAATAAACCTTATCGAAAAAGGACAATTAAACTATTATTTTTGTAAATAATTAAATTTTCAATAAGTATAAGTGTCATTAAACTATCATTTTAAAGTTGTGTGTAATTTTTTTTAGAAATCAATTCAATTGCAAGAAAAAGTTCAAGACAAGACAAGCAAAACAAAAATTTTCCCTTTACTTTTATTTGTTTTTTTATAATACATTTTTATATTAAAAAGCTTTAATTTTATTATAAATAAAATGTGAATTTAATTTACAAACCTACATTTCTTTTTTTATTTAATGGGGGGCATATAACAAAAATAAAAAAATACGAGTTTTCAATTAAAACTACCATTGTTTTCTTCTCAAGTTTCAATTAAAGTTTTAATCAATTTAACTAAACTTTTTAATTGAGGTTGTAAAGAAAAACAATAACTCTTTTAATTGATATTATTATTATTTTAATTGAAAGAGTTTTAATAAACCGTCTGCAATTTTTTTTAGTTAATACTATTATTTCAGTGGTAGGTGCAAAATCAATTAAAATATTAATTGATTCAATAAAATTTTTAATTGAAACCCGTTTTTAGTTTTTTATGTGTAGACAATTACTTGCACAAGCCGGTGACAACGCAAAATTTTAATTGTTGTTTTAATCCACAATTTTATTTTATGAATGAAAAACAGATGCAAAAATCTTCCATGCGCATTTGTTTTGTCCTGCTTCTAAAAACACGAAAATTTTTTACTTTGGTATATCATCGAAGTTATGTTTTTACTAAAATACGCTCTCAAAATGGAGAATTTAGTATTTTAGACAAAATAAAAATCAAATGTTCTCAAACGGATATATGGCATAACATCAAAGAACAGTGGTTAAATCACTACTATTTTAATGACCGCAGCTGTATAGCTTAATTTTTAACGTTATGTGGTATGGATGATTGAGCATTATTTGCTGTTTTTCCAAAACTTGTAGTCAGTTATTTTTATATGGAAACGCAAATTGTTTTACATGATGATTTGTTTAAATGAGTTGGGTGGGTTTGGTCATGACCTTGACTTTGAAATATATTCCCAGCAAAACATTGCTTATTTATTGCTGTTTATATGCAATGAACAGTTTTTAATGCTTCCTATTTTCTGCTGGGTTATAACAAAAACTAACTAACAAAAATACTACATTTGTATTTTAACTTTAGGCGATATGGGTCGTAAGAAAATCGAAATACATCAAAACAAAAAAAAGAGATTTTCGTTTTCCGAAATTTTGCGAATTTTAATCTTATAGAGTATTAACATTGTTTACATATATTGAAAAAACTAAACAAAAACCTAAAACTGCTGGAACTTAGCGTTTAAAAAAAAAACACTAACTTCTTTTCATTACACAGAAAGAATTTGTTTGGACGAGTTTTAATAAATTTTTTCACCAAACTAATGACCTTTTCTTCACAAAGGGAATGAACATTTTTTTAAGCAACATGAAAATAAAAAAAAAAAAAATAAAATTTTTTATAAAATTTTATGAAAACTGCATAAATACAATGCAAACTTTTAATGGGCGAGTTCCAATGACACTTCGGAGATCTAATGCAAAAATTCATTGATATCATGCAGATAATTCTCTCAGTGTAGTGTTAAATATAATATTTTTAACTCATTAAGGAAACGTCACAGATCCGCTAATGTTAGTAATTTTTTACCTTAAAGTACCCTCTAGTTTAAATATTTGCAGCCAAAGTTAAGCTTTGATTAAAAATTAATCTTAGACAGTTGAAGATACCCAGTGTAGAAAAGCATTACCATATAAGTGGTTATATAAGTATATATTAGGTAATGTACAAATGTCATTACTAGGACAAGGAATTTCATGCAGTTAAAACTCGAAAATATGCGCTTACAAAATGCGGTTAAAAACGCAAAATATGCACTAAAAATAGCCATTTTTGAAAACGAACCAAAAATATGCACTAATATGAATTAAAAAGAGCAAAATGTTAATTAAAAAGCACAAAAAAGGCATTACAAGTCAAAATATGCAAATCGATGCCATTTTGATTTAAATTTGATGATTCGGATAGATATTTAGTCCATATCAGTTTTGGACTATCGAAAAAAATATGCATTTACATAAAATCCCTTTCCCTAGTCATTACAAATCTCATTACTTTTATATGGGGATGTCGCGCAACCATCTGAGCTATCTCGACATGTTACACTTGATAGAAACCCACTGTAAAAACGGTAATGACATGTCATTATTTTTCTCACTACCAGAACTGAGACCAGCTTACTCTCTGTATTACTGTTACACAAATAATAAGGACTTACTAATAACTAGTTAATATTCACATTACTTCAATACAAAAAATAATGCGTTACCAATAAGTACTTATCTTTAACATAATTTTATATATGTATAAAGTAATGATCTAAAAATTTTTTGAAAATCTATTTTTAGACTCTTTATTTTTTCACTTCTAGTAAATACATATCGCTTATTTACTGCAAGAGTGACATAACTCAAAAAACACGATTTTGCAGAAAACGAGTTTAAAGTTTTCAATCCATATCTGCCTCGCTCGACCATTTCTCTATTTATTTGGTCACGTTTTTTATAAATAGGGGGTTTTAATGTATTTTTCTCTTAGTGTAGAGTTCGCTAATTATCGAGAGACCCATGAGTAGCACAGTTTCTCTATGAAGTATATACTCTTTACACCCACTTTTAAGAAAAAATAAAATATATTATGCTCTATCTCGAAAAGTATACATGATATTAATATGATATTTTTGACTTTGACAGTCTTGAAGTAAATGAACGAACGATATGCAACTACTTATTTTTTTTTTGTAAGCTGGAAAGTAATGACATTTTGTGCAAGTCATTTTTATTTGTATCTATCAAGCATAACATGTCGAGATAGCTCAGACGGTAGAGCGGCTGACTGACAACCTATAGGCCCGGGTTCGAATCCCGTGTGGGCATTATATAAAAAAAAATGTTTCAATAAACAAAATAATTTTTCATTAAATTTATTTTTACTCATTATTTTTAACCAGCGTATAGTTAACAACATATTTTTCCTTTTCTTGTAAGATGTTTAGTAATGATATGCCATTATTATGCGCGACATCCCCATATAAAAGTAATGAAATTTATAATGCCAATTGTAAGTACTTGCCATTACCAAATATGTACTTATATAACCACTTATATGGTGATGCTTTATTACACTGGGTAAAAACATAAATTACTTGCTTGCACAAAATGACATTACCTTCCAACTTACAAAATATCAAAAATAAATAGTTATATATGTACTGACTACAGTTGAAAAAATAATGAGTCTAAAAATAGATTTTCAAAAAATTTCAAAACTCATTATTGTTTGTATTAATATAATGGAGATATTACCTTGTTATTATAAGTCGCTATTATTAGTGTTAAAGTAATGCAGAGAGTAACCTCGTACCATTACTGGTAGTGAGAAAAGTAATGGCATGTCAATACCGCTTCTACACTGGGCATTTAACAAATTTAAATTTTGTAAAATTTTATAAACAAATATTGATTTTAAAATATATAAAATTTAAATTTTTTTAAGAATTTTTGAATTTTTCTTAAATATCGTGGATTTTGACCATATTTCATTTTAAGATTGTCATATGGGCATTTCCATAGAAAGGTCAACGGTGCATTAAAAAACCCCTCTGACTTGGATTATTAAAGAAAAATACTTAAATTTTATTAAAGTATTTCTAAGTCGCATAAAAAAGCATATCTTAGTCGCCATAATGATAAAAGGGGCTGCAAAATTACGTTCATGTTTATGAACACGTTTTTAAATTTTAGTAACTTCTCTTAAATATTTACTTCTTTAAGAGCGATGATGCCAGCACATTCCTATCACAAAATATTTGTTACAACAATTCAAAAAAATGCAAATGGAGCAGATAAAGATCAGTAAATGTGAACATTTTTAATTTGCTTTAATCAACATTATAATGTCACGTTCGTCACCGTTTCATCAACTTTTAATTTAAATCAAGTTTATTGTGACAAATTTAATTAAAAGGAATTGTGACATGTCAAGTATTCGTTACGTCATTAGGAAAATATTTTACCTTTGAGTAGTAAAAAAAAAAACTTGTGGGCCTCAGTAATTGAATTAATTTAATTTACATGCTATCCGCTGTAATTTTCAAAAATAAAGTTACCACCCATGTGAAAATTATCATATATCATTATGTATGAAATGTCATATAGGAGCGTATAAGAAAATTAAGGGTCTATGGAAGTATATGGCTCATATATGACCATATATGTTCATATTTTGATATTTCGAATATTTATCAAATATTTATATGATTTTTGCTTCTCTCTGAGGTCTGATTAAATTAAAAGTCATTAAATGAGTTTTATTCTATTTTATTGCTTAATAAAAATCATTTAATAGCTTTTTATTTAATCGGACCTCAGATCCAAACAACAAATATTGAAAAACATTCCTTACAAAAAATTATGGCTGTTACTCCGCCCTTTATTGGATTGTTTAGGTTGTAACATTTCGGAAGGAACCCTTCTGTGGCGTACCCAATGTCAGAGAGAGGCTCAGAAGATGGAGAGAGTCGGAGTTTGGGGCCTATTGGGCCAGATCGCCTGGCCAGCGACAGGCGAGGCTGTTTATATCTCCCTCTGGGGAGAGGTCGCGGAAACTCTTGTCTATGACAAGGGGCGAACTAAGGACCGTGACGGGTTACCTCACGGGACACTGTGGCCTTAGGTATCAATTGTACAAGATGGGACGATCCCCTACGGATACGTGCAGGTTTTGTGAATTGGAACCCGAGACCTCAGAGCATGTTCTCTGCAAATGTCCGAGGCTCTCCGACAGAAGGGTGCGTTATTTTGTTGGTCGAATAGTGACGCCATCGGACGTTTGGAATTGTTTACCTGGTAGGATAGTTGGCTTCGTAGGGAGCCTGAACCTATAGGGTGTATTCGCTGCCAGCGCAAAATACCAAATTCTGGTCGCGGTGCATAGTGCCACTCTAATCTAATCTAACATTCCGGAACTTCGTGCGACAATTTAATTTTCAAATATAAAAAACAATTAAATTCTTATTATAAACAGAAAAAATAATTTATTAAATTTTTTTATTTATACAGAAATTTTAAACATTTCTATTTTGTTTTGAAAAAATATTGAAGAAAATTGGAAATCTCAAATTGATAAGTTTTTTTATTGAGATTTGTAATTACACCATTCTCTGTACAACATAATAACTTCGTGGTTAATAATAGATACAGTTATATGTGTGATATCAGATGTAAAATCCGACATGCAGAATTCTTTAAAACATGTTTGTTAATCACTTTTTATGTTTAGGAAAAATAACACTTCATAATGCGTTTTTTTTTTGCAATAACACAATAAAACCAAGAAAAACGTGTGCACTTAAGCCGAAGCTTTTTTAAAATAGTGATAGAGGAAATCAAACTCGATGACATTTGACAGTTTCGACACATACATGCAATAACACGAAAAATACCAAAGGTCCACTTTTTATTTATTATTTATATATTTATTTAATAGATATTCAAAATATATAATATTTACAATATTCGAAATTTATATATAATTAATTATCTATAACTGGCATAACTTTAAAGTTGTGAGCCAGATTGGCAACAATTAGTTTATTATTATAAAATAAATCTTAAGAGATTTACATTTGGTAACATTAATTAACACATTAGATGTGATTGGTTATAAAAAAGAAAAAGGTAAACTATTCAAATTCATTTAATATTAGACTTCTATATTTCAAAATAATTTCGAGATAGTTGACTAGGCTTTTGTAATTGTAATCCTGACCGTTAAGTATATTTAAAACTTCGATTGGGCTAAGGTAATTTTTGTTGAAATATTTAATCCTGAATTCCTTATAAATAGGACAAACACCGATTATATGCAAGGTGCATTTAAGTTGCAAAGTGTGCAAAGGCCATCTGAACTACTTCTGAAGGGTCGAGCATTTATATTTAGAAGTCCACCTCTTGATTTTATTAGTAAACTGGTATCACGTGAAGATAATTCAGAAGTTGAAATAGGACTCATACAGTAATTTAACTGCGAATATAAATCATGGTGTTGAGAGTTTTTCGAAAGGTCCACTTTACAGAACAGGCCACAATAGGGAACATTCTCTTACAAAATTTTACGAAATATAAATTTTAACGCTGTTTTGCTTATGAACATGAAAAATTTTTATATTAAAAATTTACTGAATCAAATTTTCTATTGAAACAGCTTAATGTCTCTTTGCAAAATAATTATTTGATTCATTTGTGGTAAATTTTACACCCAGAAAATAAACTGGGTTGTTGCAACCGTATTTGTAGCCAATCGAATGGATCGGATGTTTTGGTAGTTATCACCGAAATAGTCGGTCTCAGCAACCGAAGCATTCGATTGGTAACATATACTGTAGCCACGACCAAATCTGTTTTCTGAGTGTAGAAAACCAGCATAGAGGTTTTTATATTCCTAATACTGTAAAATGTATATAAATAAACAAGAAATTGGCGCAACCAACGAATTTTGAGTAATTGTTCATAAAATTTTGTTATTTAAGTAAATTTGTGTTTTAAAATATTTTTTTTAATTTTTCTAGGTTGATATAAATTGCTATAACCCTGTAGGAAATGTCAATAGTGAAAAAGTATTGATTCACTATTGACTGTGTCACCAGTACTACTAACCAATTATTCCTCAGGCAACGTAATTTGCTATAGACATTTAACATGTACGTGTCATTGAAAATCAATAGTGACATTAGAACTATTGACTAGGTAGTGAATAGGTAGTTCTTATGGGACCATATGTAGAAATTGGAACCAAAGATTCGCTAGTGACTAGGTAGTTCTTATGGCACTATATGTAGACATTAGAAACATAGATTCACTAGTGACTAGGTAGTTCTTATGGGACCATAAGCAGACATTGGACCAAAGATTCACTAGTGACTCGTTAGTTCTTATGGGACCACATGTAGACATAAGAACCATAGATTCACTAGTGACTAATTAGTTCTAATGGGATTATATGTAGACATTGGAACCAAAGTTGACAATGTCAACAAAATAGTAGACAAAAGTGGAGACTTGGAGACACTTGACCCCAAGCTTCCTGCAGGGAACTAAATAAATATTTTTATAATTTTATTTGTTTAAAAAAATTTTTTTTTTTTTTACAAAAATGTTAAAGGGCTCTCAAAAATTTTTTAAGTACATTCATAAAAGAACAAGACAAATAGTTGAAAATTCAGCTACGAAAACAGGCAAAAGTAACTGAATTTGCGCCAGCAGATTTTTAAACTTTGATTATATAAAAAAATTATGAAAAAATAATGCCAACTACAAGTGAGACTGATAGCAGAGATACCGAAAACTTATATTTTGAAAACAATTGTGCTTTAAATTAACTGGCAAATTTGTAAATTTTTAAATCACGAATTACTAAATAGTAGGTTAAACAATTAGTTCAAATGCAGATGAAATTTGTTCTTGTGGTGAAATTAAATAACTAATAACTTCAGCTAAATAACTGATTTAAACGTAAGCAACAGAAAAAATAGTTTAACTGAATTAGAACACATTAAACAGACTTTTTGTACTAACTTTTTCTATGAGTGTAAAAAAAAAAAAAAGAAAATGTATCTTATTTTAGCGATTGAAGCTTTAATTAATCATTGGAATTCAAAAACGTTAAAAATTAGTTGTTTCTTGGTTTTTAAACAATTTAATAGACATTAAGATTGGGTTCTCAAATGTCATATGTTTATTAACCAAATTATTAATAATTAGGGCAACCAAAAAATAGGCTAGATTTTGTTTTTTATATGAAATAGAGAAACTTTTTAGATTGAATTCAAATTCTAATCTTGAAAATATGCAAGTTTTAATCTATATATGTTACAGCTTTTTTCTTAGCTTATTTCTAGGTATTTATTTATTTAAGCTTATTTTGTCTTTTATTTCAGCTTTTTCTTTCAAATAAATGTTTTTTTTTTTTGCTTTTTCCAGCAAACGGTATTTCGAAGATTTTTTTCAAATGGAATTATTAAAATTTGACGTTACATTTTGTTGATTTAGAAAAATATTCCAAACAAACAAAAAAAATGCAAATCTTAAGCTATATTTCTTAGAGCTTTTTTTTTAGTTTATTTCTTGATATTTGCTTATTTTGAAACAACTAGCTTATTTTGCTTTTCCTTTCAAAATAAAGATTTTTTTCCATTTTCGAGCAATATAGGTATTTCGAAGTTTTTTTTGATTGGAAGATTTAAATTTGACGTTAAATGATGTTGATTTATAGAAAAGCTTAAGCAAAGCAATTTCTCGATTGCACCTTTATTTGGCTGTCGAAGTTCCAAGGAAAAAATTATATACAAATTTTATATGTACTAAAGATTTTATTAAAAAGTTTTAAAAATTATCGGCTTATTTTACTCTTTTTCGCCTACAACATTGGTTTTAGGGCTTTTTTTTTTGGTTGCCCTAAATTTATGGAAGTATAAAAAAACCAAACGAACAAAAGTAGCAAAAACAGGTCATTTTCTATCCTAGAAGTGATTGTTAAAAAACCACCAACCGGCCACTATGACATATAATTAATACACTGCGTTGCAAAACTATAATTAATCATTAATGTCACTAAATTTCGTAAGTTAAAAAAAAGTAGAATATTTTAACTGGCATAAATATAAAACCAATGGAAAAGCAATTCATTTCTTTTTTATTTTACTATTTAAAAAGGAATAACAAAATTAATTAGTGTTTCGTAACCATAAATACACTTAACTTAGTATATCAAAATTTACAAAAATTTAAGAAAAATACTTTTTTTGATGATCTTCTGACGACTTACATGTACTGAGGCATTGTCTTGTTGGAAAAAGAACTCTTCTTCGTTGCTATTTTCAATAAATGGTACCAATTTATCTTCTAATACTGTAATGTATTCAGAAGAATTCATTCTGATGCTGGGAAATGCCAAATCAACCATACCGTCGAAACAAAAAGCGCCCCAAACCATTAAGGATCCGTCTCCAAAATTTCTTTTCTTTTTTCTACGTAGGTCTCTCCAATAGCTGTTAAAATTATCTGGATCATCAATACTAAACTTTTTTCATCAGAAAAATTCTCCTTTAAAAGAAATTTATGTTTAAACCATCCTACCAACAACAGCGATTATTGACTTACCTTTCTCCAGTAGGTTTGTAAATTCCTTTTATCGAATACAAGTCGAGCAGTTTTGTAGCGGGGGTAATAACCTTGGCACATACATTAGTTTTTGGCGAGTAATTCTCTGGGGATTCTTTAAGAGCCTACTTATGGTTGATTTGGACACATTTACCTTACATTCATCGATTATCTGATTGAGATTCTTCATTGAGTTGCTGGTACAGTTGATTATTTTATGCTGGTCCCGATCAATAACATTTTTTCGGGTCATCTGTTATATTTTTACCAGAAGCACTCGGATTATTTGTAAAATTTGTGACAACCACATGTGAACGGTTTATTTTTCTAGCAATTTCGTGAAAACTTAAGCCACTTTTTAAATAGGCTTCAAAATCACTTAAATTGCATAGAACACAAAAATAATTCTTTCATTTTTCTTTATTTGCTATTCTTCTTTGATTGCCGTTATATGTAATTTTAGTTATGAAACACTAACGAAATATTATTACACAATTTTTCTCTTAAATCAATTAAGTAATCTCTTAAATTTTACACAATAAGAGATCAGTTATCACACTCTTAAAAATAGTTATAAGTTTAAAAAAAAAAATGTTTGTAATATTAGAAAAAATAACAAAATCATTTGTAATTATAGTTATGCAACGCAGTGTATGTATCTGTTTGTAATACATTCATTGGCAAACCTACAGCAAACTTTATGAAATTAGGACATAATGCCTCAGACAATATAAAAATACAAATATTTATGTTAAAAAAAAAAAAACAACATAATGAACTAGAACAAAACAAAATTGATAAACATTAAAAAACGCAAATTAAAAATATATGTTTACAATCAATTATTTAAATATGTTTCTTTGCAGAGACGTCGTCATTTGCTCTAGATAAATATATTGTCTACAGAGCCACGAGTCTAAATGCAAATACAATTTTTTATACACTTTCATATAAACTTACGTACACAGCAACAAATTCATATACAATTTAGAATAGAATTTGCTAAATGTACCTACTAGAAATATTACCAAAATTAACTTATGGCTAAGATATAATAAAAACTACTAAAACAACACAAACTAACAAGTTAATGGCTAAACTTGAATACAAACTGAGATGATTTTTGGGGGGCATAGATCATTTTGAAATAAAAACACACAAAGTTCGGAATAAAACAACAAGAATATTTCAAATTAACTCAAATGGCTAATACACTATAGTTTTTTAATCAGAGTTTTAAAGATTGAATTCAACAACATTTTTAATTGTATTTCAGAAGTTATCAATTTTATTTCGGAAATTATTAATTGAATGCCCGAATCGAAAACCCGTTATTTGCGATTCATGGTTTAATAACTTTTAAACAAATTTTTTTTTTCTGTCCCAAAACTAATCTTAAACGACGTTTTTTCTCAATAAATAACGGGTCCGCCATCTAAAGTTTTTTTTCAACTAGTGCTTATTTCGTGAATGGTAACACTTAGCTCATGTCTGATTTGACAGATAATTAGTTTTATCCTTTCGCTGAACGAATATGGTCCGTATGTTCGTTATCTTGTGAAAAAAGTGAAAGAAACTGGCATCCTCATCGATAAACCAAAGCGCGAAAAGCCAAAAACAGTGCGTACACCCGAGAATATTGCTGCTGTGGCAGAAAGTGTGCGTGAAGCGCCATCAACATCAATTCACCGTCGTTCTCAACAATTGAACATTTCGGAGACATCATTGAGACGAATTTTGCATAAAGACCTTATTATCACGCCATACAAAGTCCAATTGGTTCAGGAGTTCAAAAAAAAAAATTAATTGGCGGACCCTTTATTTTTATTTTCAAAACTTGAATAAAAATTTAAAGGGTAAACTTATGTATTTTGCACTGAAACTAATGTATGTTTAACAAAATTTTAACACTTCTGTTACCTAATGTATTAAGAACATTCCAGAGATATATTATAGATATTTTAAATCGCTAAAAACTCTTTTAGGCCGAGTTTTTAGGATGCTAATTATCTTTAAACTTAGATTAACGAAGTTTTTAAATGGAATACTGCTTCGAAAATGTGGTGTATTTTGTGTTATTATAATACAGACCAAAATTTTAAACGAGAAGAAGTGGTTTCGGCAAATTTTTGTTAATTAATTTGAAAATGACTGACATCCCAAAAACTCGAATTGTTTTCCCTTTTCACTCAATTCCAATCGTGAATAAAAGTTCCCTCGAAATTTGTTCCCTTTGTCTAATCATTCACTCGTGAATAGCATAATACAATTTCAGGAGAAATTCACGATACCAATTTCCACTTGAGGGGGAATGAAAATTACATGGGAACAAACATTTCACTTTTTATTCACGATAGGGGTGAATAACATATAAAGTACACACAAAATAATAAAAACTCATTTCAATCACAAAAACAGCCGATGCAATTATTTTTATTACTGAAATTCAGCTAACAACGAAAAGTCGTCATTCAATTAAAAGTTTATAGCTTTTTTATTTAATTATTTTCAATTAAATTTAAATACACATTTGATTATGATTTTTATTATATTTGTATACACATTTGATTAAAAATCAATTGATTGTATAAAAAAGTGCTCAATATTATATTCTTTATGTATATAAATTTGATTAAAAATCTATTGATTGGATTAAAAATGGATCAATATCGTATACAGTATCAAAAGGAATAGAAAGGGTGTTGTTGTCGTATAAAATGTATTTTTTATAGCGTGAATTTTATAAAATTGATTTTAATGCTTATAATTCTTATTTAGTTAAAAATTGCAAAATTTGTATTGAAATAATACTAATAATTTAAAAATAAAATATTTTGTAAAAAGAATGTTTACAAAATGTAAGATTTCCACGGAACATATTTCGAACCCATTCTGAAATTTTTACATGACATAGATAACATGTTAACTCTGAACAAAAAAACTTAGGATACGCATTTTGAGATATTTACAAATTAAGGACATTTCTAATTTCTTTATCCTTTTTTAAATGAGATTTCTTTTTCCTCAAAACCGTTGCGAGAAGGTTATATAAGCTTTATTATGAGACAAAGTTCATAACAATTGGATGACGCGTTCAAGAGACATGGTGTTTTGAACACCATTCCTTTTACTAAAAAGTCCCAAATTTAAACTGCTATAAAACGCGACCTACAACGAATTTAGAAAAAACTACAACTTAAAATATTAATAAGGTCCAGGGAATGCTTTTCCAAAATGTTGTGTAAATTGGAAGACATGTATCCGATTGGTGCGTCGATTTCCTGAATAATGACCCAACATATACCCTTATTCCACTAAAGAAAATTATCTAGTTCAATTTTTTGCTACTTTTGCTTAATATTTTTAAATGAAATTTTGTACATAGGCACATGTGGCCTATATTTGTTGAATAGAAACGAAAATTTATCAAAACTCATTTTTTTGACCGTTCCCTGCGTTTTTACCTCTCCTAAACACTTTGGTTTTTCAATTTTATACCCTTGTTCGAGCGAGGCATTCAGTTGTATTAGAGAAATTATAAATTGAATTTCAGTAATTATCAATTTTATTTCAGAAATTATAAATTGAAGGGCTTATTGTAAAAACTTGATAAGCCACATTTTGTTTTTAGTTTGTTTTTGGCTTTTAAAGGTCAAAAATGCAAAAAACATGACTTTTGCAGGACATTTATACTCTAGGTGGTTGCAATAAGTGTTTAAGCAAGACTTCTATCAAATATTAATCCATGGAAGTCTAGAAAACAGCGAAAATCCATAAAACAATATATGTGGCTTATCCAGTTTTTACAATAAGCTATTCAATTGTATTTCAGAAACGATCAATTTTAATTTCATTAATTCGTGATTATCTCAAAAACCCATAGTTAATTTTTATGAAATTTATTTTTCAATTAAATCAAAGTATCACTTACAAAATATAAAAACTTCAAGTTAGCAATCAGAGGCGTTCAAAAATAAACGCAATTTTTCCAAAAGTATCTTTGATATTTAATATAAAATTTTGTATATTTACATAGTACCCTACGAAAAATTTCAAGGACATTTAAGAATTTTTTAAACAAATTTTTTAAATATTTGTACTCATTAAATGATGCCAATATGGATATCAGATAAAAGATAATATTCTCTGCGGTTTCACAAAATTATTTGTCGAAATATTTTAGGACCAACAAGTTTAAAAAAAGTCCTTTTTAAAATTTTAGCCTTCAATATCCTTGACTGTTTTACATAATTTCGTCAAAAGAAAAAGTTTATGTAAAAGGTTTGACTACACTGCAATACGTAGTAACCAAATTTCAGACTTATAGATTTATTAGATTTATATTAAAATGTTATTTGTACTTGGATATTTAAAATGTTTGTTATTGCTTAACTAATAAAGCTACACTCATTTTTTGCTAAAATTTAGTTTTCAGCAAAAATTTTAGTTATACTTATTCAGCACTTAACTGTTTTGAACTAATGTTTACTAATATTTTACTAATGTTTTACTAATTTGTTTTTCTAAAAAAACTTGTGTTGGTATGCACGTTAAAAGTGTGGACGACAACCAGATTGAAAGTAGATGCCGCGGCATGTCAAGATGTAGTAGAGACGAGGAAAATTATACTAAAAAGTACAACTCTTGTAAGACATATAATCTACCATGGTAGATTTTTGTATCTGTTTTTAATACATAATAAAACAAAAGGACGCCAACAATGTGTATCGTATACATACAAATTACAGATTAAAAAACTTATATTTTGTGTTGTCACAGGCTTGTCAAAGTAATTGTTTATTAATTAAATTGAAATAAAGTACTTAAATTTAATAAAGATTAAATGCGTATTTGTAAACTAAATGTTTATAATGATTGTTAATGTAGTGTCTAATTGGCAATTTGAAATTGCAAACATATATACATTCAGGTAGACAGACTAAAGCGAAAGACAAATGCAGACATCTTATATAATTTGTTATGTTTCCTTATTCTTATTGCAAAAAAAGTGTTGTAAGGGTCAACTTAAGTAGAATGCAAATAACAGTTTATTTTGCTAAAATCAAAAATTGCTTATTCATAATGGCAGACTTTTACTCGCATTAAAAACTTTAAAAATTCCAGATTTTTTAATGATTTTTTTGTCTACTATTATTTAGTAAATGGTTTTGCTGATTTTAGTAGATTAAAATTTAGCTCAAATATAACTAAATATTTGTAAATTCAACAGATTTATTTTCGTTATTCTTATATTACTTATATTTAGCAAAAAAAAAAAAATGCAAATTTCAGCAGTTTCTTCTACAAGCTCAATTTTAACTAATTTTTAGTAGCTTTGTTGCTATTTTTACAGGTTTATTTCTTTGAGTGTATGAGTCATTCCCTGTCAAACCGACCGATTTTTTACATCACGATTTTTGTTTGCTTTCAAATTTGGCAGACGTATTCTTATTTCCAAAATATTTGACACGTATTTTTGAAAAAAAAAAATGTTTTAAAGGAGTTATTTTTGTTTAATCTGCTGGAAAGCCTTGTTATCCTCAATTGTGTAACCAGAATTGAATTTTGTCATTCGGTATTATCTTATCAAAAAAAAGCTCTATCTGAAGATCTCCAGTTAAATAAAAAATTATTTAAAAACTCTGTGTTATCTTCTATAAGATTTAATGAGAACAAACCGAAAACACAAAAAAAGAGAATATTATCGTATCATATGCTAAACTCTTGTATCTTTTTGGTTAAAAACAAATGTTCATAGAATATTTTTATTTTCTGAACAGTAAAACACAAAAAACATATTTGGGGTCATATCGAAAAAGAAAATATACATTTAGTAGTTGAATTCTGCACGGTACGA